>WEIU01019903.1:287851-319053 GCA_013389925.1 Aegithalos caudatus | reverse complement strand
GCTGTGGTGGCGCCGTGGTGGCGCCGCCTCGCTCCCGCCGCTGCCGGTGAGGCTCGGCCGCCACCGCCCCGGTGAGGCGGGATGGGCAAGAGCTGCAAGGTGGTGGTGTGCGGGCAGGCCTCGGTCGGGAAAACCTCCATCCTGGAGCAGCTGCTCTACGGGAACCATGTGGTCGGTGAGTGCGGCGCCGGGCAGAGGCTGCTTACTCCCCCGGGTGTAGCGGGCAGGTCCGGCCCGGGGCAGCGCTGGCCCTGGGCAGGGCTGTCCCTGGTCACCCCCAAACACAGCGGCGGTGGGTGGGGAGGGCACAGCTCCCCGGGCTGTGCCAGGGTTCTCACGTGTCCCCTGCCCACCCTGGCAGGCTCGGAGATGATCGAGACCCAGGAGGACATTTACGTGGGCTCCATCGAGACGGACCGGGGCGTGCGGGAGCAGGTGCGCTTCTACGACACGCGGGGGCTGCGGGACGGGCTGGAGCTGCCCAAGCACTGCTTCTCCTGCACCGACGGCTACGTGCTGGTCTACAGTACCGACAGCAAGGAGTCCTTCAAGCGTGTCGAGCTGCTCAAGAAGGAGATCGACAAGTCCAAGGACAAGAAGGAGGTGAGTCCCCCGGGGGAGAGGCTGCGGTGTGGGATCTGCTCCCCTGGGGCAGGCTCTCACCTTTGTTTTTTCCAGCCTGTCACAAGGTACTGGTGGGTCCCTGATCCGTGAGATTCCCAGCAGTAACAGGCTGTGTCCTGAGATGCTCTCTGAGCATACAGGTGCTCAAAAGCTCCTTCCACTTGGGGGCTGGTTTGGGACACACAGGCCCCAGCAGGAGGGGATGGAAACACTAAGATTGTTGGGTTTGAAAAGGCCTTGACATGGATAGGGAATCGTGGCAGGACCAGGCCCACCACTGAGGGTCTCCATGGCAGAGCCAGCAGCCCTGCAGCTCCATGGTTGGTCGTCAGGGGCCCTTCTCACCCTTTTGGAACAGGTCACCATTGTGGTTTTGGGCAACAAGTGTGACCTGCAGGAGCAGCGCCGGGTGGACCATGATGCAGCCCAGCACTGGGCCAAGGGTGAGAAGGTGAAGCTGTGGGAGGTGTCCGTGGCTGACCGGCGCACGCTGATCGAGCCCTTCATCTACCTGGCCAGCAAGATGACACAGCCACAGAGCAAGTCTGCCTTTCCCCTGAGCCGCAAGAACAAGGGCAGTGGATCCATGGATGGCTGAGCCTGCTTCCCTTTCCCTTCCATTGCCACCTCCTCTTCCTCACCTTCCTGCTTCCCTCGCACGCACCTCCTGCTGAGTCCTGTCTGGTGTCACAGAGCCTGTGGGAAGCAGGTGGCAGGAGGAACAAGCATCCCAGGGCTAGGGATAGTCCTGGTGAATGAGAGGCAGTGGTACAGGAACCACTCCTCTCCCTGCCCAGCCCCTGCTGCTGTCAGAGGTGCTATAAGAAGGTCAGGATTCACTCAGTGACCTCCTCTGCTCTCAGGTGCAGGCTGGGAGAGTGGAACAGAGCACAGCAGAGGCTGGCTGCAACGTGGAGATCAGCTCCACATCTTGAGGGGGCAACTCCCTCTTTTTCTATTTCCTGATAACATGTGGGCAGAGCCTCTTTGCTGGCCCTGCCTCCAGCCAAGCCACTCTCCTTGCCCTGTCCCAGCTGGCTCTGTGCTGCTCCCTGGCAGCTTGTCCCTTACCCTGGCAGTATCCACTGCTCCTTTATGCACTGGAATTATCTAGGCATGCTGCCCCAGGGAATGCCTAGAACAGGGCAGGTGCTGTTCTCAAGGGCAGGGGTGCCCAAATCCACCATTCCAGCCCTCCTCTTTCTGTGTGCAGACTCAGCTATGAGCTTGGAGGAGATGGGGTTGTGCTTCACCTGCATACCTAGGTCCCTAGAGGAGCTGGGACTGTGCTAACCCTGCACACCCCAGATGCTTTGGGCTATGGTAGCTCTCACTGCCCACCTGTCACAATGCTGCCTCCTCTCAGAACCCTGTAAGACAAGGCACAGGTGTCCCAGTCCTACCCAGCAACACTCGTTCCCTTCAGGTAGTCTGGATGTAGGAAAAGAACTGATGAAAAGCCCCATTGTATTTATACTTGTTCCTTTTATTTACTGAGTAACACAATAAAGCGATGAGTTTCGGTTATCAAAATATTTTCCTTTTTTTTTTTCCCCAACAGTTATAGTACATCAAAAAAATATACAATGAACATTACAGCAGGGTACTGGCCAAGTCCCTAGAGTCTGGATATTCCATTTTGGGTTGGTTTTTTTTCTGGTTTTTTGAATCAAACTTCACATCACTCCAAGGTTATTTACAGAGGGGCACACGTTACCGAGCGCTATGGACTATCCCTACTCCTAGTACAGCATGTGCTAAGTCAAAGGCAGTAAATGCTTTGGAGAGCAGGAGGGGATTTGGGGGGATGCCATAACGGGGGGTTCTTACGCAGCTCGTTGCAGTATTATTGTTACTAGAAGGAATGGCTTTCACAGGGTTAAAGTGCCAAGAACAGGAGTGTGTCAGGACTCCACTGGTGAGGGGCAAGGAGCAGCCGTGGCTCCAGCACAGGTTTTTTGGAACAATGGAGGGGAACAGGCCCACTGGTGCCATGTGGCTCTGCAAGCTGGAGCCCAGCTGTTCTTGGCTCCCTGTGCTTCTAAAGGGCTGGGCATGGCACCAGGGGCTCACGGCACAGGAGGGGACCCGTGGTCCTGCTGCAGCAGCTGGACTGGGGTGACCCCAAGGGTCTGGGAAGGGCACAGTGAGACGGGCAGGGGTGGCTGGAGATGTGCTGGCCACGGGCTGCTTGGCACTGGGGAGTGGGGACAGCGTCCCTCCTGTCCCCTGGGGCCCCACCAGCACAGGCTCCTGCCCCCTGGGATGTGGGGTCCCTACGTGTCCCCTGGGCTGTGGGACCATCTCCCTATCCCTGGCAAAGC
Organism: Aegithalos caudatus; assembly: GCA_013389925.1. Classification (NCBI taxonomy): domain Eukaryota; kingdom Metazoa; phylum Chordata; class Aves; order Passeriformes; family Aegithalidae; genus Aegithalos; species Aegithalos caudatus. The sequence continues at coordinate 316,105 of WEIU01019903.1, read as the reverse complement.
TATTTCTGCTGGGAGCCTTCCTTCCCTCAGCTGTGCTCCAAGCCACATATCCCACCACTGCTGCAAGACCTTTCCATTGTCTCCATGCACAGCTGCTCAGTCTTCTCCTGGTGCCCTCTCTCCACTCTCCTTCCCTGGGGAAGGGATGCCCTGAGCAGTGAATCCATACCCAGGGGCTCTCTCACTCTCCTGTCTCTGTGGCAGGAGCGCAGTGGTGGCTCCACAGTTGGTGCTGCCCACAGACCCTGCAGGTGTGAGCTCTCTCCTGCAGCTTCCCTGCCCTTGCAGAGGTTCCAGCCCTGGGAAGCAGATTATGTTTCAGCCATCTGAGTAACCCATTGGCCACTTCCCATTCACCTCCTTGTGCCAGGACCTATCCTGAGCATCAGCAGAGCACACTGGGCAAAATCCTTCTGAAATCCAGGCACTGCATATGGCCAAGACATCAGATATGTGTGCTTGTGCGTGAGGATTCCCAGGTGCACACCAACCCACCTCTTCCCGAGGGCTGGGAGGGAATGGGAGTCACAGCAGAGGTCTGAACCAGCACCCTGGGCTGGGGACAGGACAGAGCTCAGTGTCACGTTGGTTCTTCTGCTCCCACCACTGCTCCAGCTGCACGGATGCATCAGCACCAAAGGGAATGGCAGGCGGCCAATGCGGCGGGTGAGCTGCTCCCCTGGATTGCATAGATCGGGGTGGGGTGTTCCTCCAGCGAAAGGTCCATTTGGGATGCAACTCTCTCTATGTACAGCAGCGTGCTGGGCACCCAGAGCGCCGTGGTGACAGTCCCAGACAAGGTCATGGTTGGGCTGTCTGAGCACAGTGAAATGCAGAGCTATGGCCTCGAGGTCCCTCCAGAGCCCCGGCATTCCTCAGGCTGTGGGTGCACCTGCCACCTGATTGTCCAGGCTGCTGAGGACACCTTTGTTTTCGGGAATCATCAGTAACTTCCTGGAAGCTCCTAATTGGGATGGGATTGGAGGGCCGGGCACGGCAGGTGAGCAGCAGCGTTGCCTTTCACTGGAGAACTGAAAGTGCTTTAGGGACATTCACTCAGCCTCACAGCATCTCCCGGGAGGTAGGGGCAGGGCTGTCCCCACGGTGGGACAGAGACAAGGACAGGTGCCAAGCACAGCGTCACCTCCTCGGGGAGCCAGCACCAGACAGCCTGGTGCTCCCGGCCTTGCTGGGCATGAGTGGGGCCCAGCTTGACCCACGTGCCCATCGTGTGCTTCTGGGGCCAGGGCAGGGCCCATGTGCTTTGGAGGGAGGAGGTGCCGGCCCTGGGGTCAGCTATTGCTCTCGGAGTGAGGATACAGTCGGTGTGGCCGGTGCCCACCACCGCGGGGGCTCTTTGGCTGGTGGGACGTAGGGAGTTGTGGGGATGGGGGGCTGGTGGGTGGCATAGAAACCCCCTGCCAGCACAGGCAGGTACAGGGCTGGTGAGGGCACACCCAGCCCAGGCTGAGAGAGAAACTGCCAGCTTCCCACTTGTGCTGGGGTTGTTTCTCCCAGTAAGAGCTGGGCTGAGATTCCCCTCGCAGTTCCCTTCCCAGTGGGCTGGCAGGGACCAGAGGGATGCTCCTTCTCCCAGGGACCAGCCAGCTCCTTCCCTTCCAGTCTGGTAACTGGGAGGGCGATGACGAAGCAGCCAGCAGGCCAAGGACAGGCAGGCTCTGGCCATGAGACGGTCCTGCTGATTTGGACACTGTCCTCTTCCGTGCACTGCCTGGGCTCATCCGCTGAGCACGGGGCCAGCGCAGGCTGGGGGAGCGGTGGGGATGCGCGGCGGGGCTGGCCGGGCTCTGTAAGGGCACCTCTCTCCAGTGGGAGCCCTCTCCAAGCAAAGGAGAAGCTGGGGTTGATGTCTACAACTACATTTTCCCACCAGCCAGGAGAGGAGACACCAGGAGCGCTGCCCCCAGCGTGCAGCCCCCGCAGTGGACAGACCCTCGGTGGGCCAGCGGCTCTAGTAGGGTGCGAAGACGATGGGGCCCGGCGTGGGACGGACGTGGGCCGGCGGCGTTCGGAAAAGGGCTGGTCCGAGGATCGGGGCTTGGAAGAGGGTGGTGGCAGCTGCTGGTCGCAAGGCAAGGGGTCCAGGCATGGCGCAGACAGCAGCGGCGGTGAGCGGGCTCGGCAGGAAACGGGTTGCCAGGGTTTTGGTGAGGTGCTTCTGCAAAGCCAGTTTGGACTGCAGGGAGGGAGGAGGAGACACCATGAGATTGCAGAACAGGTGGAGGAATCAGAAGTGCTGTCATTGTGAATGCTGTTGCCAAAGCACTCTTAAGTTATGCCCATGCTGGCCTTCCCAGGAATAGACTCAGAACCCACCACCAGAGCTCATCCTCCCTGAGGGGAGAAGCTGAGCTGTGGTGATGGAAACAAAGGTTTAAGAGAAGCAGCTCCCGTAACTCACTGAAAGGGCGGCTGATGGTGAGCGAGGCTTTGCAAGCAAACCGAGCAAGTGCTGTGCAGGGAGACAGGTACCTTGAGAATACTCACTGCGAGGGCAGCATTCTTCTGCAGCTTGTTGTAGGGGCTGTACTTGGGCTTGGGTGGCTTCCCTGCCAGCCTGTCTTTGTGCCTCCGGCTGCTCATGTGCTGGAGGGGAAAACAGCTGGGTCACTGGGAGCCAGGACAGCCAGGGTACTGTGCAGCTCAGGTCTGTGGAGATGCCCACCAGGTACCCACACCCTGAGTCCCTGCACTCCCACACCCGCTGCCCAGGCTCTCCCAGGGCATTGTCACCTGCTTGAGCTGGGTCTCGGAGTTCACATAGATCTCACACACTTGGCAGTGAAACGCCTTGTTCTGGATGTTGATGCTGCCCTTGTTCCCGATCCGCTTGGACTTGTGCCCTGCCCGGGAGAGCAGCTTGCCCCGGCCTCGCCGCAGTTGGGTGCCGTGACCTTCCAGCATTGACTTGTGCTTGGCGCCTGGCGAGAGGGGACACTCAGCAAACCCAGCCCAGCTCCTGCCAGTTCCACAGCAGCAGGAACAGTTCTCTCCATAGCACTGGGGGAACCCCACCAACCTGTGCCCAGCAGCACTTGCAGGCAGAGGGGACAGGGAGCTGCCTGGGAGCCCAGACTTTTGCCACTGCTGCGCAGCCCATTCCCAAACCCTGCCAAACTGCACGTCGCGAGCAGAGCAGAGATGCTCGTCTTCCCAGAGACCCCCCTTCCATGTGCCAGCTTTGGAGAAGCTGCTATTTTGAGCATGCACAGGAGCCTGTCGCCTGTCCCCGGGCATTAGCACAGTCTGCGGAGCCGGGCGCGCGTCGCCCGCCGCGCTGCAGCATCTGAGCCGTGCCCAAGGTCAGAGCAGAGCCCGCCGTGGAGCCAGGAATAGCTCAGCAGGGTCGCAGCAGGTGGGGAAGGAGGAACCCAAGACCCCTGCACACCTGGGGACAGGGCGCTCTGTCCTGTCCCTGCCAGCGCCAGGATGTCGAGGGTGCAAAGGGAGCAAGTCATTTAAGCCCCTGTTAATTCATTCTATTTTTTAAGGCGTGAAGCAAGGAGCTGTGTGACAGCCACGGAGCAGCGCCAGCCTGCAAATGTTTGTTTGTTTGTTTGTTCTTTTTCCCCAAATCAGCTCCTGAATTTGTAACTGGAGCTGACAAAAGCAAAAGGACACGTCTGCAGCTAAGCCACAGCAGTGTCCCGAGCCAACCCTGCACACGGCAGCTGCTGATGCCCCAGCAGGCAGTGGGATGGGAGGAATTGGTTCCCAGTACTTGCTGAGCTGGGGCAGAAAAGGACCTTCCATTTAAAGTTGGGGTGCCCAACTTAAGCATCCTCTAGAGAAAGGGGCGAGCCAGGAGCTCTAACAGACCGCACTGGGAACCCTTGTGCCATGGCTGCCATCCCCTGCTGCCACCCTGGGGATGGGTCTGGACACCCTCAGGCTTCAGGGGGACCCTCAGCAGCTCCCACAGCTGCCCACCCCAAGGGGCTGCCCCACACAGCCCAGGAGTCATTGTGGGCTATGGGCTCAACAGCTCGTTGTGTTCCCAGTGGTCTTCTCCACAGGGCTACAAGCTTAAACCACCAAGCTGCTTTGGGAAGTATTATTCCAGATTTGGAAGAAGCCCTGGCTATCAGCTTCAAGCTAAATCGAAAATAAAGTAGCCTCAATCACTTGATTAAAAGTAGCTGGAAATGTCCTTAATTGAGACATGAACAATAAGAGTGTTTGACCTTGTGAAAATTCACCCTAGAAGCTGCAGCCCAGGTAAAGCCCCATGGCTTATCTGTGCAGGTCATTTTAATGAACATTTTTTAATTATACCAACACTCATTAATGCTTGCTACTTCACTGCAAGGCTGCTTGGTTGTGGGGCATGGCTGGGCTTTGCTCAGAGCCCCGATGAAGTGGCAGGGGGGCCCATCCCCTGTCCCCCCAGTAATGCCCTTACCGGTGTTGTGAGCCTCCAGCTGGGACAGGGAGTTGACGGTCACTTTGCAGGTGGGACAATACAGGTGTTGTTTGCTCTTTTTCCCCTCTTTGTCACTCTCAGGGGCCGAGCTGACGCTGCTGCCCGACTCTGCTGCCTGTGCCTCAGCTGCCTGGGCGGATGAGGAGGCCACGCTGGTGGCATCCGAGGTGCCCTCCGACAGCTCGGAGGCCGGCGGGGAGCCCAGCGGGGCAACACTGCCTGGCAGCTCCACAGGTGATTCCTCAGTGCTGGGCACCAGCCCCAGGGTGCTGCCCTCGCCCTCCGACTCCTGTGGGCTACTGGCATCAGCTGGCATGAGGGGAAGGAAAGGGGAAAGGGGAAAAGAGAAAGAAATGGGCAGAAAGAGAAAGTTCTCTGTGCCTGAACAGGTTTTCTGGATTTCAGGGAGCAACCCCATCTTCCCCAAGACCATCTCAGACAATGTCTGCGTGCATCCATCCCTGCCAAGGGCAGCTCTTCCCCAGGTCTCTCCTATTACAGCTGTTACCTTCAGTGCTTGGAACCTGAGCTCAGCATAAAACCCCGGGCGAGCTCCGGTGCTTCCATGGCTCCCACCAGCCCCATCCCTGCATGTGGCAGAGCCCTGGGGATGTGTGAGACAAGGCTCGCTTTCTCTCCTGCATCCAGGCAAAACACCTCCCAGAGACACCAAATCACAGGGAAAACACCCCCTGTTCCCCCACAGCTCATTTATAAACTGGTGGCACCTCTGCCACACCGACTGCAGCCTCCTCAGCCCCACACCCCCTCCTCGTACCTGTGCTGCCCAGCTCCCCACTGCCCACAGGGCTGGGGGCCAGCTCGGCTGTGCTGTCCTGGCCAGGGGTCCCCGCTGCAGCCCCCACCACCTTCTGCTTGTTCTTCATGGCCTCGATGGCCTTCAGCCTCCGTGCATGCTTGTGGCCCTTGTAGTGGGCTTCTGCCTGGTTCTGGGAGGGAGAGAGCAGGATGGACACATCACTGCTGTGACAGACAGACAGATGGATATGGGGAGGGCAGCTGATGGGGTCAGGCCCAGGATGTGGCTGCTCAAGCACGTTTCTAGGGCACCCACCTTACCTGGTGGCATCCACCCCCAGGGTAGGACCACTGCAAAGGGGTGTTGGGAGTGGGGTGTAGCACAGAGGGGTTTTAGCAATGGGCTGCAGCACAGAGCCACTTCCCTCCTCTCCCCTCCCCAGCCTGCTCTGACACCAACATATTGAGGCCAAGGTATCACTCTCCAAGACATCACCACATTGCTTGCTTGGCGAGATAAGGACCCTGCTCTGATTAAATGCATCAAGTCACTCCTAAAAGCAGCTTTCAGGCAAAATATATGCCTCCAGAAACGTACAATGAATTGTTGCTGTAAAAATGAAATAAAGAGGTTCTTTGGTGGGGAGGACACATCACCCACTGTATCCTAAGGGGTGCCCAACACAAGGTTCACGTCTCCAGCTCCTCTCTCTCAGTGAACGCTGGATAATGAAGCGTGACTCTGATGGATTCATGTCTGCACCAAACTGATAAAAATGGCCACAAAAAAAAATCATCCCCTGAACACTGGTGTCCTCCCAGCAGAGACAATGCTGCATTGTCCCCCAAAACAACCCCATTTTGACAATTTATGGAGAGGAACCCCAGTATGAATTAGACACTGTACCCCTGAGTAGGACAGATTAATTTGCACAGCATTCCTGGGGGCCAGTTGAGGATTCCTGGGCTCAGCAGGGGAAAGCATCCTATCCCATTCCTTCCCTCCCCTCCCCCTGTGGCTTTCCAAGGGCTGGGAACAGGGGCTGGGGCTGTGGCTGGTACGTGGGAAAGCAAAGGGCCAGTCAGAGCGTGGTGCCTCATTAGCAAAGACAATAAACTCCCCCTGGATAACAGGGCTGGAACAGGGCTGGGTGCAGCCTAAGTAGGTCAGAGCTTCCATGCTGGAATACCCACGGGCTGTGAAGGTCTGGGCCAGCCAGGGGGACCTGGAGGGACATGGGCAGAGTAGGAACAGGGGCATGGGGTGCTCGTGGGGACACTGGGAGCACACAGTGGGACTGACTCTCCTGGAACAGCACCCCTAGCTGGAAAGCAGCCTGAAAAAGGGAAGCAAGGCTTTTTCTGAGCTGCTTGTCTGTGGAGAGGAATTGGGAAGCTCAGAACCAGGGGATTTTGCTAGGCAGAGCAGCATCAGCCCCGGGCACTGCAGGTCCAGCATGGCCAGGCTGGTACAGCTTCTCTAGCCTGGGGAGGCAAGAGCAGCTCCAGTAGCCCACAGCCCTTGTGCTGCCAGACACCAAGCACCAGCAGCTCTGCTGGATGAGACTGGCCCATTTCAGGGCATGCCCCTGTATCAGGGGCTGTCCCCGTGCCCCCTACTCCCTCCCAGCCCCACCTGTGGCCCCACTTACAGCAGAGTTGAAGCGCAGGTGGCAGATGTTGCAGGAGATGAATTGCTTCTTCTTGAGCGGGGCCGGCACACCGAAGGTGTGGCTGATCACCGCCTTCTGCACCGGGTCCATCTGCAAGGGGAGGGAGGGCAGAGGGAGGCTGGGTGCTATGTCCTGGCAAGCCACCATGACCTGGTGACCCCCACGCCTGTCACACTTCCAAGGAGCCACTGCCAATGCCACAGAGTTCACACTGGGTGGCTGGAAGGAGCAAAGAGCTGCATCTGCCGAGGAGCCCTGCAGCCACGGCAGTGTGCTGTGTCAACACTGGCTCCTGTCCGTCTTAAACCATTCCTGAATCCATCAAATCCACAAGGTCTGAATGTTGGCTGTGGTCTGGCAGAAGGGATGAGATTACATCTGCCCCAGTGTGTGCCCAAGTCCCCTCTCCCCCCACACAGACACTTGTGTCACAGGTGGCAAATTACCACTTTCTGTTTGAACCTCAGTGGCTACCCTTGACCTCAGCAGGAGCAGAAACACCAAAATGGGGGACACGGGTGGCCAAAACAAGCATCTGGCCGTTGATTCTAAATGTGCTCTTTACCAACAGAAAGTTGGAATGTCCCCATGCAATGCCAAAGTCACGAGCAGGGCCATGTGTGCCAGCCCACAGAACACTGACAGCCCACATGGGTGCCAGGGCAGGAGGGACACCAGTGCTTGCTGCCACAGACACAGCTCACCCAAGATACAGTGCCCGTGAAAGCCCCTCTGGGCTGCCCCACTGCTGCCCAGATGTGCTTTGCACCCACACAAACCCAACAATGACAACTCTGTCACTGGGCTGGGCACACACACAGAACCACTTCCATGACCTGCCAGGAGCCACGTCTGTCCTCCAGCTTGCCCAGGGCTGTGGTGGGGCCAAGCATGTGGCTGGTGCCAGGCCCTGTCCCTTCTGTCTCGCCCCAGGGCTCGGCCTCATTCCACAGCCCAAGCACCAAACTGCTTCCAAAAGCCATAATTGTTTTTAACAAAATGCGTTTATTAAGGAAGAAAACATAAGAATAACCTCTTTGTCTGAGCGTGGCTCCAATCTATAATGCAAGTATTGTTCCCTACCCTGTGGCACAGGGAGATTATCTTATCTGAGTCCTGCTGTCAGGAGAGCCCGGGGTTTTCAGCGATCGTATTTCTCTGCAAAGCTATTTCACTGCCGAGACAGGTGCATCAGTCTTCGAGGCACATGCCTGGACAACAGCACCATTATCAAGACCCCGAATTCCTTTCCAGGAGTGAGCAGAATGGTAAAAGCAGGTGATTAATGAAGTGCCTGTTTGCTATGAAATTTTACTCACTTATCTGGCATATAAATGAAGAGGCATTTGGGGTTCAGCAGAGAGCTGGAGGAAGCTACAGATGGCCAAGATGCAGCTCCATGCCTGACAACAAACATTGCAATGTGCTGCTGGCAGCACCCCCATGCTGCTGGGCTGCCTGACCAGCACTTCTTTTCCAGAGAAACACCCAGCCTTCCATTCAGAAAAGAAAAATGGCTCCAACCTTCCCAGCAGTGTCAGCTACCAGGTTCCAGCTGGTTGCTGCCACCAAGCACCACCAGCTCCCACCAAACAACACTGGCATCCACCAAGCACTGCCAGCTCCCATGGGCTCATCCACACCCTGAGCAATGCAGCATGAGCAGGGTGGGGGTCAGAGGAGGATGCAGAGGAAAGGGAGATGCTAGCACAAGGACAGAAATGAGGCCAGGGACCATCTTGGCTTCATTCTAAACCTGCCAGTGAAGCCAGTGGCAGCAGGGTCATATCTGAGCCTCAACTACACAGTGGTGGTGCTGAACAGCCCTGGCACAGGGTCTCCTCATCCTCCTGGGGTTATGCCAGGGTGATGGCACCAACCTGTGTCTTTCCACCTCCTGTGCTTTTGCCAAGTCCACCCTGCTCAACCCACAGAAAATTGTGTCCACCAGAACACCTGCAACCGCTCTGGGCAGGCACAGGACTCACAAGCTCCAGGGGCTGGGCTGGCCAGCACACTCAGAACCTGGCTCCTCACCCCAGCCCCAGGCACCCCAGCCAAGGCACGTGCCATTGGGTGACCACTGCTGCTCCTGCTGTCCCAAAGCAAACGCAAGCACTGTCTCAAGCCTTCAGCTGCTCACTCCCATGGGAGCACAGATGGTCCCAGGTGCTTTGCCAGAAGTCCAGCCTAGTTCCAGCCCACACTGAGCACATCTGAAGCCTGGTGCCACCTGAGATCCCTTGTGCTTCTCCCTGAATGCAAACACAAGCATCCCTCTATCTCCTCCCTGCCACACACTCTCACATCTCTCTCAGATATGGAAAAGTCCCCCCAGCTCCCACAGGGCTGGCAGGGGGCTGTGCTGCAGCCATACATACCGGTGCCTGCAGCCAGGGACTGAGGCTCGTCCTGATGGTTTCCAGAAGAATGGAGCCAGCAACAGAGGTGGCTTTGGGCACCGCGATCTTGGGGAATAAAGATCCCAGCTTTATAGTCAATTCATATTGACTCACATTACTTTATTTATCCCTGGATGTTCCTGCCGATATAAATAGCGATCCCTGCGCCGAGTTCCCTGCGGCCACTGAGGTCAGGAGCAGGAATTCACAGGGATGCAGCGTCCCTTCAGATCGCGTCTCCTGACGGAGTTTTACGAGGCGCTGCTGGGTCCTGGGGATTTGCAACATCCCAAGCTGAGGGAAGGGCCTTTGGAGCAAGGAACGTGCCTCCAGTGCTGTTAGGGTTTTCTTTCCCTGGTTGTTGCTCTAAGTGACAGGAGGCAGCTTGGAAGGGTTTTGTTCGCTCTGGAGTAAAACATCTGCTGGGTTCATGGGAGCCCTGTGACCTGCTCTGAGTGCAGAGTGTTCTGCTGGGCAGTGCAAACAGCTCCTGCTCTGCAGGGCATTGCTGAGCCCCCACAGCATCACCAGCAATGCAGGGCATGAGAGAGGAACCCTGGGTCCTGGATCCTGCTGTAGAGCAGCTCCAATGTGACTGCAACCTCAGCAAGGGGCAGACCCTGACTGCTGCCCCCTGCCCTGTCCCCACACTGAGACTCAAGTGGAGTCTGACCAGCCTGGCTCAGGGCACAGGGATGTTCCAGCCCTACATCCTATGGGATGGAAGCTCTGCTCTGGCTCCTCCAGAGCTGCCAGCCCAGCATGCCCTGAACCTCACCCGGCCTCCTTTGGCCACATCTCCAGCACAGACACACCCCAAAGGGGCAGCTCCTGCCCCGGACTGTCAGCCAACAGCACACACAGGGCTCAGGTCTGAGCTCAGAGTGGTTGACTCCAGTCCCCAGAAGGCTGGGACAGCCTCCCCTGCCATCTCTGTCCATGTCTGACCCATCCTCTGTGGCAGGAGGCCACACAGAGCACAGCAGCCGTGCAACACTGTGTGGCTCCAGCAAGTACCAGGTCCATTTTCCAAATTACTAATTTTTTAAAAGCAACAAACGTGGGTGAACACGTGCTGAGACAGCGGCAGGTGGGAGCCAAGAGGAGCGAACAACAGGCGTTGGGTCAAGTTCACTCCTGACTCCAGCAACTAAAAAAAGAGCCCAGACAAAAAGCAGGAACTATAATGGCATCAAAAAACCTCTCCTGTCCTGTGTTCCAGCTCATTAGCCTGGGGAGAGGCTGGGCTGGGGCTTCAAAAGAGCTTAAAGGACTCAGAGCCTGAATCCCATTCAATAGCAACAGGAATCCTGCACTTAATTTCTGAACTGTCTTTGAGGATCTTGGCGATAATTTGCACCTTCCGAGCATGTTTAAGCTCAAAGCCACTCACAAAAGGCCAGTGAGTAAGGATGGGACTCAGGAATGTTCCATTTCCAGGTTAATGAGAGAAAACAATGGGCATTGACTGAACCCCAAAACACTGGCATGCAGCACCTCTGGGCAGAGATGGAGAGCAGTCTCTGGGCCCACTGCCCTTCCCAGAGCAGAACCTGCTCCACAACAATTCTAGGCAGCACCCAGGGGTTACAGAGAGCCCCATGGGGCTGGGACCAGCTTGGGGGAGCAGTGCAGCATATGGAAAACACAGTTTCACACCCAACATGGTGATGTGTCCTTGGCCACATGCATGGCAGTTTAACTGTCTAATGGAACACCTCTAAAGATATGTGTCATTGCCCACCCCAGGCACCTGGGTTGGGGGACCAAGACTGGGGACCTGGAGCCCAAGCAGGGGATGGGAGCAGCTCTCCAGCACTCTGACTCCCTCAACATCCACAGCACCAGCCACATTCCTCATATGTGTAGTACATTCTCTCTCTTTCTTTCCCTTATTTAATTTTCAACTAATGAACTGCTCTCCAGAGCTACCTTATTACTATTGATTCTAGGGGCAAAATCCAATTGATCTTGGTTAAAATGAACCATGTTTTTAATTCTGGTACTGACAGGCGCTGGCTGGGCAGGAACCTCTCTAAGCTAAGGGCAAAGTGGACATGTTGAACTGGCATCCAGCAGCCAAAAACCCCGGGAATTAATCCAAAAACTACCTGGGTTCAAGGAGTGGCATCATGTAGAGGAGGAATGTTGTAGGGGAGGAGGGGCCCAGCAGCCGATGCACATCCTCCCTGGGGACTCACCGTGTTGAAGTTGGGGAAGAGGTTGAGCGGTGATGTCCCGTTGAGCCTGAAGGTCAGGAAGTGCTTGATGTCCAAGGGGGGATGAAGAGGCCGGCCAGGGATGGGCAATGATGCTAAGAGGGGGCTGCTGTGTCCGGAGGGACCTGGGCAGGCAGAGGGAAAGAGCAGCGTTAGCATTGGTGATCCCTGCAGGAGGAGAGAGCACATAAAACATGGCACATGGGGATAGCTGCCATGGACTACAGAACCCCCCCAGGGAAAGGTCCCAGCCCAGGGTGGCCCTGGGCACCCCTTCACTTTCCAGGCTGAAAACCAGCACCCCAGTTTGAAGCTGGATGCAGCCACCTCCGCATCAGAGCGTGGAGACGCACAGGAGTCCAAACCCTCAAAATGTGTCCAAACCTCCCCCAGGGAAGCAGCCCCTTCCCTGGGCTCTCCCATGGAGCCACACAGCCCTGGGCTCCCCACACCAGCACCACCAGGGCTCCTCACCAGGGCTGGGGAGGTTTTGGCTGCCAGCAGCAGCCAAAGGACTGGGAGCAGAGGCTGAGCTGCCCCCACTCCTGCGGCACAGCCGCCACTCCCCGTCCCCCGCAAATGAACCACGCGCTCCAGCGTGAGATTTAAAAATAGCCTGGAGTTATTAATAATGTTCTGTTTCAACACAAAACACCCGTGGGACAGAGGGAAGGAGGGAGGAAGGGAAGGGCAAGCAGAGATCTCTCTGCAGCCTGCTCCCCATCCCAGCTTGGACCCGTCACAGATGATGGGCACAGGAAAGCATCCTCCAAGTGGCAGAGGGAGTGCCTGCCCAGGTCTGGGAGCAAAGAGGGGGAAAAGCTAAAAAAAACAAAACAAAACAAAACAAAACAAAAAAACCCAAAAAACTAATCAAATGCAATAAATAAGAATTTATTTCAGGGTCATGTGAGCCAGAAGAGCCCATTCACATCCCACACAGCTTCACACCCCCTCCAACCCACCCACAGCCCCATCCCTTTTCCTGCAGCAAGGACAGGTCAATGTTGCTTGTTCCTTTGGATTTTTTTGGGTCTGGGTTCTTTTTCACCTCAAAGGCATAATGGATCCCTTGACCTAGCAGAGCACAATCCCATCTCACCACCCCCCTGGACCTGAGAATACCCTTGTGGGAGGCTGACAGTGGCCAGCACCCACTCCCACAGCAGGAACACTCTCCACCAGCACCTCTTGTGACAGCAGGGAGCCTGAGCCCCCCTCCAGCCCCCACACCCTGACGCCAGCTATGCAGCATGAGAACCCCAGGCCGGTGCTGCTCCTCACTCTGCTCCGCACCCGGCTGGTGCAGGATCTGAGACATGCATCTGAAATTGAAAGTTTGAGAGATTCCCTGGATTTGAGCAGCGAGTGCTCGTCGCCAGCCCCACGGGCACCAACGACCTCTTTCTGGGCGAGCGCACGCGGCGGCTCTGCCACGGCGCCGGAGCCATCCCCAAGCCAGGCCTGACTCCAGGGAGGAATTACAGTTTGCTTCATCAGGCGTGCACTGAGCGAGTTAATTCCAGAGTCGCCCAGAAGGGAAATCTGTGAAACCGCTTAAAAATAAATAAATAACATTACAGCAGCAGCGAGCAGGACTGGGTGAGGGGTGCATAATTAACCTTCTGAGGCGTGAAACAGTGTTTCTACATCAAATCATCTGAGACTGCCGGGCTGGCGCCAGAGGAGCTGCCCTGGGACCCCCCAGCGCACGCAGCCGGGGCCCCACGCGAGAGCAGCAAAGGCATTTGGGGCTGGATCACCAGGGGTGCCACTCGTCACAGTCAGTGTGATTTGCACGGACTGCACTGGCCTTAAAAACATAAAATATACACATATATTATATATAGAGATACATATATATATGGGAGAAACAAGAGGTGGGCGGCTGCCTCATCCCCAAAATCAGTGAGTACAACAAGGGATGCTGCAGCTCAGCTGATGCTTGGGCTGAAGGGTTCGCTCTCTGGGGAGCAGCTCCTGCACTGGACAGGACAAGGGTTGAGGGGACACAGACTCCCAGGATCAGCAACCACCTGCACCACCAATGGTACAGAGAAGACGTCAACCACTTTGGCACATCCTTGAGCTCAGATCTGTGGATTAAACACATTCCTGGACTGGGATAAACCAGGCAGTTAGAGAGAGCTCAGAAACCCCTGTGAGACCCTGCAGATGGGCAGGTCTTTTCTCACTTGGCTTTGTCCCTGAAGCAGACATGACCCCCAGGAGCAGGAAGAGGGCTGAGGCCACCCCAGTGAGGCTCCCTAGCATGTCACAACACCCTCCTGGGGCACCCACAGGATGCTCTTGGGGCACCTTCCCAAGGTCACAGGGCCATGGCATTGTGGGTCCTGCCTTACCTTTGCTGCAGGGCAGATTCCAGCAGCAGCTGAGGGCAGTATTTTTAGGTATTAATTAGACACTTAATTAAGGGGATTTGCTTTTGGGAGAGTGGCAAGGTCCCAGGTCTGTATAGAATGACACGACCTTACACAAGGTGACAGGCATGGCCAGCAGCAGGTGGGGCTGTGCTGGTGGAGCAGCTTTTTGTGCTGCAGCTTTGTGTCACAGCCCCTGCTCTGTCTTCCCCTCTTTTGGCAGAGGAACCCCCACCTCCACAGCAAAGGCTGCTGCTGTGGCACTTCAGGTCCTCCTGGGACAGGATGCGCTCCAGGCTCTGCAGAGCATTCCAAGGGGCTCCTGTAAGGAGAGGAGCACTGGAACCACATGTTCCTGGCATGAGCACCTGCTGCAGTTTGGGGGGATTGTCTCTGTGCCCACCCCACCCCTTACCAGTTCCACAGGTACGGCCCAGGCCTGACAAGACATGTCAAAGCTATGATGATGTCCCTGATGTGGTGCTGCATGTCCCCTGCTTGGGGCTCAGCCAGAGCCATTGGAGCCTGCACATTCTCTACGTGGGGCTCAGCCCCTTCCCAGCCCTCTGCAGCTCAGCCCAGTTCCTGTCCCACAGACAGGTAACTTTTGTAGGGATCTCCTGGATTTTAAAGGAATTTTGAGCCCTACATTTAACCAAACTCACCCAAACTGTATCTGGCTGTCCTCTACCCCTTCACCCTACACAGCCACTGAACACACACCTGCAGCAGGTTTTTCTCCTGGTCCCTGTGAGGCAGAGCAGAGCAACTGTTGTGCTCTGACACCTGCCTGTGTGAACCTCCCAGAGCTGCCTCTGAAGGGGCCAACACTGCAGGTTCTCAAACCAACACGAGTCTGCCAAGGACCCATCTCTGCAGACGCCGCTGCCTCAGAGAGCATCTGGCACAGAGTCTGCCCAGGCCAGATGGAGACGGAGCTGTTTATTCACACAGAGGCTCCCTCCTGTTTGGGAGATGTTCTCAGCAAATTTTGATGTTGTCTCTAAATCCTTACCCAGGGCTTTAAAGCTTTTGTCTCTGGCCAAGCATGTTTCCAGGAAGCTCCCCAATGCCAAAGGCTGATGACCAGAGAAGTGGAGCAACACCCAGTCACAACGCTGTGATGGCAGCACCAGTGCAGCTCCAGCACCTATGGGATCTGGGCTAGTAACAAACAGATTGCACTGCAGTGGACTCCCAGAGCAACCAGACCTGGACCGTGGGGCAGCAGATCTGCCACATCCTCCCATTTCCAGCCTTTGGCAGCCCCAGCAGAGGAGCCAGCGCTCAGGATTCTACTGAGGTAATGCTTCATGCTGCTGCACTGGGTTTATTGCTGATTAGAATCAGTTTGAACTGAAGGAAACAGCCCTCCAAGTTAAAAGCAGATTTTTGTCATGCTGGAACACTCCAGCAGCACCCCAGCCCCACTCAGCCACTGTGCTGGCACCGCCAGACCCGTGGGCAGAGGGGACCAAGCTCCTGGCTGCTGTGGGCACCAAGAGTTCTGTTCACCTCAGGGCAGAGAGTAACACTTCAGAGCAGAAATACGAGCTGAACGCCTTCAGTTGGTCCCAAAAGCAGGTTGAAGGACCTCCTCCTGGACTGGAGGTTGCCAAGAGCTCAGGGTGCAAAGGGAACTCTGGGATGTGAGGATGTTTTGGAAAAAACAAGAATTAGCTATTGACTGTTTTTGGACCCTTGCTCATAATTTATTCTGNTATATATATACACACATACACATATGTACACAATGATGCATTTAAAGTTACTATTTCCTCAGCCATTACAATATCATTCCCTAAATCTCTTGCTCTTGAAAAGATCATGACTTGATGCCACTGCTAAAAATACCCTGTGCTGTGTGCAAGGAACACCAACACGACACCGCCAGGCATGTTGGGGTCGGCGCAGAGCTCGGAGGATGCGCTGCCTTTTCTGCATTCACTCTCCAGGCTCCAGAATAACAGAAATCCCATATTTTTGCAGAGCATTAAGCAAAAGCTTCTGGGTATCTTTGTGCAAAGGCAACGTGACATTTGAGCTCAAGAGCTTTGCCTTCATCTCCCTAAAACAAAATAATGAGAGACCCTTGGAAAAAACTCATCGCCATTTGGGATCTCAGGTGGCCCCAGGATTCTGAACTCTGGGGGATTCAAACAGAGGTTTAGGGCATGAGGGAGGGGTGGTCATGGGAGCAGCATGGCTCTGCAAAGGATCCTGTTTTCTCTTCCCAGCACAGAGCAGGTCACCATCCACTGCAGCTGCCTGGCCCCAGCAGTGACCAGGGATGGGGAAAGGCAGCACTGAGCTGCTGCTGGGGGCTGCCTGCAGGCCCCGGCTCCTGCCCAAGGGCTCGGCCCTCACCAGCCACGCTCACTTCACCTGCGCCATGATGAACCCAGACTCCCTCATGCTCTCATAGTACTCGATGGCCAGTGCAAAGTTAAACTCGCTGATGGCCGGCCCGTCGAGGGCGATCTTCACGAGGTCAGAGAGCCCCTCGTCCTTCGCATGGCGTGACCGGCCGCGCCTCAGCAGCTCCCGGCCCCGGCTGATCTTCTCGGCAAGGACCGAGCCCAGCGGCAAGGCCAGGGCAATAGCTGCCAGCACAGCGAAGTCTGGGAAGAGTTCATGCATCTCGGAGTTGCTGTAGACCAGTTTGACACAGAGATCCTTGAAGGAGAGCTGGCTGAGGCTGAAGACGATGCGCTTGAAGAGGGGAAAGTCGCTCAGGGCCCTCTCGCTCACCACCACCCGTGAGTACACCCGCAGCAGGAAATTCAGCTCGCTCACCCCATAGCTGCCAATGTCCTCCAGAGACTGCGGGTAGCACTTGGGGTTGAAGATGGCAGAGAAGGAGCTGATGGCCTCCAGGACGCTGCTGGGGAACCTATCCAGCAGGTTACCCCGCACCCTCTCCAGGTAGCTCTCCTTCAGGAGCTCAAAGTGTTTCAGGTGCACTTGGGAGCAGTTGGCCAGCTCAACACCCTTGTAGTAGAGGCGGCTCTCGTCCTCCTGGCCATCCTGAGGGTGCTTGCTCATCTCACTGAGGAACTCCCGGAGGTTCTGGCCACTGGTGCTCTGCTGGGCCTGCAGCGTGGTAGCTGTGGCTGAGACTATGGGCTTCAAGATGGAGAGGTCAAAGTCCTCAATCTGGAAGAAGCGACTGAGCTTCTGGAAGATGGGGAGGACGTCCAGGAGGATCTTGGTGAAGGCCACAAACTGGAACTTCTTGAGCTCTTCGCAGAGGCCACGGGCCACGGGCGAGCGCTCTGCCTCGCTCTCCAGCAGCAGCACCAGTGTGGGCCAGGAGGAGTCGATGGCTTCTACAGCTGGGAAGATGGAAGTCCAGTGAATGGCTTTGGGGCTCCCAAGGTCTATCTCACAGAGGTCCAGGACTCTCCGCAGCTCCTGCAGGCTATCACCTTCCCCCTGGAAGCTGGAGTAGAGCCTATACACAGCATCCACGGTGGTCTCATACTTCTGGAGGTACTCGATGGTGCTGATGCTCTTGGCCAGCAGCAGGGAGGTGCCATGGGACAGGCAGTGCACCTCAGTGAGGAGCGGGCAGAGCGAGGTCAGCGCTGTCCCCACCCCGCTCAGCCGCTCGGCCACCAGTGAGGCACTGTCAGCGCTGAGCCAGGTGAGCTTCATGGTGGGGATGCCAAAGGAGCGCATCACCTCACCCACCTTGCCTGCCACGGTGGAGGCCTCCCCGGTGGGCAGCTCAAAGCTGCCCAGGAAGGTGGTGGAGGTCTGCCCGTTGCAGGGGGAGACAGTGGTGGTGAACATGGCGAGGCTGCGGTGCTCCAGGACGTCCACAGTCTCGTCCACCACCAGCCCAATGAACGGCGAGGCTTTGATCCTGTGCCTGTCCTCGTTGTGGAGGACTTTGGCAATGGCTGCCTGGGCCAGTTGAAGGAGGGGTGCAGGGAGGGAGAGAGAAACACAAATGAGATTCAGAGGCAGTGGGAGATGTGCAGCACTTGGCACAGAGTGAGCGGGTGGGCTCCCACCCACGGGCTCCTGCAGTGCATGAGCCCTGAGCCAAGGAAAAGCCCTTACACTAGCTGCACACACAGAGGCTGGAAATCACTTTCTTATTCCCTAGTAAGCTTTCTCCTCCTGCTCCTGTTTGGCAGCTCAAGCACCATGGGAAGCTGCGGAGAGCTTGGGGGTTCTGTCCTGAGCTTGGGGTCAGCCCCACAGCTGCAGCAGGACATAGCACCACCAGTAGCACTGTCCCCTCAGCCCTCAACATCCCATTCCCAAGCCCCCACCTATGACAGCAGTGAGGCAGGACACCAGCCAGGAACCCACCCACCCCATTCAATTCCAGTAGTTCCACTTCACTGGCCCAGCAGGAGCAGCAGCAAAATGGCAACATTTTTTCTATCTTTACCCATTTACTCACACTCCCCCCATTTCAGGCAAACTCCCCAGTTCGGAGGGAAAACTTCCTCTGTGTGTGTGAATGCTGCAAGGATCACCACAGGCTGGGAAACCTAATTAGTGGGTTTAGTCTATCTGCAGCAAAATAAGGCTCTGCGGAGAGCTGAAAAGCCTGGCAAACAGCCAAGACTCACTAAAAATTTAATTTGACTTTAGCAGGCATGAAGCGTTGGTAAAATTCAGAAAATCCTTTCTAAACTCTCCGGCTACTTGATCTTTCTGATCACTCAGTTTAGGGCAAAAGAGGCAAAACCCACAGTGCTCGTGTGCTAATTGAACTGCTGAGCTTTCATCCTGCAAAGCAGCCTGGCAGGCTCAGGGAGCTCCCACACAGGCCGTGGGCAGGGGCACCGTCCCTGCTCTGCCAGGTACAGCGGTCACACAGCACGGCAGACACCCAGGTGCAGACCCCCAGCCCCACATACACACCTGCATCTCCCTGACGCTGCCGGGGTGGTAATACTCGCTGTGCTCCGAGGCCAGCAGCGCCTGGCACAGGTTGAACTTCTGGAAGTTGAGCAGGGAGGAGCACTTCTCCTCCGGGATCTCCTCCTTGGCCATCCAGTAGACGGTGGTGAGGACGGCCACCTTGGCCGGGTTCACCTCCACCTTGATGACCGAGCGCAGCTCGGGGTGGCCGCGGACGCGGGTCTCGAAGGCCAGCTGCTCCCGGTTGACGGCCAGCGCCTGGCGGTGCGCGCCGGAGGTGACGTGCCGCAGCAGCGCGTGCCGCTGGAAGTTGTCCGTGCCCACGGTAAAGGCGTTCTCCGCTTTACCGTGCTTGTTCTTCACCAGCGCCTGCCGACACTCTATGCAAAACATGAGCTTCCTCTCATAGTCAAACTCCAGCCAGGTAAATTCTTCCTTCCAGTGTTCATTGAAATAGCGTTTACACTTTTTATTGGAATTGGAAGTTTCCCCAGCTGGTTTTTTCCCTGGAGGCACCATGCTGCTGTGGCTGGGAATTCAACTACGGTTGAACCGCACCGTGCCTTGAGGAGCAGCCTGCACATTTAATCTAGTAAGAAGGTCTATTACCACTCTCCTGGTCCGACTGGAGATGAAAGAGACACAAGGGAAAGGGATTAGGGCCCTGCAAACCTCAGCCAGGGCTCAGCTGTGGTGCCACAGCGACGGTGGCATGGTGACAGCATGGTGACGGCGGTGCTGAGGGTGGGTCAGGCTGTGCAACAACCCCAGCGGCACACGGGGGGATCCCATCAAGCACTTCATCAGCATCACCAGAAGCTCTCGGTGTCAGTGGTGGGACTGGCGCACACACATATGGTCCCATCACCACAGGAACACCCACACGCTTCTCCCTGGAGCAGCCTTCCCCACTCTGCTGGCACTGGGAAGGTGAGGAAGGCTCAGTGCTGGCTGAAACACCCAAAAAACAGCGTTCAGCCCCGGAGGAGCTGCTGGCAGTGAGTGCCAGGGCCCTGGAGCTGAACAAGGGTGACTGGAAGCTAGCTCAGACACACGTGCTTGTGTGCACACGTGTGCTCTCAGTCCTGGCTTGTCTCTTTTCCAGGGAATTGCCAAAGCTGTGGCAGGTCCCATGGCAGTGTCAGGCATCCCAGTGTCCCTCCCAGGGATGACACACCCGATCCACTCCAGGTCAGGCTCCCAAATATCTACTGAGCTAGAGGCTGCAAAGCACTTAAACATGTAACCAAACAGGGACCTGACAGGTTTAAGCATTCACTTGACCTCTTCCCTACACTTCAGGCCCGCTCAGTCTGATCCTCACATTTCTCCATGTACTGGACTGAAAATCCAAACTCAGCCTTGATAAAGGTATTGGTAAGAGGAGGGGGAAGAACCTAGAGCTGCATGAGGAAGGGGGAGAACCAAAATGCAGAGGAAAACAGAAAGAACATGAACACTCAGCAGCAGGAAAACTGGGAATACCATCAGTCCACATGACTTGCTGAGACACTGGTGAGGAATTTGGGTTTTTTCTGAAGACAAGCCCCCAAACCAGAGCCATTGGGAGCAGGGGGAAGGAATCCTCATGATTCAGGCATTAGAACAACACCACAACTCCCAGTGCTGTGAACGCCCACCCCCACGGAGCCAGCACCTCATGGGGTGCTCTGGGCAACGCTGGTGAGTGGCCCCAGTGGCCCTGGAGTGACCGGCACCGCAGCCACTGGCACAGCGACCTCATCCATCCCTGCACCGGGCAGGCATTGAGCTCCTGGCTGCAATGGCCCCAGGGGGACGATTCCTGTGCTCTTTCCCACTCACTGACCCCATTCGCTCCCAAGCCATCCCCACAGCCCCCACAGCACTTGCTCCAGCAGAAGCTGCTGCCTTGGAAAGAAGGGAAAAAAAAAAAAAAAAGGCAATTAGTGTGTGGGATGCACGAGGCTGGAGCGGGGGTTGGGATGGAGCAGAGCGCCGTGGCACCCCTTCCCACAGCACCCATTCCTGCAGCACCCGTGGTGCTCTGGCACCAGCCCAGCATCCCGCACTGCCCACGGGCATGAGCAGCACTGCGCATCGTGGGGGGCTCGGCAGCAGCTCGGGATGGGGGTCACACTCCGGTCCCCCCCACCAACCTGCTTCTCCCCCCACCGGGAAGTTTGACCAGGACCAGGATTTACTTGTGGGGAGGACAAGCCACTGCCCTGACCCTTGTCCCTGGCGCACCAGCCATGGCTGCCGCCTGCCGTGCCCGTCAGGGTGAGCGGAGCAGCCCCAGCGCCCAGCCCAGCGCCCAGCCCTGAGCGCCCACCCCGCTCCCCCGCCCCTACATACGTACCATGGAAAGGCTGCCATAAGCTTTGGGCTGGGGGGCTTGCAAACTTCCCAGATTTTAAAGAGGAAAAAAAAAATCTAATTTAAAAAAAAATAAAAGAAAAACACACAAAACCAAAACAAACCCAACCAAACGACGCANGGCGGGGAAGGCCGCGCGGCCGGGCCACGGGGACGGTGGAGGTGGTGGCTGCGCCGTGGGGCCCCTGCGGAGGGGGAGCCGTGCCCCTGTGCCTGCTCACCTGCAGGGAGCCCTCCCCGCAAGGTGCAAGGAGCGGTGGGCATCGCGTGCCCGGGGACAGCTAGGCTGGGTCTGTCTTAGCTGAGAGCTGGGCACATGCAGCAGGGTGAGCTGCAGGAGGGTTTGCAGCCAGCCAGGACCGGTGTTTCTGGGTTTCGGATGTGTTCTGCACGTGTGGGCAGAGCAGCACCCCCCCCAACCGTGGACACAAAGTTTCGGCAGGATCCAAGTCCAAGCCCTTTAGGAACGGGTGTTCCTGCTTACCTGCGCTCCTGGCCCATAGCTGCAGGGCTGGGGCTGAAACCCAGCCCCTTGCCCCAGGGCTCCCTAAGGAGCAAAGGGCTTCCTCACATCTCAAAAAACTTTCTTTTAGCAACAAATGCAGGGGGAATTTAGAGCCTCTCGACTACTTCCAGAAAGATGATTTTGTGCCATCTTTGCTTCCCCTAAACAAGGCTCCTGAGAACACTGAAATCCCAGTGGGCACCAGAGCCCCGTGGGACCCCGGATGGGAACCTGGCTCCTTGTTTCCCAGCACAGATCCTGTGCCTGGGAGCTGAAGGATGCTCTCACCCAGACTCTAATTCTCCCGGTGTGGAGCTGGGCCACGAGGAGGGATGTGTCCCACCGGTATTTGCCTGGATTAGGAGCTGCATTGTACCTGGCTCCGACTGGCTCTGCACCAGGGGGGTCTGGCGGCCCCTGGTTAATTCCCCTCTTTAGGCATCTCAGCATATCCCGGGGCAAGAGACTCTTCCTGCTCTGGGGACATTCTTGCCGAGCCCCCTCGGCCCAGGGTTAATGAGAGCAGGAGGTGGTGAAACCAGAGCTGGCTCCTGGGGTGAAAACACGCCCGATTTATTCTTGTGCTAATGCCGCGAGAAAAGAGGATTGAGCCTTTTAAATGAGTTTTTAGGCAGGAGCCTGCTGCATCCCCTGGTCCCATTCCCTGGTTCCCAGCATCCAGAGCAGGACGGCAAAGGTCAGCGACCCCAAATTAGCTGGAACCAACCCCACTTCCATGGGGACCCCTCCACGGACCCCCTGTACTGGGATCCACGGGACCAGTGGACTCTAGACGAGAACACGCTTGCTCTGCCTGCTCCATGCAAGGGGCAAGGCTGAAGACACTGACCCCTTCTCCTCTGCAAACCCATTCCTGCTGGAAGCCTCAATCTTAAACACGAATTTTGGGCAGCATTTGCAGGATGTCCCTGACCCTGCCGAGCACCCTGCCCTCACATAGCTGCCGGATGTCGGACGTCCTTCCTAAAGGAACTGGAGTGGAGATACTCCTGTTTACCTCCATGCAGCAGCAGCAGCCGCCTTGGCTCGAGGCAATTGTTGCTATTTTTCCCGACTGTGCCGTGCCTAAGGAGCTGGGTGGGCAGGTGCCCCGGGCACACCAGCACATCCATCATCCCCGCGGCACGAGGGCGGCGGCAGCCATGAGCCACAGTTTCCATCTGAGTCCCAGTTTCCACTGGCATCCCACACCCCCGGCAGCCAGAGCAGACCCCAGGTATGCAGCTCCCACTGGGATGCTCCGGGCCGGTCCCTGGCACCCCTTCCA
The DNA here is from genome assembly GCA_013389925.1 of Aegithalos caudatus. Classification (NCBI taxonomy): domain Eukaryota; kingdom Metazoa; phylum Chordata; class Aves; order Passeriformes; family Aegithalidae; genus Aegithalos; species Aegithalos caudatus. The sequence goes on along the minus strand of WEIU01019903.1, from coordinate 293,192 downwards.
GCACTCCAGCCCCACATCCATGGATGGGTTTCCTGAGGGTTTCTTACTGCATCTATAAGAAGCCGAACAGAAGAGACCAAACCCAGCCACATTACCTTAAAATTTTTTAAATCCCCGAGTCCAAAGATATTTATGAGATTTTGTTTCCATCCCTGCTCTAAGCCAGTCGGGCTCTGGGAAATGACGCACACTCTTCCCGCAGGGAAGCGGAGGTGCTGGTGTTCCCAAAGCTGCTGACCCCAAGGAACCCCATCCCTGCACAGCCCCCAGTTCTGCTGCCCACCCACCTCGCTGTGCCTGGCTCCCCTCTCACCCCTGGCCATCACAGGACATGGGGTAGGAAAAACCCAGCACCCTGCAGGTCCCTACTCACCCTCTGCACCCAAAAGCCCAGCTGTGACAGCCCCCCAAATGAACTGGGAGCATGCAGGGGAGGGAGGACTCATGGGAGCTGCCCGGCTGCATCCCTCGCACCCGAAGGTGGTGACAGCTCGGTTCAATCTCTGTCGTGTGTGGCAGAGGGGGAAGGCTGCACACAGTGAGGAGCCGCTGTCTCATGTGGGAGAGAGCACCCGGCACCGTGTCAGCTCAGCCAAATTAAAAATACTCCTGCAGCCCCCGGGCTGGTGCCTTGGCAGGCGGATCTGGCAAGGACATGGCCTGCGGGATGTGCAGACCCTGGAAGGGACATGGGGAGAAGAAGGTGTTCCCATGCAGAGAATGGGATGGAACACACACTGGGGGATCCCAGTACTTCCCAGCTGTGTCCCAGCTCTCCTGCACAACTCAGGGTACTCCAGGGCCTGTTTCTCCTCTGCTGAGGGTGCACTTCCAGCACCACCATGGGAACAAAGACTCAGGCTCCAGTATGCTCAGGTCCTTGTGGAGGGGCTCAGATGGGCAGTGGGCCAGAGATAGGGAACCATGGGATGCTGCTGGAGAAGAAGCCCCCCAGCCTGCTGCCATGGGACCCCCACACACCCCACAGCCACTCCTAGCTTGCAGGATGCAGCCTCGTGCCTCGTTCCCCTGCACAGCCTTGTCACAACCTTCAGCTGCGTGACTGCAGCTGGCAGGGAACAAGCCTTGAAATAAACTCAGATGACATTCCTGCAAACTCTGGACATGGCCACAACAGGATTACTGAGCTGGGCTGGCGAGGGGGGGAGCATGCTCATCTCTCCCCACTGGCGACCCCAGCTCCAGGCTGAGGCTCCTCTGAGCAGCAGCTGAGAAGGGCAAAGCCCTTTTGTCAAGGAGCAGAAGCAGGGACAGGGTGATCTTGCTCCCTGGGCTTCCTCCAGTCCATGCACCTGGTCCTTGGGAGGCAGCTCGGCTGCATCTTGCTCCCCAGGAGCTATAGGGAACTTCACCCCACAGCACTGATATCAAAAACAGCTGCTGAGGAGCAAAACTGGGTATCAGTTTTGCTCTATCGAGCATCTTTTCCTCCCTTGTCCACAAGCACTGAGCCCAACTCCCATTGAAATTTAATTCCCAACGCTCCCCATCTGCCAGGTAATGATCTGAAAAAACAGCATTTAAGGATGCCTCCCCCAGCAGAGATTCCAATCAGCTCCATGTCCCCTGTGTCACATCTAGCAGCGCTGCCAGACTGGTGCAGCCCAGCCAAGACCCCACCAACCTCTGCCACAGGTCCTGGGGGGCTCGGGAGGGATATGGGCTCATCCTGACTGGAGGCAGCAGAAGGGAAGTGGCAAGCACTGAACCCTGATCTGGGCTCCACTGCCCACAGCCCTGCCCACCCCTCTCTGTATGGTTGGGGGCAAGGGCCAGCTTCTCCCGAGAGATGGAGAGCTCAGGAGTGCACTAGAGCCCCTGATCAGTTCAGCCTTTATTCTGGACACTGTTTAAATTGTAAAAATTGCAGCCAAGTCCAATTCATTACAGCTGAGCAATGGCTGACAGAAATGAAAAGGGAGAAAAGCTCCTCAGATTGATGCTTTCTCACCATTCCAGTGAAATAACCAATTTGGAACAAATTAGGGGCTCCCGTCTCCACCAGCCTTTTGAATTGCCTCCAAGCCAACGCACATTTTTCATAGTGCAGCGTTTCTTCCATTAGCAGTGAAAATTAATGATTTCTATTATTGAAGCACCTGAAGGCAGGTGCCTCCCTCACACAGCTGGGGCTGGGCTGGCACTGAGCCCCCAGAGAGCCATTTTTACCCACGAGAAGACAGGCTCAGAGAGGATAAGTGACATGGCCAGGGCCACCTGGTAGGTCAGTGGCAGAGCCAGGCTCCAGCCAGTGGCCAGCCCTGCTGGGCTCTTCCCTCTCAGCAGTGCCATCCCAGACGTGCCAGAGCACTGCACACAGGCCACCATGGTGATGCCTAAACCATTGTGGCAGTGTCACAGCTGTCCCCAAAACCCCCCTAAGCAGTGAAACCACATGGGTTTCAGCCAGTCCCAGCTTTGCTTGGGTAGGGGGAAAAGGGGAAATTGTCCCAAGGGCGCCCACCAACTCAGACTTCAGGAGGGCAAGTTCTGGGGGACCAAGAGGGCTTTCAAACCCCAATCCACTCAGATATTTCCCCTCCCAAGTTTTAGAGAGACCAAAGCCCTTTACCTCTCCTTGCCTGCTCTCTGCTCCCAGCATTATTCCCTGAGCACAGCTCCCCAACAGCTGAAACACACAACCCCTCTGCAACCACGGCTGCCCCATGGCCAGGATGGTCATGCCTGGGGTTTGGAAGAAGACACACATCTGTCATTATATTTTAATTAGATTTTTATTTCCTACCTCTAGTATTTCATTGTAATTTCCGCCACTCCTACCCAGGCCATGCTAATATAATCACTCTGGAGGAGAGTGGGAGCAGCCAGCCCACTCCTTCCAACATCCCGCTCAGGAAGGGCAAAAAAAAGCAATCTGCTAAATCCCCAGCCCCTGCAGTCATTACAAGCTCAGGGACATCAGGTGGGTGCTGAAACAAAGCATCAAAGCCTCAGTGCCGCCAGCACCTGCCAGGAGCATCGGCACTGAGAAACTTCAAAAAAAAGTTCACATTTGCTCAAAATACTTGTTAGCAGTTCATTACTGCAGCAAGGTGAGGCATAATTAAAAATGGACTAAAGAGATTTGTGAATTATATCCTCTGCTTGATGCTGGAGACGCAGTGATATTTTCTAGCCCACATCATCCTGGAGGTCAAGATTAGATGACAGCTTGGTCTAAAAATACTCTGAAGGGGAGGCTGAGGCTGTTGGAGGAGGTCAGAGCCCCCTATGCCCCCCCACAATGTTGCTCAGGGTTGAAACCAGGGGACAGATGTGTCCCCCAGGACATTGCTTGGAGCAAGTCTCAGTAATAAAAACAACTGCTGCATTTACAGGGAAATCCACCCAAAACAACCACAGGGAAAGCTCAGTCCCACTGTCTGCCAAACCCAGCAACTCAGTGAGGCCAGGCTCCTCACAGTCACCCCACAGCTCCTGAGAGGACTGGAATCACCAGGAAAGCACTATCCACCACCACATTCTTCCACCTGGAGCAACAAGGTCCTGGCATGGGGATCATCAGTGAGCCAAGACACTGCAGGGTCAAAATTGAAGCTTTAGTGGCTATTCAATGTTTCCTCTGTATCCGAGGCCACACAGAGTGAAAAGCAAATTCTGGGGTTGGATTTTTGTTTGTTTTTTAAGCCTCCTTTGCCTGACGAGTATTCCAGATAAATATCCCGAGTAGTGTTACACATTCCAGAGAGACAGGGAAAAAACATTTCAGAGAAAAGATTGTGTTTCAAACTATTAGAAAAATTAAACTGATCCATGGAAGACAGCTGGGGCCAGCTTGATCCACGGGAGACAGGCACCCCAACGTGGGCACCTGACTGACGTGCCAGGCTAACAACATCAGTGTTCCTGGCCTGACTGCCCTTGGGCAACCACAGGACCCACAAACCCACGCCAGCCACATGTTAGCAGACATGCCCATGCCTACATGGATGTGCACACACACGGAGAGAAGCAGCTCCGCTGCCCACAGCGACGTGCCAGACCCGTCCCTGCCAGCAGCCAGGGGCCACGCTCCCTCCCCAGCACCTGCTGCAAAATTAACGCTGATAAAATAACAAAACCACTAAAATTACCAGCCCCAAATCCACACAAAACGGGTCCAAGAACAGCGTCACGTTCTGTTTGCTGCCGCTGCTCCGCTTCTGGAGCCGGCGCCGGCCGAGCCTGGAGCTCCACCAGCGGCCACCTGGCCACGCTCGCCGGTCACCCTGGCAAGGACACTGCCCGTCACTCTCCCCCAGCCTCACATCACACAAAAAGCATCCAACATTTGCATCGCAGGTGCAGCAGAAACACAAGTTGGAGCTGACACCCAGACAAAGAGCAAGGGCAAAATCCAGCCCCGTCAGCACACAACCTTTTCCCTCCTCTTTCTGCAGCCCTGGGAAAAATCAATAAGATGCAGTGAGTCAAACTCAGCTTGAATCCCGTAAGTAATTAGGATTAGCAGGCTGGGAGCCGAGGGAACAGGCTGCCTATGTGCTGGGCGGGGAGGGACCATTTTGTGGGTGTAGGGTACAGCCTCAGCTGATGCAAATAACACGAGCAGCTCTTTAACGGGGTTTTCAGGCAGAACGGCAATAAGGAATGGGAATGACATGATTTGCTTAGAAACAAGAATATCTCATGAGGATAATTTGGGGTGCCAAGCCCTGCTGGGAACAGGATGGGGACCCCACAGGTGAATCAATAGTAGAGTTTGATGCCGAGCCCCATTCCCAGCCCCTCACTCTGAGCCCGCACTCCTTGAGTAACACTTATTCCCGGGGTTCTTTCCCGGCAGTAAATAACCCACCTCAGTGTTTCCCTATTTAGAGTTAAGTTAGTGACCAAAATCGCAAAGTGGAGAAGAGACCCCCACCCCAAACATACACAAACATTCTGCGCAGAGCTCCCGGCAAAATAAGAACCAATTCGGTGTGTTTCTGTCCATAAAGAACAGCTCGGACGCTGAAAAGTGCCCTTTCCTCCAGCTGAAGGAAGCCAGCAGAAGACGGGAATGCTCAAGCCGGGGCCGTGCGGGGAGCGATAGCCTCGGGACAGCAGAGAGGCGATACCCCGGTCCCCCCTTCTGCGAGCCCCATCGGTCCCCGACCCCCGCTGCTGCTCCGGTCCCGCTGCACCCCCGAGCAGCGGCTCCGCCAGCGGCGAGCCGGGGGATGAAGGAACGATGCAGGGGAGAGAGATGGAAGGCGACGGGGAGAGATGAAGCTGCGGGAAAGTTGCGTTTCACCCACCTAGAAGCATTTTGGATGCGGCTGCGTCGCCTCCGCGCTGCTGGTGCCTCCCGCTCGCCGGG
>WEIU01019903.1:259719-275730 GCA_013389925.1 Aegithalos caudatus | reverse complement strand
AACAGGGGGCAGCGGGGAGAAGGGAGAGCGGGGATAGGGGGACAACGGGGACAGGCGGACAACGGGGACAGAAGGCAGCGGGGACAGGCGGACAACGGGGACAGAAGGACAGCGGGGACAGGCGGACAGCGGGGACAGGCGGACAACGGGGACAGAAGGCAGCGCGTTCCCCGTCGCAAGGAGGGGGTGCACTGCTCCGCGCCCTCCCACCGGGTGAGCACCCCTCTCCTCAGCGGGTCTCGGCCCCATCCTGCACCCGGAGGTGGCCATGAGTGTCTCCATCAATAGTCCTGTTTAGCCAAAAGGAGCGGGATGTTTTCCCACTAGCTGTTAACAGAGCCGGAGGCCTTTCCCAGGATAACCATTAGCAGAGCAACCGGAAAGCAGATCTGGGAGACGATCAGCAGCAGGAATGTGAGACGGGGCCTCAGGGACTCAGCGGGACACGCGGCACGCTGGTGGGGACACGCCAGCCGAGCCAGGTCGCCGGGTGCCCTTGGCATGCTCCCCCTCCCCGGGTATTTTTAATGCAATTACATCCCAGGACGCAGAGCTAAAATTGGAACATTATGTGGACAAAGTATCCCCAAAGTCTCCCTCGTCTTTAAAACGGGCACTGCTGTTGCTCTGATTAGGCAGCAGCTCCTGTCCCGGCTCCCGGGGCAGCGTTTGAAGGTCTGTCCTAATTGCACACACACTTGTTGTCTCATTCACTTAATTTCTTCTGTGCCTGTTCTGCTTCTCGGGTGTCAGGGCACCGCCAGCCTACACACGTGCCATGACCTGTCCTGTGACCTGCACCAGCCACGGGCCACTCAGTTTGTGGCCCTGACAGCTGCTTTGGGGCAGATTTCACCTTTTTAGCAAAGCCTTGAGGAACTTTTGGCCTGGGGGTGGGGGGCTGTTACATTTCACCGGAGGGAAACTAAGGCAAGGTGAAGGTTAAGTGACACCTCCAGGGTGACTCAGGGGCTCTGAGCCAAACCCACTCAGAACACAGGGTCACCACACCCCAGTTCCACCACCCATCCCACGCCAGGACCGATGAGGTCAAGCTTTTGTCTCCTCCATGCAGGAGGATCACAAGCAGTTGTAAAATTTTGGGTAGTATTCCCAAGGGTTCTCCTGGATGGGGGAGATGAGCTGCCATTTCCCCACCACTGCCCAGATTTGACCTGGCTGATCAGCATCAATGACACTTCCCAGGATGACACCCTGCCACCTGCACTTCTTGCTGCCCTTCCCTCAGAGCCAAGGGCTCTGCTGGCCTCACAGGTGTTGTCTCTTTGGCTCCTGATTTTTTGAAGGGGACCCATGCTGGGCCATCCTTTACTCAGCTCCTGAATGCAAAGAAAACTCCAGAAACCACAACTTCCCTCACAGGCTGCAGTCACTGGAAGTGGCTCTGTGCCCACACACTGTGCTGAAGCAGCATCCCATAGCATCCCATAGCATCCCATAGCATCCCATAGCGCCCCACAGCATCCCACAGTATGCCCGAAAAGCCACCTGCTGGGCATGAGATACATCAGCGGGGCAGTGGGGTTCTGGTCAAGCTACCCCACTTGAGAGAGGAGGTTTGATGCAGGTCAGGTTCTTCCCCTCATTTCCTGTATTCTGAATAGCCTGGGGGCCATAAAGACCCATAGAGGCCACTCTGGACAGAGGTTCCTATGCACATGAAGCCTGAGCATCTGTGCAGGGATGTTCTCTCAGTGTTCTACCCCAGCAGGGACCCTTGTGCTCCCTCCTGCCATCACCAGTTTGTGTCTCAAGGGATTTTTATTTGGCCTGAACTCAATAGAGCCAACACACAGGACCAGAACCTTCCCCCAAGTCAAACTGCCTTTGCCTCAGAGCTGAGGGGACCTGGCAACAGCTGATTGGGAGATCTCACCATTCAGTGATATAGAATCAGGGAAAACACCACCTGAATAGAAAGTGCATGAACTTGGTAAGAGAGAAAGAAATCTGAAGGAAAAAAAAAATCTTACTTGAGTTCACTAGGTTATGTTCTATTGAATCCACCTCCCTTGCCTCCAGTTGTGTACACACAACAGTAAATAAAAGCAGCAGAAGTAAAAGAAAGTGTGGTGTGAAAGTGGCCACCAATAGTTGTCACAAAATTCCCTCAAACCCCCTAAGGACCAATTTCATGCTCCCTGTAAGGACCCTCAGGAAAGCCAGACCTGCCACAACACCTCACCCAAGCACAACCCAAATCACTGCATCCCATCACCTCAGGGTTTGCACCATGAAGCAGCCCTGTGATCCTGCCACTGCCGTGCAAGTCCCCTGGCTGTGCCCCCCTCCAGAGGCACCAGGGAGCCCCAGACCCCCTGCAGCAGCAGCCCCACCATCCTGCCTCCTCACAGACCCCTCACACTGGCACAGCAAGATCCAGCCCACCCACCCATTTGGGCTCAGCACACGGCAACCCCTCTTCAAGGCAGCACCTGGTGGCCCATCCTGGCACAGGAGGCTCCTACCTGGTGCTGGTGGAGGGAACGCCGAGCCCTGCCCTTGGCACCGCCGAGCCGAGCCCGCTCCTGCCCTTGTGCCCCGGCCTCAGGGCACCGCGGCCGCCCCTATGCCTGGAGAGCTGCAGACACTTGTCTCATATTTCAAGGAGCATTTCAAATGCGGTTCGATCGCCACTAAATCAGCCCTCATCAGCAGCCTCCGGACGAGAGCCGGCACGTCCGAGTTGGTGCCTGTGGCTCAGCAAGTTCCCAAAGAGCCCGGAGCGTCACGAGGGGCAGCGGGCGCCAGCTGGCAGGGGGTGGCACTGGAGGAGCCACCTTGAGCCAAGAGCAGGCGGATGCACCTGACAGCAGCTCTCAGTGACAGGGGAGATGGGGGAATGGGGCAGTTTTCCGGGCTGCCTCCATGGTTGGGCCCGGAGAATTCCCTGTGTAACTTCATAAAGAGGCACCGGCTGCTGGTGGAGGGATGGGAAGGCCACTGGCCTCGCTGCAATGAGCACAGGGGGCTCTGCCCTGGGCATGGAGCAGCCCAGGGGACCTGCTGGAGCATCAGGAGGTGCTTCAATGTCCTGGCCTGAGAGCTGAGCAGATGCAGGCAGGTTTTGGAGGGGCCTGGCCATGCCGGCAGCACTTGCAGCATTTCATAACACTGCATCAAACCAGCTGCCCCCCCAGCCCTGACATATGCTCCACTAATGCCAGAGTGAGGCACATTTTAGGATCAGTCTGTAAAGCATCCGTTGTCAGAGCAAGGATTAGTGTGAGCCATCTCTCCTCAAGGGCTCCAGACTGCAGGCTGGCTCCTGGCACGGGGATCAGGGCACACACAGAGCTCACACCACCCTCAACCCTCGGTTGTGAACCCCCCAGATGCCCGGTTCTTACCCTCAGATGCTCTCCAGGGCTCCCCTCAGCCCCGTTCCCACAGGCTGAAGGGCAGTGGGACATCCTGCAGGGAGCATCACACGGAGCACTGCGCCTGTGCTCTCCTTTGCACATCAAGATCATTAACACCGCAGGGCTGCGTGTCCCCTGAATCAGCAGATCCCAGCCCTGTTCCTGGGCAGTCAGGACAGCTGAAACCCAGCAGAAGGAGATGCCATGGAGGGAACAATGCTGCTGCTCTGCAGCGGGGCAGGGAACGTGCCCATCCATTCTAGGAAGCAAAACCTGGGCAGTGCCACCTGCTCTCAAACCAGCAGGGAAAAGAGCAAAACAAACAGAGGCAGGGAGTGTGACATTCTGTCCCAGGGCTCGGCTGTAGGTGTGACCACAGCACAGAGAGCAGTGGCAGAGGAAGGATTGAGGCTTCACAATTCATCATCCCCACTGGCTGTGCACCCCAGCCTCTCCTCTGGATGAGGAGAACCTGACAAGATCACAGCATCCTTCAGGATTCTTGTGGCCAGCACAAAGATTAGGGCAGAGCCACGTCTCACAGAGCCATTATGTTCTCTTGGGAAATAAAATACAGAGAACCAGCTGATGCACAGGGAGAGACTGAGCCCTGGCAGCACCTCGTGCTCCTCTTGCTGTTCACTGAAGCTGCCACAGGGATATTCCCAGAGGAGATGATTTTCCACAAGTGCAGGATCCAAAATGAGATCCAGGCCAGCTCCTGGGGAGCTGCCACCCCCACTGCAGGCAGTGACAGCCAGGTCACAGCAGTGCCACTGGAGCCACAACGCCACAAGCATCAGCAGGAGCACCATGGTGGTGGCAGTCCCAATCCCCTTCCCCCGCCCATGTGTTCCTGTGTAAAGGTGAGGACACCCACCACGAGCACTTACAGTGATGAGCAAGGTTCCAGCAGGTCCCACAGCAGAGGTGGGCATGATCTTCCCTCCCAGCTCCCCTCACTCCCGCGTCCGTGTCAGGAGCTTTTCAAGGCAGAAATTGGCTTTCAAGTGAATTTGTGGAGAGCTGCTGGCTAACAGGAGACCTCCAGTTTAAGCTGGAGCTCTCAAAGGCTCCTCTATTACAACGCAAATTAAATATTTGATAGTGCTAAGCAAGTGACATTTGCAGTCTGGTCACGCCAGGGGTATCAGATAGAGATATTTGCAACGGGATCTGTTTAAATCCATGTAGTGCTTTGGATCTGTCCATCAAAACAAGCCCAGAGCTTTATTAAAATCAATGTTATCAAACACCCTGCTGGGGGAGGCTCTGGAGCCCACATGGCGGGGCTGGGGGGCAGCTGAGCCCTGCTGAGCTACAAGGCTGCAGTACAGTGCCGCTTTGGAAGAGATTTTTCTTTAAAATTTAAGAGTAGCAAGAGACTTATCCCTACCTGCAGCTGTGGGAGGGAGATTCTCTGCAGCAGAAAAAAGGGAAAGCACTGACCCAGCCCCATATGGAACCTGCTTTCAATCAGATCTCTTATATATGAGAGATTTCTGCTACCTGACACCAGATCAGACATGCTCCCATGCCAGATCCATCCGACACATGCCATAAAGTTGTTCAGTGTGACAAATACCTGATTCCCTTCCCCAGCTCAGCAAGGCTGCGTGGAAACACATTTTGTCAAAGTATAACAAAACTACTTTCATTACCTTCCCTAAAGATGGGTTTGGAAACATAAAGGCTGAAAAGGACTTTCTGCATCTGTCACATGAGATGTGACAAAGTGACACAGAGTCCAGGCAACTTGTTGACAGTGAACGCCCTTCACGGACAGATTTGGGGAAGATTTCCTTACCAGCACATGGCTCAGTCCCATCAGCTGTGCTGGGAGGGGAGGCTCCTGAGCACTGTCCCAGGACTGCTCTGGGTCTGTCCTTGGCCCAGAGCTCTGGGAAGATGGGTGCAGGGACAGCTGGACACCCCAACGTGGCTGGGGGGCCACCCCACCACCAGCCCCATCTGCCCCAGTTCCATGGCACTTGTTATGGTGCTGAAGCTCCCAAACCTCCCAGCTGCTGGGAAAAGTTTGCAAAAGCATCTCGAGCTGAAAGGCAGATGACAAGTAAAAAGAACCCCGAATTTATTGTTTTCTCAGAATTTAGAGTGGGAGGAAGGAAAATGGGACGACCCATGATTTTTTAATGCCTGCAGTTGGCAGCTCCATATTTAATGTGACAGCATCCCTTTAAGAAAAATATGTTCATACACAAGAAAGAAAATAAATTGGCAAAGCAATTTGCTTTCAAGCTAGGCTGACAATTCCCCACTCCAACATTTTGCTGCAGCCTCGGGTGAGCTGCAGTGGCCGGCACTCCATGCTGGGCAGGGGTCATCTCAGAGGTTAAGGATGCTTCACTGGGTGACAAGCCCATCTGGGAGCAGTAATTTATCCCAGAGATGGTGCAAAGAAAGAGTGGAAGGAATAATTCATTGTGTGTGAGGCAACAAGGAGACTGTGCTGTCATGTTACCGTACTGACAACTCCCCGACACAAACAGAGATGCTTGTTACAGAGCCTGAACCCACACGATCAAAGGGACTTCTGCATTTGGGGTAGGAAGGGATAAAAAAAGACAGGAAGAAAGGAAAAGAAGAGCTAAATCAAAGCCTTGTTACCATTTCTTATGAAAGAAACTTGTGAGAAATGCTTTTTGCAGAGCAATTAGTCACCAGCATCTGAGGCAAGCGCCCAGCAGGACCCACTGCTGTTGCCCGGGGGCTGGGGAGGAGCACCCTGGTGTGGCTGCTCAGAGCAGCCTGGGGGGGACATGAACGAAGAACCTGTCTGATAGGGGACAGCACGATGGCACCAGAGCCATTGGGAGGAGAGGTGCCAGAAACCAGGGTCCAAAATCATCCCTCACTTCTGCATTCCCCTCAGTTGAGGGTTGGGGCTCCCCAGAATGACGCTGCATGCCCAGCACCTGAGGTCTCTGCTGATAGTGAAGTCAAGCCCCTAAAGCCTTGGTGATGGTGGTGCCACACCCAGGGGTGGCACAAAATCCTTCAGTCCCCCTAGGTGCTGCTGAGGGGTCCCCAAGGGTGATGAGGGTGCAAGGGTCCTGTCCAGAACTGTGCTGCAAGAGCATTGGCTTTCAGCCTCAGTTCACACCTTGAAACGCTGACTTGTCTGTGAACACCAGGATACCAGAGCTGACAGGCAGGGAAATGAAATGGGACAGATGATAATGAATTGCCCACATCCCTCAGTGTCTCCTGGATGTGGAGTAATGAAGTTATACATTGCTCACTGGCTAGAGGACAGAGGAAGAGTTTCAGAGCTTGGTTTTAATCAGCTCAGTGACAAGCATGGCCTGGATTCGTTCCCTCCTCTCACCACGATTTGGTATCTCCACTCCTCTCCCAGCTCCTGGCTCCTGCCAGCCCCAGGACTCCCTGCCTCGCTCCTGCAGCTGCAGGAACCCAGTCACTGCAGTGTGAGAATCCTGTGCTGTGCTGGAGGTCACTGGTGTCAGGAGAGAAGCACGTGTACCCAATTAGAGTGGGAAACCTCTGCTCCCAGAAGGGCAGAGGGCGGCCAGTGTTGGCTGGCGGTGCAGGTGGCAGCTGGAATATTTATTTGGGCAGCACCATTAATGTTATTTAATGAGCTCGGGTGGGTCAGCGTTCCTGCTTGAAAGGAATTCCAAAATGAACTAATGAAAAGTTACTTATCTCCCTGCCGTGAAGACAGCCCCACTCCTGCTCCCTCCTGCTCACTGGTGCTGAGCAGGAGAGATCTCCCTGCTCCCTCTCTGTGCTCACCTGCCTCCCACACGTGCATGACACTGCCACTGCTGTCACCGCAGCGCCTGCCACGCTGTCACCGGAGGGTACCTGGCACAGGGGGGAGACAGAGCTGGGCTGGGCACGGCTCACATCGCCTGCCCAGCGAGCAGCCAACGGCTGGGGCAGAGGCTGGTCCTTCCCCAGGGTATTCCCAGGATGAAGCCTGGGAGCTGCCGCTCCTCCAGCTGGGCGCCGGATGCAGCCCTGCGCTCCAGCGAATTCCAGGCGATGGGAGGCGTGGTGGCGAGGCGGCCCGGGCAGAGGGGCTGCTGACAAGTCCGCCTCCTGCCACGCAAAGCATCCGTGCCAAGGGTCCAAGCGTGTCCCTGCGTGGGCAGAGTGCCAGGTCGCAGCCAGGATGGAAGAGGCAGCCAAGGCACGGCCCTGCGAGCTGCCTCGGGGCTGCACCGGGGCCGCGATCCCAACGGGAAGCCCCGCAGTCGCCAGCCCATCGCCAGGGCTCCCATCTCCCCGGGGACAGCGGCGTGAGGCTCAGCTCCACTGGCAGCTGGCGAGAGGTGGAGGCGTTGCTGTTATGAAAACATGCGAGGGCTGTGTCTGAAAACATTGTGAGGAGCCAGCTCCATAAATAGGCCCTTTATGGCTCTTCCCTGCGCTGAGACAGGCTCTTTCACACACGCTTGGCTCCGGCACGGCGGGTTAGGCGGCTCAAACAGCCCTGTGTCGGCTGGGGAAGACTGGAGAGATGGGACACTGAGGCACAGAGTCCCCGGCAGCACCCGCAGAACAGCAGCCCGTGTCCCTGGGCAGGACAGAGACCAGGACTGTGACCCGTGCTGTCACAGGACTCAGCAGAGCTGCTCCGCTGCCACCACCTCCGCGAGCAGCACGCCCCGGTGCCTCAGCACACTGCCACGATTAATCAATGGCTTCATCAGGGACTTGTCATTAATTGGGCAGCTCCTGTGGCCGTGGAGCCCAATGGTCTGTCTGGTGTCAGAAGCCGTGCTTGCGGCAGCTCTCCACTGCTTTCGGCCACATCCATTTAACGCGATGACAGTTCGGTTTGTGCCCCCTCAGCAAACGTCCCCCGGTGTGGGAGCACTGGTGACTAAAGCAGCGGGTGAACGATTAGTGACTCAGCGCATAATTTTGCTCATTTTGTGCCTTTTTTTAGCGCGGGGCGGACAGAGCTCACACTGCAAACTCTCGCCAGGCACCGCCACCGCTCCCTCACAGCGTCCCAGCTCCGGGCACCCACCTGGGGCTGGGGGCCTTCTTGCAGGCAAGCATCTGTTTGATGTGGTTCTGCCACGGAAAACAGGGAGAAGAAGCTGGGAAACACTGCCAAGGGCTTTGGCTTGTTCTTCGTTCTCCCTTTTATTGTTTCCTTTCTGATCTGGGAACAGGCAAGGGGAGCTCTGCAGCCGTGGGGCTGGGCAGGCCCAGCAGCCTCACTGCACAGCTCACACCAGCTGACCTGGCAGCTGCCCTTATCAAGAGCAAAGCACTGAGCTCTTGTCCTGGTGGTAACTGATGTCTGCAAACACCAGGTGCCAGCTTGAATTAAGAAGCTCTCTGAGCTGGAATTGTGCTGGGGTGAACGCTGCTGGAGGAACCTCCACCCGGACTGCCTGAGTCAGCCCGAGGACCATGTGAATGGCTGGGGACAGTGACAGGGACGTGCCAGCAGTTTCCTTCATCCTTACAGACAGGGCAGCCACAGCACAGCAGCTGTAGGAGTGCAGAAATCCGACACGTGAAAGCAGGTCCAGCCCTGGGTGACTCCGTGTCCGGCAGTGCTGACCTGGCTGTCGGCGTGTCCGCAGCTCCAGGTGATCCATGCAGGAGTGGAGAATGAGGTCAATGCCCTTGGCACTGCCACCGCACCTGGACAGATCCCTTTCCATCCAGGGGGATGAGCTGAGCCCTCACAGGTTCCCCTGTGCCACCTCCCTTGTGCATGGATCTGTGCAATCACACAACCAAGGTGACCAGCACCACCAGGGCCAGCCATTCCCATCTCCCACGGGGAGCTGCAGCTGATGCTGCCAAGTGTCACCCAGTGCCACCAAACTCTCTCATGGGGTCAGAGCAACACAGCCCCAGAGCAGTTCCAGGGGTGGCAGCCCCAGCCACTGCAGAGGACAGAGAATTCTCACCTCCCTAAAGCAGCTTTGTCTTTGCTTTCTCTTTAATGATTTCCCAGCTGCTTCCCCATTTCAGCCGATAATGGGACTTCACTCTCTATCTGGGTCTGAGAGGCGCTTGCCTTGTTCAGGCTGGAGAAAATCAATTCCCCTCTCACTCAAGTCTTTGCAAGACAGATGAACTGAAGATCGTGCCTGCCTGAGCAAAATATTTATTCAGTCTGGGAACAGATTTACTTTTGAACCTTCTATAAATACAGCTGAGGGCCCCCATTTAATCCCTTACCAGAAGACCTAATTTTATTTGTTTTATGTTTTTAAGAATTCTCCCTTTCCCAACGCCTTGTCAGCAGGTGAAGAAAGGCAGGATTTTTGGCACTCAGCTTGGCAGTGGGCATAGCCAGGGGAACTGATCCCACTGCAGGATGGGGCTCAATGGTGAGAGTGTGAGACCTCTGCACTGCTGGGTCTGGGTTCTGCAGGGTTTCCTGCTCTCTGTTACTTATTTACACCCACCAAAGCTCTGCTGGAGCCAGGGCAGGCAGGGAGAGGCCAAATCCTCCACAGAGGCGTCTTTGTGACCCTGCCTGCCCTGCCCACATGAGGATCCCTGTGCTGGGGGCAGAGTTGCTCTCTCAGCAGGGCCATGCACAACCTTCTGCAGCCCCTCAAGACCTGAGACCACCTTCCAAGAGAATCATCACCCCCATCTGCATGAGCCCCCCAGGACCAGCCACGCTTTGCTCCACCCACAGTCCAAACAGGCTTCAAGGAGCAGCTGTTTATCAGTGATGGAGCAGGCACTTCACCAAGCAGTGCCTCTCCCCATGGTGTGACACACCTAGTGGGGCTCCTGCCTGGGACAGCATCATCACACCACCCTGACCCTCCAAGGATCCCGCATCCTGTCCTGCCTGCATTATCTGTCACTCCACAGCCAGCAGTCCCTCAGCTGGGGCTGCAGACAGGTTGGGGTTCCCACCACTGGCAGGAGAAGGAGAAGCTCCTTGGCCAGACAGGGGTGGGTGGGCAGTGGGAGCTGCCCCTGGGGTGCCCAGGGGCATTCTGCCACCTGCCAGCATCTCACTGTCACACACCATGGTGTTCTTGCCAGAGGGTTTGCCCAAGTCCTCAGGAGGAGAAATGTTCCCAAGAACAAACTGAAAAGCTTTCCCAGCACCAAGCAGATGCCAAGAGCCAGCAGGTGCTGGAGTTGATTTTCTGCCATCAGAACCCACCTTGGCACTTCCTTGGGCCAGAGCCCCATGCCCATGGGAGCAGCACTGGCACTGCAGCAGGCCAGCATTGGAGGTGCAGGTGGCTGCTGGGTGGCTGTAAATCCCTTTGACACATCCTCTGCCTAAGTCAGCATCAGTCAGCACTCATCCTGCCCCAAGATTCTGGCACTGCTTTGTGCCTTCCAGTGGTAATGGAGCATACAAGTCATCATCTCCCTCCACATCTGGCCAGGAAGGGGAGATTCTGGCACAGGTGTAAACCCTGCAGTGCCAGTGCCAGTGCCAGCAGTGAGCTCCTGCACAGACACAGGATGGACAGACCCCAGCCTGGACAAGGGAATTGCTATTTTCCCACCTGGCATATCCCCAGCCCTTGGAAGACTTCTCCAAAGGCACAGCATGCCCTACACCACAACTGGCTCACTTATTTGACACACTTATTAAATTGTTATTACACCTGTTGGCTAATTATCTCCTCTGGAAACCAGAGGGCACATGCATTTGACATTGACCTGTGCAAACCTGCAGCCCTACAGATGCTGGCCGGGTCTGGGGGGCTCAGTGGGGCTTGGGGGGAAGCAGGGGACTGGAAACACTGTGGAAGTGTCCCTCCCTGCCCCACCAGCCCACTGCTGCTGCCCCATCTCCCAGCAAGATGGGGATTGGGGAGTTATGGTGAACCCCCTGCATCCCAGGCCTGGGGTGCCAGCGCTGCCCTTCCTGCACCCTCCGCCTTCCTGAGCACAGATTAATCTGGGAGAGCTTTAATCCGCTAAAGCCCTTTCGTAACAGCCCTCAAAAATAAGCCTGGAGAGTTCCTAATACTTCTTGAAAATTTGGAGTTGGGATATTTATAGGCTCTTGGCCTTGCGTGAGATGAAGCACACCCCGCACTGGGCGGGAGGGCTCGGAGGTGGAGGAACCTGCTCGGGGGGAGCCACTGCCTGACCTCAGCTCTCGCCCCCCAGCCCGGCCAGCAGCCGCTCCGGGCCACTCCCAGTCTCCTGCCGGCTCCCTAACAAGCTTCCCTTGTTTGGGATTTTTATTTTATTTTTTTTTTCCTACAAGCATTTCAGGCTGCTCAGAAGAGGCTCTAGCCCAGCGCACAGACCGGCTCTGTGCCTTCAGCCCTTCAAACGCACGCAGAGCAGCAGCGCTTCCGACCAAGACAAACAGCAGCGACGCCTCGGCCCCAGGGCACCGGGCCGAGAGGGCCGAGGACAGCAAATCACACTCAGGAATAGAGAAAGTTCAGAAAAAAGAAAAACCAAGTACCAAAAAATGTGCCAGAAGTTACCCTCATCCAAAAAAACAGGAGGCTAGGGTCCTGTTCTGCTGGTTTCCAGTCACCAGCAGTGGTGGCCACTGGCATCTCTGCCACATTGGTCCTGGTCCTAGCAGGGGCCAGTGACATCCAGGGCAGCATCACAGTGGCACCTGCAAGAGCCAGGTGGCAATTGGCAAGAGGCAAGTCACTAGTTCCATCTCTCCTGCTCCAACAGATAAAGGGAAAAATATCCTCCAAAGAGCCCTTTGCCCCGTGGTTTCACAAAGATGTGACCAAAGATGTCCCCAGGTTTATGGCTGCAGAACTCTCCCAGTTCCAAGGCAGCAGAGCTCTCAGAGACCTGGGAGGTGACAGGAAGATGAGAGCCCCCTCTGATGTTACACAGCAAAACCCACCCCACATTCAACAGTTCCTTCATCCCCTTGATGCAGAGCAAGAGCCAGTGGCCAGATGTCAGAAGCAGAAATGCTGAGCTGGAGACAGGGTGGCATGAGCCTGATTCCCAACAGAGAGGCCCCAGCTCATCCCAACTGGTGAGCACAAGGCAGGGGAGTGAGCAGAGCTGCCAGGATCAAACCTGCTGGCCAGAGGAATCCAGAACCTCACCATAAGGAAGCAGCAGGGATGCCCAGTTCCCCCAGCACCCTGAGCACAGCTGCTGCTGCCTGACCAAGGTCCAGCAGCTGGAGCAGCTCCTGACTCCAGGCAGACACAGGCACAGATTAGGGCTTCACCTCACAATGTTTCCTTTGCAATTTCCCAGTGATCTTTCTTATCAACTAATTAAAAAATTTCCATAATTAGGCCAGGGAAAATCACGACTCAGGAACGTTCCCATTTCAAAGCAGCACAGATTTGTTCAATATCAAGGGCTTGGAGCCCTCACCAGAGCCAGGTTCCCCCAGAACCCTCCCTGGTGACCCCCAGCCTGGGCCCACCCCTGCAGGGCCCTGCAGCCCCAAGCCCACCACCAGCCCCTCTCCCTGGCACCCTGCTGGGATTTCATCCCAGGGAAAAAGCTCTTTACCTTGCAGGGGGAAAAGTGGTGGGTTTTATTAAAAAAAAAACCACATAAATGGCCCTCTGATAGCAAGGGATTCTGCCTGCCTTCAGCCCCTGTGAAGTCAGGAGTGCTTGGGGAAGCACCCAGAGACATGCAGAGCAAAGTTCCCCCTATGCCCACAGCCCAGTGTGCCTGTGCCAGCCCCACTGGCATGGCCAGGGTGCAGCCAGGCTGGGCACATGGGCATGCTGATGCCTCTGAAATCCCAACACCTGCATTAGGGGAGCACCAGGGAAGCTCCCATGGGGCCTGAGGCATCCTGTGCCAGCAGAGCAGCTCATGGCTCCTAAATCTGCAGCTTCTCTTTGATGACTGGCAAGTAAATTGTTGTATTTCTAAGAGAAATGGAGCAGTTGTTATGGTACAGCTGCAGCCTGGGTTTCCTTGAGAGCACAGACATAATTCCTGACGGGGGCTTTCTGACACAGAAATTATGGCGCTATTTTGGAGGCAATCTCAGAGCATCATACTAAGAAACAGCCTTTGTACATCACAATATCATTGCTAAATTGACAAATAGACCCTCATGGGCTTCATTATTCTGCTCCGGGTGCACATTCTTGCATTTTTATCATCCCTAGAAATGATTAAAGAGCTGCATAACTGAGGGCTCTGGCTTTGGAAAACTCAGTCCCGACTGAGCTGAGGAATAGGAGGAGCAGTTGGGAGGGCTGCAGGGCTTGGAAAGGGAATCTTTGCCCCTGTGATGTGTAAGTCTGGCACGTTTCTGTCTGCTGCTTCCATGGCAGGTTTGCTTTTAGCCCTGGAAATTCACCAGTGTAAAGCAATGTGACTGACATATCCAGTACTGGATTGGGAACATCTGTGCAAAGGTCCTTGTTCAGTCAATAGCAGACCTGTGTTGTGCACTCGTAGAAATGCATTGATCTCCCCAGAAACATTAGATAAAAGCCAAACAAGAGCAATATCCCCAAAAATACAACAAGTAACAGCTCAAAGACCAGGATTCCTTTACCAGCCACCAGCCAATGTCTGAGGATGCTGGGGCAATGGTCAAGGAGTATTTTTGGGTTGGAATGGCTGTAGATGGCCACAGCCAGACGAGCTCCTGGTGCTGCTCTGCTGGGGCCACAGCATCTCTCCAGGCTCTGTACATTCCTGCCAGCCCATGGGGATGAACAGCAGGTGGGTGCTGAATGAGCTGGGGCAGCTCTGCCCTGTCCCTGTCCATGTCAGGAGCCTTGTCCTGGGACAGCTGGGAATGCTAGGCAGAACATGAGCCCTCATAAACAGTGCACAGAACATCAGCCAGGCAGGTGGGGAGGGATGGNGATGGGATGGGATGGGATGGGATGGGATGGGATGGGATGGGATGGGATGGCTGGTCCAAGCCCACTGGCAGTGCACACTCCAGCAGGATGGTACCTTCTCACCTGAGCAGCCAGACCCCAACCCTCACCTACCATGGCCAGGACATGCAGCCCTCTACAGTCCAGCACTGGGGTCCAAGCCCTGAGGCCAGTGAGCCACCAGCCCTCAGAAATATTTCTTACTCTTGGGGCTGTTAAACCAGCCTCCCAATTTCTCCATGCAGAGGCTGCTGCTCTGTCAGAGTCTAACAGCACTGGGGCAGTGAGAGCAGCTGCTCTGGAGCCCCAGCCAAGCACCATGAGCTCAGGGATGTGAGCTCAGGGATGTGAGCTCAGGGATGCCAGCTCAGGGATGCCAGCTCAGGGGAGTCCGGGGATGCTCGTGTACAAGGCTCACAGTGGGAAGTCACAGCCTGGCATGACGTCACAGCCCTGCTAATGCAGAGCCTGGCTCTGTGCATTCACAGACCGAGCCACATCCAGGGTCAGACCAGCCTTTTTTCCCAACACACGTGGCAGATTATAGAACAAGCACGAAATCCACAGCACACGGTATCATCACCCTGACCTGAACCCTGCATATGGAGAGAGAGTTTCTGGTTGGCAGAACCACACTGGCAACAAACACGGCTCCTCCATCCCCACGGAGCCCTTCCACCCAGGTGACAAACATCATCCAGCTGGGCTGGATGCTCCATTGGAAAACACCTGCAGTCACTTAAAAAAAGTCAGTGGGGGTGGATTTGGATGGTGGTGGCTGAAGGAACTCCCAGCCAGGCTGGCAGCCGGGACAGAGCCTCATTTATCCACAGGCTGTCACGCACGGTGGCACTGCCCATTGATGCTATTTTCAGGCACCGTGCCCCACATGCAGACACAGCAGCTCACAAACATCTCCACTCCCCTCTCAGACACCCCAGGTAACCAGGGGGTGAAGACAATGTGTGCATAGAGCTGAGCAGGGCAGGGCCAGCTCCTGCCTAACGTTTTCACCCAAAATTGCTCCCTTTGGGGCAGAGGTGCTGCCACACTTCGTGGGACCCACAGACACATCCAGCCCTCACAGGGGCAGCTCCAGCAGCAAGGTGCCAGCGAGCTGCTGCTGATCCCTGCTCACTGGTGAGTCAACCTGGAAGCCTCTTGGAGACTCCAGGATTGCTATGCCAGGCTCTAGACCCCTCACCTTCGCACAGAATCACCTCCTCTATTTAAGCAGCACTTTCAAGTTTTGCTGTGAAAACAAATAGCCTCTTGTGCCAAGATGATGTTTTCCCACACGCCCATCCAGCAGGATCGGCGCTCACCGCCCTGCCACGGCGCTGCCAAGGGCAGGCACAGGCACGTCCCTGTGCCGGGATCCGTGGGGTTCGCTCTGGGGCAGAACAAGCCCCAGCCCCGCTCCACCCCGATGCAAACTCCTTAAAAGCTTCCACCATAACTCACTGCTGCTCCAAGTTAGCAGCAAAGTCTATTGGTAATGGCCGGGGAAGAGCGGTCAATCTGCTGAGCGCGGATCCTGCTCCTGCCTCCACATTCCTGGAGCAGGGGACCCAGCTGTTCCCACCCGGAGACACGGCCAACAGAAAGCGCTTTTGTACAGCCCTCTGAAGGTGCTTTTCCGTAAGAGCCGAGTCCCCGAGGAGGCAGCCGGAGCCTCGGCTCCATTCCCAACGCAGCTCTCCAAGTCCCGATCCCAGCACGGATGCACGCAGCTCCGGGCACCCCGCGAACCAGGCAGGGGACGCGCAGGGTGGCTGTGCACAGCCGGGCCCGGAGGGGCCCAAGGATCACCCCAC
>WEIU01019903.1:248962-259224 GCA_013389925.1 Aegithalos caudatus | reverse complement strand
GCACGGAGTGGGAGGGGGAACCGCGGCGGCGCATCCCGGTGCTGCATCCCGCAGCTGCATCCCGCAGCTGCATCCCGGTGCTGCATCCCGCAGCTGCATCCCGCAGCGGGGCCAAGGGCTCGGGGGCATCGTCCCATCGCGCACCCCTCGGTCACAGCAGCCCCTGGGTGGGACGGTGGGAGCACATGGGCTCCCCCAGGCTCTTTCCAGGGGATTTGGGGGGGTCAGTGAGGTGTGTGGCTAGGAGCGCAAAGGAGGGTGAAACAGCGGGGCTGTGGGGAGGGCAGCTGAATTTCAGGGTACTGAGATGCCGTGTGAGACCAGCGGCCCGGAGAATGGGGGGGTCAGGTTCTAGACCCACCAGGACGAGGCTCTCCAGTCCTGCACCCCGAGTGGCAGCGGCCAGCCCGGCTCTCCAGGAGGGTGGCATCGCCGGCGGCTGCAGTCCTTTGCCCATGGCAGAGCCCCTGGTTCCAGCCTGGCCCAGCAGGCAGCAGGGAGGGACAGGAACCGTGGCCATACCCGGGCAGCCCGGCTGCTCCAAGAGGGTGAACCGGAGCCAGGGGCAGGCTGGAGGGAGGGGGCCTGCAGGGAGATGCTAATTCCTCCTCAGTCGTCGCAGCTGGAGCACAAGGTGCCGCCAGGCAAAGGCGCCTCTGCTGCTGCCATGCTCCTGCCTTGTGCTAAGGTCAACAATTTTAAGTGCAAAAGTCTGAGCTGGCCTGTCGCTGTCATCATTGTTAATATTTTAGCAGCTCCCAGAACCTTTCAGCGGGGCCACACAATGCTGACACAGGAGAGGAGATAAAAAAGCGTCCTGCTGCCTGCCCCAAGGAATACACAGTCTAGACACGTTATATAATCACATTTTGCCCTCCGCCAGGACACTTTGCAGAGGATCTCAAAGCACTTCCCAAAACTGCTAATTGAGCTTTGGGGCCCAGCTGGGAGGGAACTGCTCTGGCCAAGAGCCCTCTCCTCTGGAGCAGGTACCCAGGGGCTCCTGCCTCCCAGAGCAATTGCTTTCTGGCTACTTTGCATCCACTAAAACACAGAACTGATGCCAAGAGGCAGAGGTGTGATTGGCCCCTGGCAGAGGCTGGAAGCTGCAGAAGTGGGGGCAGAGCATGTGCTGGTCCAAACCCCTCCAAGCCCACAGGTGCCCATGCCTGCAGGAGCCTCCAGGGCCACCAGCTGCCAGGGAGGGGGAAGCCAGGAGTGGGGAATCCCAGTTTGAGCTCCTTCTGGGTCTTTAGATCCTGGAACACATGCAGGTGGCCCAGCAGCAGCAGATCCCACCTATCTACACCAGGAGTCCCTTTCCCCACTGCTGTCAGAGTCAGGTCCCCAGGAGCAGCAGTGTGGCACCACTGAGCCTCGTCCTGGCTCAGCATAAATCACTTTGGGTTTTCAGAGCCCTTTTGCCAAAGCTTGCTGCATTTGTTTGCTGTGCCATCTGATTTTCACAGTGTAGGATGGTTTTGTTTTTTTTCCTCCCTATAAATAATTACAGGCCCTCTAATGGATCTCAAACTTTACCGTACCTTGGCTGTCAGGAGCCTGATGATGATGGTATAGCCTTCTTCTCCAAGGAGCAGAGGCAGGGCTGGAGCTCCTGCACACTTTTTCCACTTACCTTAACCCTTTCAGCCTCATCCTGCTGATACCTTAAGTTTTAGCTTTCATGTATTTCAGACTCTGTGCTGCCCAGGGGTGCAGCTCTGAGCTCACAGTCAGGGTCACTCAGCTCTGCACACAGCAGGGACACAAAACAAATCCTTTTCCTGCTGCACACCAAGGACAACTTTCAGCCCCAAAGCACAAACAAGGGTGGACTGAAGGGAGGAACAAGAAGGATGGGACCTCACAACCTGAAGCTGTAACTGGACAATTAAATCCCAATATGCAAATGGACCAAAACTTATAAAAATGTAAGACCTGGTGACTGCTCAGCCATTTTGTGACCATTCTTAGTCCACCTTGGGTGTAGCCCTGATCCTGCCCAAGGTGTATCCTAGAGGATACCTGCTTTATTCCCTAGTTCTGTCCAGTCTCTGTTTCAGGTCAGCCTTCCCAAGGCATCACTACCTCCACCACAGTGCAGGGAAGGGACTGTACTCCCCTTCCAGGCGCAGGGAAGTGCAGAGATGAGGCCTCTTGCCTGACCCACAGCTCCCAGCACTGGGGAGCATGGATGCATTTCTTCCCCGCCATGGGAACTCTGGCTTCCCTCTTCCAAGGGCAGCCCCTCACATTGCTTCTCCCTGAGATACTGTTTGTGCCAAGACCATGGTCACCCTCAAACATTTTGGTTTGCAGCAGATATCTCCAAAGCTGAAGACAAAACTAAACAAAGAGAAGGTCATCTCCAGCTGCAGCACCCTCAAATGCCATGGGGCAGAGCAGCAGAAGGCACAGCACACCCAGCCCCTCCATCACACTGTAGTTGCTCACAAAATTTCTCCCAGCCCTGTTCCCAGTTCTGTACAGCACCTTTGTGCACTTGAAGAAGCAGAAATGAGCCTCCAAGGAAACAGGATTGGGCACTGCCAGGAGGGAGGGAACTATGAGGGAATGGGCACTGCCAGGAAGGACTGGGCACTTCATGTTTCTTCATGTTTCTGGAGCTCAGCAGCTCTGCTTTCAGTAAACAGGGAGTTTTACAACTACACCAATGTTCTACAGCCTTTGGCAGCTCTGACATCCCCCACACAGGGAGGTGCTGGCACTGCCCAGGGGCACTGTGGTGGCACCTCTCCAGTGAGACAGGGGATGGGTGAAGGTGACAAGCTGTCCCAGATGTGATGCTACTGAGACATTGCCAATCCCAAATGTGGAACCACAGGGCCCCAGGGAAGGAGGATCCTTCCTGCAGCACCCACTGGGGTCCCACAACACCTGCTGGCTGCAGTGCCCAGCTCTCCAGGTGCAGTCAGAGCTGTCTCCTTCCTTGGCATGGCGTGGCAGGGACCAGCACCAAGCAGAACTCAGGCTGCTGGGTAAGGAGGGCCATGGGAGACCGGTGGGCAGAGGAGAGGCTGTGCTCAGGGGCTGAGCCAGGGCCCCACAGCCAAGAAAGGTCAGTGTGGGGTGATTCAGGCCCAGCACCACTTTCCAGGAAGGCTCCCTGGCTCCTTGGCCACTGTGCTGAGCTGTGCCAAGCTGCTCCAGCAGCTGCCGTGGCCGTTCAGCAGCTGTTGAGCTGTAATTGCTCATTGAGTCATAATTTATTTTTTTTTTCCCCAGCGAAAGCAGCACTGTCAGGGAATTAAAATCTTTTCAAAAGCCCATAAAGATTTCATAAACGTTTCAGAGCCAGATCAGGGAGGGTTTAGCACCTTCACAGCCAGGACCCAGGGAAGGTGGTGAGGAGACCAGCAGTGGAACACTTGACAGCTGTAACTGGTTAAAGGAGCAGCCAGCACTGGGCAACACCAGCCCAGGGGGAGCTGAGTGAGGCTGTGCTGCCCCTGCTCACAGCCTGCACAGGGCAGGACTGCTCCCCAGTTCATAGCCCAGGTGCAAGGGCCCAGCTGGGCTCCAGGTGGTTCAATTCACCTTGATTCCCTTGACACGCTGCTGACATGGATTGTGGGATGCTGGGTTGTGACACAACAACACCTACAGACCCCAGGAGAGCAAAAAGCTGGCATGGGGGGAGTGCAGCTGCCCCAGCCCCAGCACCTTGGCTCTCACCAGTTTTTCACCAGCTCCATTAACATAACCCAGCTCTGGCCAGCTGGGACGTTCAGCCCCACAGCCAGGGTGGGCGAGGGGCACTGGCCCCACAACCAACAATGTTTGAATTCAGATGAGCCTAATTGTGTCCTCAAAAGCGAAGGTTTGCACTGTGGAAGAGTTGTACACATGGAATAAGGCTTTCTGCTGCTGCTGCAGCTCTTCCCACACGAGCAGGTGTTTGCAGGTGACGGAGGCACCGCGTTCCCACCGGCAGCCCCTGCGCCGTCACGGGCACCTGCTATTTTTAGCCTGAGTGCTTTGATGGTCTCTCTCTCTCTCTGAGCTCTGCAAAATATCTGGGCCAGGCACATGCAGCTTCCACAGCCCCACTCTGCCAGAACACGCTTCCCAAGGAAGGACTCGGGGATGCTGGATGAACCCAGCTGGGACCCACGTGCCTTGAGGGATTTGATGGGGAGAAGCTGTGCCCCCATACAGCCCAATAGAGCTGGGCTGTGGTTTGCACCCCAGGATCTGCACAGCCACATCAGCAGGGGATGTTAAGCCTCACCCCACCCCACGGGCACTGCAGGCAGGACTGCCCTGTTCTCTAACTGGGGTGCAGAAACAAAAACTCTAACTGGGGTCAGAGCTGAGCTGAGCACCCATTTGGGCACCCATGGGTGCAGGAGTAAAATAGGCACCCCTGGCATTGCTCCTGGAAGCTGCTGGCCCCAGCACCTCTCACCAGCATTGGGCATCGCTTTGAGAAGCCCCTGAGTGACAGAGGCACCAATAACTCATTGGTGGGGAGAGGTTGCTGTTATTTTATGGCCGTTGTTATTTCCTTCCTATTGTAACTTTTAATTAAAATCTACGGAAGGCCGATAACTGCTCCCTCTGCATAATTGCAGGGAGTAAATTTTATTATATAGGAAAGTGGTTTTAATTTTTAATGGACTTATTTTTAAGGAAGAGCATCTTTGAAGGGATCTGTGAGCCCCAGTAACATTATCAAAGGTGAGAAGAGGAACAAAGACGGGTTTATTACCTGTACCCCATAAAACTGTTATTTTAGGGGAGTTTTGTGCCTCCTCCTAATGAGAGATGAATTGCACCAGCTTCATTTGCTGTAGGAGGAAAATTAAAATGAAACTGATAAGAGCCCAGCCTCTAGCTCCTGACTTACCTCCCAATTATAAATGAAAGCTCACAGGCATTCCAGAGATGGGGCTTGATGTCTACATTAATTATAAATAAATTATCTACACTTAATGTTTAAATGAAATTTCAGATAAAGCTTTATATTTAGAAAAGCGTTGCATCAGTGCATAAATATTTATGCAAGGAGTCTGGGTGAACTGCGGCTGCTTCAGCGTGATGTCACAGCAGAGCTGGAGCAGGGAGCCTTGCCTGGGTATTGGGAAGAAGTGGCACTGAGCCCACTGGGAGGGGAACAGGACAGTCAGGTCCTAATCCTGACCCTCCACTGGGGTTTGGAGAGGGGAGGTGATGGGACACTCTGGGCCCATGTCAGCCTGTCATTGTCAGAGCAGCAGCTAGGGAGACCAGTGACAGTGACAATCCCCCATGCTCCCAAATTTCTCCAGTCCTCAAGACCCTGTGGCAATGTTCCATGGGACCCCTAAAGCATGTGGTGCCAGGGCTGGGTGTGCTTTAATGCAGCCAGAGTGGAAGAGGAGAAATCTGACAGGCCCCAGCTGAAAGCTGTGTGGAAAAACAGTAAGGGAGGACAAATCAAATTGATTGAAATTGTTCAGCCCCAGTTACTTGTGAAGGAGTCCAGATGAGGTCTAGGCAGGATCCAGCATCCTGAGCAGCCACCACTGAGGTGGGATATCATCCCTGAGGACACAGAGAGTGCCTGTTCCCACACTCCTGGCCAGCCCTGGGGTCTGCTTCATGCCATCAAGATCTAGGATGCAGCAGCTTTCCAGGGCCATTAATGCATTTGTCTGATTTCTTTCTGATGCCTGAGACAGAGCATCCCTGTCAGGAAGAACATCCCTGTCAGAGAGAACATCCTGGCCAGGGCAGAGCATCCCAGCCAAGGAGAACATCCCAGCCAAGGAAAATATGCAAGCCAGGGAGAAAATCCCAGCCAGGGAGGACATCCCAGCCCAGGAGAACATCCTTGCCAGGTGCACACATGACCCACCAGCGAGGGCTGAGCAGGCAGAGCTGGGTGCAGTTGGCCCAGGAATCTTAGCAGGGTCACCTTTGGTATCACAGCACTGCACAGTCCTCATTCTGCAACGGGAGCAGTATCTCATTTCTTCCTCAATTAGCTCCTGATTATCAGTGTCCCAGGGCCCCTTTCCAGTCTCTGTTTAATGCACCATTAATAATTCATTTCTCAGATAGCAGGAACGCAGCGCGAGGTTGGGGCTTTGTGACTAATAAGTACCAGAGCAACTCTCATCTCCAAGGGACAAACGAAGGCAACAAAAATAAAGTGGAAGAATCAAAGATAATATGTTTTGTGGCCTTTAATCAAACACTGCATGACGGGTTTGATTACTCAGGTGAAGAACACACACGCACAGGGGGCTCCCATGCCTCACCAGCATCACCCCCATCCCACTGCCTTCCCTGGCACAGAGGGAAATTGAGGCACCCAAATTAAAACTAGGGCTGGTCTGCACTGCCCTCCTCCCAGAATTAGAGGTTTGGGTATGAACTAGACCTTTCCCCAAGCTGGAAAATCCCAGGACCAGATTTCCCAGTGCCCAGCAGAGCCAGCGCAGTCGCTGAGGAGCCGCATGCACGCTGGCAGCTGCACATTAAGTGTGACGGGTTTCTGACAGATCCAATTATAAAGCCAGGTCTCAGCAGAATTGCAGCCCTAAGATTTAGTGCATGAAATTTTGTTTGGGAATTTTTGGATATTGCAGCTTGTGCCAGGGGTCCCCACAGGCCCCAGATTGTGCCAGCACCTGCCAGCTGTCCCTGGGTCTTACCCCACTGTGCTGTGTCCCCTTCCTGCCACATCCTGCCAATTCCCAGCCCACAGAGAGTCACCTAAAAATGGCAAGAAGGAAAGCAGCCACCCCCAGGAGCACTGAGGAAGGGGGAACCTGCAGCCCCTGCTCTTCTGCCCCACAGAGACGTGCCCACAGAGACTGCCCCACAGTCCCTGCCCCTGCACAGTCACTGGGATCACACACAGGGCTGTAAATCACTTGACTCCCAATAGCTGAGGATCTGTCCAGGCCTTTCTACACAGCCCTAGGAATGGTATTTCTAGTCCTTTCCTAGAAAAACAAGGTGGGCATGTGTGATGGTCCTGTTCTCAGCTGAGCAGGAACTTGGCTGCCCTGGGAATGCTCCTCAGAGGAAAGCAGCCAAGAAACCTCCAGGGACCAAAAGATCTGGGCCAGCAAGGACATAGGGATGTGAGTCCAGCTGCTCCCACAGTGCTTTGGTCCAAAGAGAAGTCAAGTCTCTTTGCCAGGCTGTTGTACCCCAGCCAGTGCTGCACAAGCTTGTTCCATCAAAATCACGAGATTAGTGGGTTTGTTTTACTTTTTCTAAGTGGCTGAGAGCACAGGGTTGTGTCCCAATGCTGACAGGGGACCCTGGGATCACAGGTGGGCATGAAGCTTGGGATGAAAGCTGGCAGCCCTGACACCATTGGATCAGAGCAGCATCACCATTCCCTGGCTCAGGAACCCAGGAGCGGTTGGGAAAACATATTTTCCTTTACATCTGCAAGGCTGTTCCATCCTCTGCCATCTGCAGCTGAGCCCAGGCTGGCAGGAGCAGCCAGCAGGATGGTGCCAGGGGGCTCCGTGACTGTGGGGGGCTGGAGTCTCCCCAGTCCTGGCTTACACCCTCCTGGGGACACCCAGTGAAGCCAGGATGCCCAAGCCAGGATGGCTCCTCTGCACTGGCACCTCATGGCTGGGCTGGTGGGATGCACAGGTTTCAGCAGGTACCCGAGTGCCACGGAGCAGGGACACCTCCCTGATTCCCCTGGGATGAGCAGCCCCTGGTTTTGGCATCCTCATCCCGGTGCTCCAGCAATGCCCTGGGCACGTTCCCCGCTGTGCCACTGGCTCGGATGGCATCACACGCTACATGGGAGCTGTTTCAACCTAAGCAGAATAAACCTACACTGATTATATTTCCTGACTCCCGGTCGGGGCGCGAGGGAAATTGTTTGATGCTAATCCCCTTGTTTAATCCACCCGCATCCTGACATGCGAACAGTCAGGATTAACTCCCGCCGGGAATCGTTTGACATGCGGCCGTCGGTGGCGGGGCCGGCAGAGCCGAGCAGGGCAGGCACGGCCCCCACGCTTTGCAGGCTCCCATGCTCTCCCGGCAGAGGAGACGAAATGGGGAGAAGGCTTCTGGTTTTCAGGACCGAATTCCTCCACCACATGCACTTTTCTGAAGACTGGAATTTCCCCCAGTACAGAGAGGGAAACTCCAGCTGTCCCAGGAAAGGTCACCTCGGGGTCTGATGTGCTCCCGGGCTCTGGAAGAGATGCTGGGCAATAGCCAGATTTTCAAATGTGCCTGGGAAGCAAAATTCAGTCCCCATCCCCCTCACCCAGGATGCCACCGGAGTCCTGCTGCTCATCCTGCTGCTGCCTGAGCCAGAAACACGGAGCAGGACGGGATCACCCGCAGGGCAGGACCCCCAGCCCCAGGCATCTTTGATAAAGGTGCCTGGGGTCGGCTGCTCTGTGCCCTCCTTGCTGCAGACCTGCCCTGGATTTCAAATTTCAATCTGCCTGACTTTATCTTTCAGACCCAGTTCTCATTATTCCTCTTTCTGCCAAGTTAAAGAACCCTTTAATACCCAGCAGTTTTCTCCCCAGGAAGACACTTGCATGCTGTAATCAAGTCACATCTCGGGCTCCTTCCCGATAAGTCGAACAGGCTGAGCACTAAGTCCCACTAAACGCCAGCCTGGGGAAAGGGCTGACCTGAGGCACTGCCAGGTGGAGGAGCCGGAGGTTTCCCAGCTGGTGCCTTGAGAGGGGAATCAGTGCTTTCTGACGCACTGATGACAAATGAAATGAGCTGTGAGAAATAAATTGCTGCATTGCCCTGACTCGGTGAGCACACCCGGCTGCCGGGGGCACGGGAGCGCTGGGGCAGGAGGCCACAGGCACTGCTGGGGCTGTGCCCATGCTGGCAGCCTGTGGGCCAGGGGCAAACCCCTTCACGGGGCTTCTGCCAGCAGAACTTGCTGCAGCAGCTGTTTGCTGCGGGGCTAATGGTGCCCATCTCTGCTTACAGTGAGTGGTGATGGCCAGAACATAAGCGCTTTGGGGAGCTGAGATAAGCAAAGGTGCTTCGAGACACAGACTTCTTTCAGCCTGGGGATTTGGCCACAGGAGGCCAGCTCTGAAGGATGCCAGTCCTGAAGGATGCTGGCTCAGAGGGATGCAGGCTGAGAAGGATGCCAGCCCTGAAGGACACCGACCAAGGTTGCAGCAGCAATCACTGCAGCTCGGCTGCTCCCTGCTGCCAGGCCCAAGGTGACTGAGCCCCTGGGAAGGAGAAATCAGATGCAGCTGACATTAAAGAAGGGACACAGAGGGGAGAACGAGCAGAGGCTGGATACAGACCCACTTGCTAAACCCACAGAGACTCCCAGTGCTGTCCTGGCCCTGCATCCCATGAAGTCAGCTGCACCCTCTCAAAAAGGGGCAAGTTTTGTTACAGAAATTCTGGTTTGGGGCACCCAAGCAGATGCAGATCTACCAGGGCTGGTGAGAGGTTGCACCACCCAGTGCTGTGGGCACCCACTGGGCTAACTCACAACCTGAATTCTCCAAGCACAAATCAGGGCAATTTGAGCTGAGCAAAACGGTCTGGGGTCCCTGCGGGAGAGATCCTGCCTAGGGAGTGAGAGGAGAGGCCATCCCAGCCCACAAGGAGCTACAAATAACTCAAATGGCCTCATTACCCACTTTCTGATGAACAGGAGTTTGGTTTCCCCGAGGCCATCTCCACCTGAAAGCGGGCCATGTGTGCCGGACACTGCGGGAGCCTCTGGTACCAAAGTCAGGCAGGAGCAGGATTCAGGTCCCCTGCACGTCCTTGGCCTTCTGCAGCTCCCCGCCACCCGCGGAGCCACCGGTGACCTGCCGAGCACCCGCCCTGCTTACCGGCGGGGGCGTCCCCCCAGCACCAACACGTGTGGCAGGATCCCGCGGGGAAGGGAACGTGTGGAACGGCAAGTGGGAGCGCTGCAGCCCCCTGTACTCACCGGAGCATCCCCCTTTCCCCAGGCATCCCCCGGTCCCGCCGGATCATCCTCCAGCTCCCCGGCCATTCCCCAGCTCTCCCCGGATCGTTTCCAGGTTCCCCGGGCATCCCCCGGTTCCCCGGATCGTTTCCCAGTTCTGCGGGCATCCTCCTGTTCCCCGAATACGCCCCGGTTCCCCGGGCACCCACCGGTCTCCCGAATCTTTTCCCAGTCCCCCGGATCTTTTCCCGCTTCCCCGGGCATCCCCCGGTCCCCCGAGCATGTCCCTATTCCCCGGGCATCCCCCGGATCGTTCCCCGGTTCCCCGGATCGTTCCCGGCTTTCCCGGGCA
>WEIU01019903.1:219952-236751 GCA_013389925.1 Aegithalos caudatus | reverse complement strand
CGCGCTCCGCACTCCGCGGAATTCCGCAAATATGGAGCACGGCCACGCCCTCTTCTCCAAATGCGGTGTGTGACCCGCCCTCCGCCTTCTCGCAGCCGGCACGGAGCGCGGCCAAGAGCCCGGCACGGAGCGTGGCCGCGCCTCCGGACCGGTACCAATGAACCGGCTCCGCCCGCATGGCCATTTAGGAGAGGCCGCGCCCACTCTCACCGCGCGGGGCGCGGCTTAGCGTCTGGCTGGTGCGCGGAGCTGCGGGCAGCGCCTGGAAGGTGCCAGCGCTGGCGGGGGGGGGCACGGCAAGGGGGATGCGGGCACCGCACGGGAATGTTCCAGCACCATCCCAAAGATGGGAGTCAGTTGTCCGAAGGCAACCCAGGGGGATGCTCAGGACCTCCCGGGGGTTCTCAGTGCTGCACATGGCCTTGAGCCCCTCGTCCAATCTCATCTGCCAGGGCAGAGCTGGGGAGCGGTGCCAGGGACATACCCGGTGCCAGCACAGCCCCGTTCCCCACCCTGCCATCACGCCGCGTGGGCACAGGAGGGAGCGTTGCAAAACACAGGGCTGGGCAAGACCAGAAATACCGAAACGACACAAATAAAAGTTAGGAATATTTATTACATATCAAAAAAGCCGCATGTTTTGGGCAGACACCACCCTCCGGGCCATCGCGCAGTCCCAGCGCGGTCCCGCTCTGCGGCCAGCAGCTGCTCTCGTAGCCAGGCTCAGCCTGGTCCCCGTTGCTCCTCTTTATGCCTTGGCCCGCTCGGCTCCTTCCTCAGTGCTGCCAGCTGGCTGTGCCACCGCCGGCCCCATCTGGATGGGCACGTTCCTCTCGGGGGCGGCCGGCAGTGCCAGCTTGGGCGCCTCGATGCGAAGCTGCCCATCCTTGGACAGGGAGCAGGTCAGCGCTTCGGCATCCACCTCCTCGGGCACGTCCCACTCCCGCTTCAGCACCTCGTACTTGTAGGAGAAGGAGCCCTTCTCGTCTGTGCTCTGCGTCTCCTTCTGCCCCACCAGCACCACCTTCCTGCCCACCACCTTCACCGACAGCTGCTCGGGCGCAAAGTCCTTCACGTCCTGGCAGACAGAGAAGCCGTCCCCAGAGCCCTGGGTCAGGGCTGCGCTGGTGCTTGATGCACGGTCTGCCGTGATGCCGAGCCGCCCGGGGCTGCTCCCACTGGTCAGGTACTGCTCGACGCTGCTCATGAACTCCCGAGCTCTCTCCATCTCCAGCCGCATCTCCCGCTCCAGCTCGGCGAAGAGGGTGCTTGGATGTGGCCAGAGAGTGCGGACAGGTCCCACCCACGGGAACAGCGAGCTGGACATGGGTGGCATAAAGTGCAGGCGGCAAAGCATCTCTGCTCCCAACGAGTGCTCCTTGTTGTGCTGCAGCTCTGCTCAGTGCAGGGGCTGGAGCGGTGCTGGGCTGGGGCAGGAGAGCAGGGGATTTTATTCTCCCCGGCCCAGGGGTGTGTCCCTTCCAGAACGCTCTCTCCCCACGCACCCTCCTAGAGCCATCGCCTATTTTTGAGAGGCTGATTATCCACCAGCCAAAATAGCAGCGCCTGTTTCTGGGGACAAGTCACATGCCACAAATAGGGAGCCGCAGTCACTGCTGGGAGCTCAGGTTTCTGCACAGCCATCGTGATGCAGCAGGGCCCATGGGGCCATGGCCAGGGGGCTACAGAGCCCTTCCCTGGCCCCAAGGGCTTGGTGGAGCCAGGCTCCATCGTGCCAGGAGCTCATCACTTCTGCCAGTATAGGAACTAGTCCCACCCCTAAAGTACATGTCCCATATCATCTGCTGTCAGGAACTTCTTGTACTTTCTGGGACCCCTCTCCCTGTTGGCCACCCCTATCCTGTTGTTTCATTGAAGGATGTCCTTTTCAGCTACCCTTAATCAATGCTTAAATTCCCTTATATCATTGTCTTGACCCCTCAGCACCCCACTGTGCACCCCACCTGGGCATGGGCCTACGGACTGACTTCTGGTCTCACCTGAAGGGATCTCCCTGGGCACAGATGGGGGGAAATGGGCCACAGCCGAAGCTGGGGGGAGGCAGGGAGGAGATGAGCTCACACTCACTCCATGCCTGGGAAATGCAAAGGGCACAGATTTTTGGCAAGCGTGGCTCAGGCAGCCCGCTCGGAGGCTGAGGTGATGCTGCTAATTATAAGCCAGGAGAGCAGATCTGTAAGAGTCAGGGCGAAGGTATGCCGGGCACGGCGTCAGCGGAGCCTCTCCTCACGGGTGACTAACAAGAATGAGCTGGAACGGGCTGGAAAGAGCTGAGCTCTTCTCCCGAGGGTGACGTAATGTCCAGGACAAGGACACGCCTCCGGGATACGGGTATAAAAGCCTCCGACGGCAGCAGCGGGGCAGAACGCTTTCATCCCACTGGAAAGGGGACAACAGCAGCAGCAGCAGCAGCAGCAGCAGCAACAACAACAGCAGCAGCGATGCTTTGCCGGATGCACCTCGCACCATTCGCCTCCAGCTCCCTGGCCAGCCGGCTGGGCACAGTGAGGACCCTCTGGCCGCACGCAGAGACCATCTTCACCGAACTACAGCAGGAGATGGAGAAAGCTCGGGAGTTCATGAGCAGCTTCGAGCAGCTCCTGAGCAACCACGGAGCCATCGCTGCCGAGCCCACCCCGAGCACCAGCATGACCCTGACCCAGGGCTCTGGGGACGGCTTCTCTGTCTGCCAGGACGTGAAGAACTTCACTCCCGAGGAGCTGTCGGTGAAGGTGGTGGGCAGGAAGGTGGTGCTGGTGGGGCAGAAGGAGACACAGAATGTCGATGAGAAGGGCTCCTTCTCCTACAAGTACGAGGTGCTGAAGCGGGAGTGGGACGTGCCCGAGGAGGTGGATGCCGAAGCGCTGACCTGCTCCCTGTCCAAGGATGGGCAGCTTCGCATCGAGGCGCCCAAGCTGGCACTGCCAGCTGCTCCAGAGAGGAGTGTGCCCATCCAGGTCAACCCTGCTGCCCCACAAAGTGGACCAGCTTCTGAGGATGGAGCCACCAACAAAGCCCAGGTGTAACAGGATGGGACCCGATGGCCACGGCAGGACCGGAGCAGACAGGAGCAAGTCTCGGGTTTAAGCCCAGACAAGCTTCATCGGCAATGATGTCATTTTTTTTCACTATACTGGAATGTTTTTGTATCCAATAAATACTTTTGCATTGAATCTTCTTGTGTTCTCTGGGTGTTGATTGATGGGGAGGCTGCGCCCTACTCTTGGTGCCAGAGGAGTGGGATGCACAGAGAGGGAAGAACCTCTCTTGCCTCTCAGGGCAGCACAAAATGGGGCCAGGACACCAGACCCAGAGGGTTCTGTGAGGGAGAGGAGGGGATCTGGAAGCACTGTGCTGCTAAGGGAGGGAAGGCAGGCAGGAAGGGCAGTCCCACTCACCTGTACAGGAGCAGCAGGGGTGCCCTCACCCTCGCTCACACTGCTGTCAGCATCATCTCCAGCTCCACAGCCTCGGCCAATACCCATCCCCACAAAACAGGGAGGGAACCACATTGTGCTGCCTGGCTGGTTGTGGTGTGAGGCTGCTGTACTCACACTTTCCCCTTCCCAGCTTGGCAAGGGGCTGCTGGAGTCCACCCTGAGTTCCCAGCAGCAGGGAGGGAAAAGCCCAACCCCGGGCGCGGTGCGT
Organism: Aegithalos caudatus; assembly: GCA_013389925.1. Taxonomy (NCBI): domain Eukaryota; kingdom Metazoa; phylum Chordata; class Aves; order Passeriformes; family Aegithalidae; genus Aegithalos; species Aegithalos caudatus. The sequence continues at coordinate 233,082 of WEIU01019903.1, read as the reverse complement.
AACCACCACAAACACCCGCGCTCAGGCCCGGGCAGGCAGCAGGTGTGTGGGCAGGCAGCAGGTATGCAGGCAGGAACGCCTGTTTGTGCTAAAGGCACCCTGACATCAGGCAGCCCATTGCACAGACACACCAGCAGCAGCAGCAGGTCCCCAGCCTTGATTCTGAGCCCCTGAGCACCTGCTCTGGCAAGCAGCAAGACCCTCCTTAGGGAATCACAGATGCCTTCACAGAGACCCCAAGTCTAGGAAGAAACCAGGCACCCAGGGAGAGGAGCCAGCAGATGGCAACAGCACTGCACACAGTGCCCACTAGATTATTCTCAGTGGGATCAGAGAAGCTCTTCTCCAAACTGTCTGCCTGAGGAAATCACCAGCATCAGTCCACCCCACACTGGAAGCACTGGGTGGTCCCACAGAGATCCTGAGCACCTGCAGCAGCTAAGCAGTCTAGGCACAAACAGAACCACACAAATGAGGGGTAGTGGGGGCCACTGAAGCCCACAACCCACGGGCAGCCCAGGCTCGAGCACTATCCCAAGCACTCCATCACCAAATCACTCCAGACCCTTCCTGCTTCCAGGATTTTAAGGAAATCCACAGCATGAGGGAGAGGCACTGAGACCTTGGATAGCAGATGAAGGGCACACAAGCCAGGGCTGTTCATACAACTCTATTCACAGCTCTCCTGTGACTGAGCCTCTCACAGCCCCTCGGCTGAGGGAGGGCGGGGGGAGAAAGAGATTCCAAATGCAGCAGATCTCCATCCACAGCCTCCCGTGAGCATGGATGGTGCTGCTGGCAGCACACATGGCAGGGATGGAGCTGCTAGGGGCTGTTCCTTCTATATTGACTCCAGGTGTCCCAGGGGGTTGGGGTCTCATAGTCCATGCAGCAGTGACAGGAGAGCAGCATCTTCCGAGGCCATCATGCTCCAGGGACAGAGGCATTGTGTTCATGAATTCTGGAGCACCATCGCAAGCCTATCCCACTGCAGAGCAGAGCTCTTCCACACACTGTTCCCCCACCTCTTCCCAACTTGCACTGTAGTTTCCCCAGAAGTATCAAGCATGGAATAATTCCCATAACTTCCCTCAAGCACAATGGAGCCCAGTGAACACCAGCAGCATCACTGTGAGGAGAGCAGCTGTGCAGGAGCAGCTGCACAGCCCAAACTCAGGAGCCCCATTTCTCCCTCCTCAGGAGGGAAGGGCCCCATTTCTCTACCAAGGTATAGGAATATCAGGAACATCACAGCTCAGCCTCCACCAGAACTGTTGTGCTCTGGTCCAGTCCCTGCTGCATTAAGAAACATGAACATTGCTGTTATGATAGGTTTATAAAAATTTTGTTTTAATCACACAAAACTGAAGTTTGTGATGAAGACTAAGTCAACAGTTCCTCTTAAATACCAGGATGCATAAGACACTGCATTAGGCACTAGGCAGCAGCCAACATCAGTTAGAGTCTGGCAACAGAAGCCATTTAATACCTCCCTTCATTCTTTGTGGAATTACAGGCTTTTGCAATACATGTCATTCCCACGGACAGGTTACCCAAGGTTTCTCCCACCCCACCTCTGTACATCAGTAAACCTTGTGTATTCCCACCAGAGCAGGGTTAACAATATTAGTGGCATCACAACCATCAAGAAAAGGACAAATTTCTATACAAGATTTTTTGCAAAAGTTGCAACAGGATTAGTGCATTACGACAGAACCGAGAGAAAAGAAGAGTTGGCATGCTGGAGTCCAACACAAAGAAAGACAACAGGCAGCTCGTTGGATGTACTATATTGACAAGATACTGATTGGTTACATGGAGAAACATACAATACAAAATACAGAAGAAACCAGTTTTGCTTCCCTCTGCCCCACCCCAAATACTCATCATTGATTTGGTCAATAAGTGGCCCAAGAGCCGGAGTTTGTCTCTAATGCTACAGTTTAGTGGTTGTTCTGGGTGCATCATACGGGATCAGCCTCAGCTCTTACAGACAGGGAACTTTAAACACGTGTCCCAATATCCCTTTGTTTCCCATAGTGAACTACAGTGCTGTGGGACCTGGCTGCTGCTGGCCTCACCCGCGGGACGGCCACGCTGGCTGGGCAGACACCAGGTCCTGCATCCACCACCACCAGGAAGAGGGAAGAGCAAGAAGTTCATATATTAAAAAAGTGACTTAAGACTTAGAATTGAATTAGTATTTGTACAGAAAGGTGCAGGTGGAAGAACTCCCTCCAGCCTATGATCAGAAAGGGATGGAGAATCACGGCGGCGCCGGCAGCAGCCGCCCTACGGTAAGTGCGATCGTTAGCGTGGGTTCCAGTCACGTCCTGCGAGGGCCGCAGCAGCTGCTCAGTTGCTGCAGCACTGGCTTCTGCTTGGCTGGCTGCTCTCCTGAAGGTCCACCACCCGATTCCTGCCTGGGCCACCAGGAGCATTCTGGGGTTCATTTTTTGGCAGTTTCTTGGCTAGAAAGAAAGAGGATGTTAGCAGGGTTCTCTGAGAGGGCAACCTCCTCTCACTGCACACCCCAGGCTGGGTTCAGCCTGCCCCAGCCTGAGCCCTCCACGCCAACAGAGTTTGAGACAGGACAAACGTGCAGTTTTGCACTGCATGCCAAACCTTGGCTCTGGCTGGCATCAGACCTGCTCCCATCTCCATCACCACCCCAGACACAGGGACAGGGAACCAGCTCTGCAAGGCTAAGGCTCCACACACTCAGGGAATGACCAACCACACCAGTGTGGCAAACTGGACACCTGCCCCAATAAGAGCCACCAGCCCTGACTGACACAGGACCCTCTTGGGCTGCAGTGCTGGCACTCAGAGCCCTACACACAGCCCATACCTATTGCCATGAAGATTTCATTCACATTCATCGCTGTCTTCGCTGACGTCTCCATGAACAGCAAGCTGTTGTCATCTGCATATGTTTGTGCATCCTACAAACAATCACAGAGTGCTAAAGGCAGCCTGCCAGGAGGCCCAAGCAGACTTCATGCACTTCACTAGTCAATGCATTAACTGCTGGAGAAATGCTATGTCCCACCTTGGGCCAGAAATTCCCTCCCTTGTCCCTGTTTCCACCTAGCCTGGACAGCCCAGGGACAGGCTCCACCAGCAGCCCTGCACGGGCAGGGTCCCACAGCTGGGCTGGGGCACAGCCTGACTGAGCCACATGCACACACAGCACCTGGGATTTGGGTCAGCTGGGAGTGTGCCACCCATTGCAAGGGCACCACAAGCAATCCTGTGCAAGGGCTGGGTCAGAACCTCTCCTGAGTGCTTGCCTCAGATGAGGTAAGAGCTGTGACGAGCAGAGAACAAGCTAGGAATGATTCCTCATGCGTCTCCTAGCCGGGAGATGCTCTTTCACACCCTGCAGACATCCCCACATGAGTAAGGCAGCAAAGGAGGCTGAGGACAGAAGCTCAGCCTGTGGGACAGACAGGCTGAGTGCTCTGTAGGTCTCCTCCTCCACATTCACCAGGACTTTCACCAGCCAGGGCCACATGTGCTATGACAGAAGCAAGGGAAGGGCAGGAAACAGACCCTGCTCAGTGGCATCCTGCAGTCCTCAGCACAAAACCTCACTTTCATTCTCCCTCCAAGCATATTTTACATAGCTGCCAACTCCCTCACTTGAGCAAAAATACACTTTCCTGACCTGCAACAACTTCTCTGGATTCCCACTCACCTGGAAGTCCACAGCTCTCTTGTTAGCAAGGTCTGCCTTGTTTCCTGCTAGTGCAATTACAATATTGGGGCTAGCCTGCCTCTGCAACTCTTTCACCCAGTTCTTGGCTCGTACAAATGTGTCCTGGAAACAAACAGGAGGCAACAGTCAGGAAGGGCAGCATGTAGGAATCCACAGGGCAGATATGATTAGAACAAGGCTTTCCTGTGATAAGTGTTCAAGTGTTCTGCCTCTGCAGCACTTGGCAGCAGGATCCTTTATCAGCTCACAGCCTTGGCCGGAGCTGAGGAAGAAGCCACGAGCAGTTTTCAAGGACTTGGCACCCACAGCCTGGTACCTGCAGGGCTCTGACCCAGACACGCTCCCAGGGCACAGGAGCTCCTGGCAGCCCCCCAGCCCTGCCCACACTCACTGTGTTGGTGATGTCGTAGACCACGATGGCTGCCTGAGCTCCCCGGTAGTACATGGGGGCCAGGCTGTGGTATCGCTCCTGCCCCGCTGTGTCCCAGATCTCAAACTTCACTGTTGTGTCATCCAGACACACTGTCTGTGTTAGGAAGGCAGCTGCAAGAGAAGGGGTTTGCCTCAGCTCCAGCAGGACAGGGCCCAGAGCCAGCACAGGAGCTCAGAGCAGCTCTGCTGCTGCACTGGAGCGAGCTGAGCCCTGGAGAGGCCAGTGCCACTCGCTGTGGCAGCTGCAGCTCTGCTGTGTCACACTCCCTGCTCACAGGAACCAAGAACCATCAAAACAGTGACAGGAAGGTGGCCAGGAGGGCCCAGGCAGCAGCTGGCCCCTGGAGAATTCACACTGCCAGAGCCTCCCAGGGTCATGCAGTCCAGTTGTGGCACCACCATGGTCAGACCTGGGGAGCTCCAATATCAGCACCAAACTCAGCCCACTTACACCACACTCCCCAGTCCAGTAACAGGCTGTTTTTTTGTCCCAGTGAGTCTCACACCATGTGTTACACTCAGCACAAAGGCACAGATACAGACTGAGGCAGAGCACTGCCCTCCACACAGGAGCATTAGGCCCTGCTTGCCAGTAAGCCACACTTTCAGCTGTGCTTACTCCCTGCACAGGTCACATAGGAACAGCTCAAGCCTTTCTCAGGACACCCCCCCAGTATTGCTGCTCAGAGACCCACATGCCAACCAGCCTTTGGTTGATTGGTGATGCTGTGCTAATGATTTCAAGCTAATAAACTACTAGACCTGAAAGCACTGTGAAAGTAGTTAACAGTATCAGGCTAGAAACAGCCCCAAAATCCCAGGTCATGCTCTAAAAAGATAATTAAGGGCTATAAACCAAGCTGACGGCCTCAGCTCCAATTAGAAGCTGGAGCTGAGGCACTGGAAACAAAGCCTCAGAGACAAAGTGTTGAGTTGCCATAGTGTTATTCTCTGCCGTGCTGATCGTTACACCAACAAACCAAGAGTTAAAGCATTAACTGTTTGGCTCTATTTATAGCAAAAATCCCAGACTAGACCAAAATAGCCAGTCTTGCTTCTGACAGCCCAGCCTGCCCCAGCAAGGTCAGCACCTCCTGGCCACAGGCCTCTGGAGCTGGCACTCACCTCCAATTGTGCTCTCCTGGTACTCGTGGAACTGCCCCTTCACAAAGCGCAGGACCAGGCTGGACTTCCCCACCGCTGACTCCCCCAAGAGAACAAGTTTGAACTGGCAGATTTTGTTCCCAGCAGCTGGTCCATTCGGTCGGGCAGCTCCACCTCGACCTGCCATCGTGGCCTAAGTGCAGGAGTGCCGGGAGTTAAGGATGCTGCAGGTGCTGCACTGGATCCACCTGTAGGCAGGTTGCAACTGGAAGAGGAGGTCAGAGTTAGTGACACGCTCAGGGACCAGCTGTACCAGTTCTAGAGGGTGGTTTGAGCTGCAGCCACCACCAGCACAGACTGGTGGTGGTTCCTTCCCACAGTGGAAAGTTATCAGCTGTGGGCACCACAGAGCAGTTCCTGCCAGGCAGCAGCTCCTGCAGCAGGATCTCAGTCTGCAGAGCCTCCCTGGAGAAGAAGTAATGGTAATACAAGCTGTCCTCCCCACTGTGGGCCCTCCAGCACTACCACCCTGTATGGATGTTACACACACCTTGCCTGGGTGAGGCAGGCAAGGAGCACCCAGCACACAACGGGTGTTATTAGAGCTTTGTCTGCTCAAACAGCAATTACTCAGCTCACAGAGGTAACTGAGGTTGACCTTTAGCTCCCTCCTCCTTTCCCCAGTTCAAAGGAAGCAACTCCAGACTATCAATGCTATACAGAGCCATCCCACTGCCACAGTGGCAGGAGGTCACGAGGCATTTGGACAAAAGGAGTTTCTAGAGCTGTCTGTTTGTCCTGAGGCACTTACACCACAACATTTTGCACATCCCAGCAGGTCCAAGGACAGCACTGGAGCCAGGCAGGTGGTCTGCTACAGGGGGGGGCACCTGAGGAGGTGCCCACCTCAGAAAGGCAGCAGCTGCTCCTCAGAAGGTAACAGCAGCCATCTGATCCAAACACAGGCAGCACCTAATGCTTCCCACACCCATCCTGCTGCCTCAGCACCCTTATCCCACAACATTCCAGGTCATCAGGCTACTGGCCACGCTCCTCACATGGCCTGTTCAAAGCCAGCATGAACAGACAGCATCCCCTGGGATCAGCACTGCCAGCCAGCCCCCAGCCTCCCGAGTGGGGCAGCAGCACAAAACCATGGCAGGAACAGCAGGACAAGCTGATCTGCATCCAGAGTTACCCACAAGTGAATCCCAGTGCAGCACTGAGCTCTGCTGCCTGCAGAGAACAGGAATGTTTTCCAAGTACATAGTTACAGATTTAGGCACATTTCCTGTACCCTTCACAACTCCCACTTCCCTGTGGATGATAAATGCTACAGCTGATTGCATCTGCTCCAGATCACCACTTTCCCTTCTACTCTCCTAATGCAGGCTGTTTGTTGAAAGAAAATGCCCCAAAAGCCAATTTCTCCTTGTCCTGAGAGTATCCCCAAAGAAACAATGTACATCCTGCATTTTCTCAGCAAATATTAGATATCCATGAATAAGAAGTTTAAAACAGATCAAACTGGGGCAGAGTGTCCTGTGAAGAAGGCTCAAGCCTACTCAGCACAGAGAAGAGCTTCAAATAGTTGCTTTCCAGGGCAAGACCTGTCCAACTGTGACTGCTTGAGGTTACTTTAACTATGCCTCAAGTTTAAACAATCCCACAGTTTGATTGGGAACCTCCAGCCATTTCAGAGCTACTCTGAGTGCCAGCAGCTGGAGAACCTCAGCAGCTTATACAACACAAAGCACTTGAGCATGCACTGATCTAGAGACATCCCACCTCAAACTGCTCTAACCAGGAGGCAGTCAGGCACCAGCTGTTAAGCCAGTACCAGCCACTGGAGCTGCCAGGTAGGACAGAAACCAAGGAAAAACTCCTGAGTGCTGTGGGATGTTTCAGGAGGCAGAGCTGTGAAGCCATTGCTGAGTCCAGTCTTGGGTTAAGCAGTGAAGATTTTGTAATTCAGAGCTGGGTCCTTGCACATAGCACAGCCAGGACTCCCCTCCCTCTTCTGAGGAAGGGCAAACACTGTTTAACAGGATGAGAAAGCTTGATATGAAACAAACCAACAGCTGGCCTTGCTGGATGGTATGGGAGCAGTGTTGGAGCAGCTTGGTCACTGCCAGGTACAAGAGGCTCAGCAAGAGCTCTGCATCTCTACCAGCCTAAAGAGACATCCACCTTTTAGAGTTTCCCCTCTAAACAGACCTTGCAAGGGAACAGCTTTGGTTTAACCTTGTATTTCTAACTCCCTGGGCAGTCTATCAGCTCCACTGCTGCCCCAGACCAACATTCTGCACAAACACCGTGAGAATCACAGAGTTATGGCCTCCTGAAATCTGATAGCAGTGATTCCCAGAGCAAAACAAGGAAATGAGCTTGTTGACATCCTCAAGTCTTAGCCTGACCTATATTTCATAGATCTTGATGCATTTTGCCATCTGGTTGTGCTACATGAAGTCCAACAGAATTAAGTGAGCACATCTATGTTGAGCTCACCGTGGACAGACACTGGTCAGTGCAGGCAGGGCAGCAGCCAGAGCCTTGACTGCTCCAATTATGGAGAACCAAATCACCATCTAAGGGTGGTCTGAGGCTTGGATACAAGATTATATAGCTTCATGTTCACATGAGAAGTTGTCATATCTTTCAGATGTTTGAGTGGAATTTAGAGGCCCTAACTGGTCACTGATGGCCTTGGGCTAAGGACATATCCAAGATCTGGATGAGCAGCTGATGGTCACAGGAGGAGGCAAATTACTGAAAGAAGTGCCCACCAATTCTCCATGGCAGGACAGGCACTTTCTGCCAATGCCAACACGTTTGAGGATTCCAGTCAGACAGAACTCAGCTCTGCAGAGGGAACAGGCAGCTGAACCTGTGCTAGATCAGCCTACACACACCAGTGGGCACTGACTTGAGAACAGGGATTGCTTCCTGCTGTCTGGAGCCATTTCTGGTGCTTGGGGAGCTGTTCCCACCTCTCCCAGCAAAGAACTGGGCATTCACCCCTTCCTGCTCCCCACGAGAACCCCAGCACTGACACTCGAGCCATGGGTCAGGCAGACCAAAATAACCACAGCAATACCACACAGACAAGGGAAAGCAGCTGAAGTCCCAGCCTGTCCCAGCCTGCCATGCTAATTCAAGCTGTCAAGGCCATGAAAAGGAAGGGCATGGTGGGGTACTCATGTAATCAAGATTAAGAAGCATTAATTTTCCTACTAGTTTCTTTTAACTAGTGAAACCCAGCACTTGGGAGATCACAAGACCCATGAAAAGGCTCATGCTGGTTTATTTACCTGCCCTACCCACCTCCTGCTCACTGAAGCACACACAGGAGCTCAGCATCTCACAGAAAAAGCACCAATTTTTTTATTGTGAGCTCTTAACATAGTTTCTTGTTTGCTTTGAGACCAAAGTCAAGTACCAATTCCTGATGCTGTCCCACAGGTGAGAGCTCCAGGTCTATCAGTTCTGCAGTTTGTGCTCCTCCAACCCCTCCTCTGCCTGCCAGGGTTTGCTGGAGGGGGCTGTACACAGCCAGGAATATTAAATTCAAGAATCTGAGTGCCCTAAATGAGCAAGCACGTGCCATGGCTGCTACACTCCTTGCCTGCTCAAGTGCAAGACTCCAGGTATCTCAGGATCTTGGGAAATGGCACCAGAGTCCATTTCAAACAAACCTACCCAGGACAAGAACACCAATCTCCACAAGGGAATTACTGTCCCCATGTTAACCCCTGCAGGACACCCCACCACAGGGAAGCTGCTCATTTAAGGTGTCAGAAGTTAGAGAATCTGATATTTTTGCCCTATGTCCACCCAAGAGCAAGGACTACCCTGAAAGCTGAGGATATTTAGAAACCCAATCCTGAAGACTCTGGTTACCCAAAGGACTGCTGCTGCCCTCAGCTATGCAAGGAGTTGCTTCACTGGGGATTTGTTGGCTTAGAACCAAAAGGCTCAAGACAAAAGCCCCAGTGAAGTATTTATCTCGTTAAATAGCTGACAGTGTTACATGAATTCCTTGGCAAAGGAAGCCCTGAAGTTACCCAGTGGTTTTGCTTCACCTCACACTGCACAGGCAGCTGGCCCAGGGCTGCACAGTCAACTTCAGGACATGGAGTCAGGAGCAACTTCCATGAGCAGGACCAGCAGAGAGTGTGGGTCCCACCAGAACCACACACAGACCACACTGGCCCAGGCTAGCACAGCATGGAACATCAACCAAATATTCCAACTCATCAATATCATTAATAAGAACAAACTTCCAGAGCCTGACTGCAGGAGGTGCAGGATGCAGAGGAAGGAGGATCAGACCCAGCTGCTACAGAGGAGATGAACCAGGAAACACTCAACCTACAGACCTCACTCCTATTGAGTTTTATCAGTTTCAATACTCTTCCTTTCCACAGACAACACTCCACCTTCCTACCTTCTCCCTTCCCAAAGAATGAGCCCTCAGTGCCCTGATCAGCAAGGATGCAGTCTGGAGTTCAGGAACTGCTCTGAACTGGGCTGCTCTCCACTTCAGCTGGCAGGAGCTGCACTCCAGCCCTGAAGTGCAGATTCACAGACCCAAATCAGCTCAGACAGCAGTTTCAGCAGCACTCCTATGGCTGTGACTAACTTATGATAGTGTAACAACTTCTCTGTGCAGTCCCATATCCAAGACTCACAAAGACTTGGACGTGCTCATCTTGATTTAGAGGTAAATAGGATTTCCATTCCAAACTTGAACTCCTCATTCAGCTACAGACCTGAACTAATACCAGCTCCTTCTCATGCAGCTGATACACACATCTGTTTCCTGACAGCTGCACACCCATGGCCTCTGGACCAGCCCCAGTAGCCAGCTGTTTGCCAAAGAAGCTTTTCCAAAACAACTCTATCCTCAGAGATTTCAAGGCCACCACCCTGCTGTGACAATCCCTCCAGCACAGACTTCTGTGGAAGAGTTTTACATCACCTTAATCTCCCATTAGCTGGCCACGAGCTCCCTGGCCCACAGCAGCTCCCTCTTGGAGCCCTCACCCACTTTCAGTTATCCTTGGCACAACAAGGCTAGAGGATCAACTCACAGATACAGCCTAGACTGACTCAAATGGAGCAAAAGCATCAAGGTTCTAATTCTTCAGCCAAGGTTGTTTAACTCCTGTTCAGACGCCCTCAACAAACACAGTTTCACTTTGACCAGACACTCAGCAACACATGCCTTGGATAGCACCCACTATTCAGTCAGCAAGAAGGCAACATCAGCAATGCAAAGCAGCAAACTGCCACCTGCACTGCAAGGAATCTGTGACCTTCAGAATATCTTTCCCAGACTGCACAAAGATCTCCTGCCTCAAGCAGCTCCTTATTTGGAGTACCACCAAACCAAAGCAAACATGAAAACCAGTGTTTTCTTATCTGTTTATGCAGGGTTGCTCCAGCAGCTCATCCCTGTGCTCCAGGGGAGGACAGCACTCCCCCCAAAACTCAGATGAGTTTTATGCCTCCCCAATACTGTCACAGCCAGGAAGGTTCCCTGTTTCTGGACAGTGCCTAGAGTGTTTTCAGTGTTATTCTGACAACTTCTCAGGACTTGCATAAGAGGCTGCAAACTTCATACCCCAAGGGAAGAAAACAGCTGACTCCAACATTTCTACATTCTATCCTCTTTAAAGTCTGCTGACAGGAATACTCTGGGCTACACCCATTTCATTAGAAGCGTTCCCATTTCATTTCCTGTGTCTGAAAGCACTTGGCATTCCTTCCCCCTCCCTCTTCAGGGAGATGCCATGACCACCATTCACTAACTGTGCAGCAGCTGAGGAAGTTTGGATCCAGGAAGGATCCAGGATGACTGGCAGGGCCTGGAGCAACCCTGGAGCTGATTCCTGCTGGGATGCAGAAGAGCTTTGCTGTGATGGAGATAATCCCACACCTCAGCACAACAATTAGGTTTGGCCAAGCACACACACATCACCAGGCAGCTCCTTCACACGCTGCCCAACACATCACTGCTTTCACAGGAAAGCAAAGTGCTCTCCACTACTGCAAAACCAGATACATGTTTTATCTTACTCCACTAATATCCACATGCCAAGCCAGCCTTTTCCTCATGCTCTCCAGGAACTCAAATTCTCTCCAGGAGTCCATCTCACCTTACCTGGGTTGTTCCATCACCTGAGGAGGCATCAGCACCTACTTACAGAGCTTACAGGAACCCTCCACCACCTGCACAACCTGCAACCAAATGTCAGCTAAATCAGCCAGAGCAGCTTTGGAGAGGTGGTTACCCCAGAAGCAGACTTTTGGTCTGAAGGCAGTGACTGTTCCAGTGAAGTGTTGTAACCCATGAGGGGTCTGAGGTGATTTCAACACTGAGACCCAGGTATGACCCCAAACATTCCTGTCCTTGAGCTCCCAGATCCAGCCAGGCTCCTGCTTCACCTGCTTGCCTCACTCCAAGAATGCATCGACATCAACATTGTCTTGTAGCTGCCTTACAAGTACTATCCTGAATTCTTAGCTCTTTTCAGACATAGTTCTTTCACCTTATTATCCAGGTGAGCTGAAAAGAAATGTAAAAGGCTTTCAGACTCAAGGCAGTGGTAGGCATTAGTGGGGATTTCCAGGAAGCTCACTCAGGCCACACAGCATGCCAAGACAACCGTCTTGACAAAAAACAATTTGCTTTTTTGGCCCCAGCCAAGGCTCAGAGCTGGCTCAGGAGCCCCAGCAGAGCACAGGCCCCATGTCAGGCTGTAAACAGGGCAGCTCAAGTGTGCTGACCCTCCACACAAAAAGCTAAGAATAGCAGATGCAAGTTGTTCCACACGAGACTTAAAATAGTCCCTCGACATATTCTGCTCTCCAACTTCCTTACAGGATTGAAAACAGCCAAGGTCAGAGCTCCAGCAGCCACATCCAGGGCAGCAACTAAAGGTCAGCTGGGCTGGGGTCAGAGCTGGGCTGGGCTCCTTGCAGGTCACAGCACCACTCACAGCTCCTGCCCAGCCTCAGGAGCTCTGTCAGCACCTTGAGCATCACCAGGAATAAGGTCCAAGCAGTTTCCCCAGGATTTAGCGGGGCAAACCTCTTGCTCACACTCACACCTGCACTACTTGTGCAATCCCACATCGATTGCACTCCCAGCTCACACACCAGGGTCTCTCCCCCTGGGATGGAGATCCAAGGACAGCCTTGCCCAAGATTCCCTTACAGACAAACCACAAAATGTCCTTGCAGCCCATGGGTCTTGCTCAGGGCCCTGCAGTGCCATGGCTTTCCCTTCACAAGGGCCCTGGAGGGGCACAGGGCTGTGCTTGGCACCAGGTGACCCAGGACAGTCTCCCCTGGAGCTCATTTGCAGCAAATCGAGTCACCTCCCTCATCTCAGCACTTCCCGGGAACTCAGCCGGGCTTCCCAGCTCCTGAAGTTTCTATTCCCACCTCAGAGGCTGAAAAACTACTACAAAATACAATCCCAGCATGAAAACCCCTTCTGTCCTGGCACCACACCTTCCCCAACCCCACTCAACTTCCAGTCAGTCACGGCTGGGAGAGACCGGAGCTGGGGCACAGCTCCCGGACACTCACACGGTACCGGCCGCGGGTGCTCGCTCCCGTTCACAGCGGGAGGAGCCTGCCCGAGAACCCACAGCGCCGCCGGGACGTTTGTGCTGAGCCGGGCACCGTCCCCTCGGCCGTGCCGCTGTCCCCACCCAGCGTGGCTCCTCTCCCGTTACCGCTCTCCACGCACCGGTACCACCAGGCCAGAGCTGCCGGTGCCCCGTGGCAGCGCCGCTCCCCCGCCTCGCAACACACGCAGGGCCCCGCTAGGCCGGCGCACGGCGAGAAAGGAGCGTACACG
>WEIU01019903.1:197918-209913 GCA_013389925.1 Aegithalos caudatus | reverse complement strand
CCAGGACCCGCTCGGCGCTGGAGCCGCCGTACCGGGAGGCACCGGGAGCCGCTCACCCCCGGCCCTGCCGGGCCCACGGGAGCTTCAGAAGGAACAGAACGTGGCGCACCTCGGTTAACCTCTGTCCTGGTACTGCAGCCAGGCAGCTGGTGCCGCACACGCCCGAGCTCCGCGGAGCAAGGCACTTGCTCCGGCAGCTGCCCCGGCGTTGAGCTGCGCCCGCCCAGCCCCTCCCCAGAGAGACAACAGAGCCGGGTGACATCAGGCTACCATTTATTGTAAAAGGCCGCGGTGCCCGCGGTGCCCTGAGCAGGCTGGGCCAGGGCCAGGGCTGGGAGGAGGTATCTAAAAGTGCTATTTACACTGAGCTCCGGCTGCGTGTCCCCGGAGTCCATCCTGCCAGGGATGCCCTCTCTGCCCCGCTGCTCCTATTCCATTCAGTAAAAGCTCCTTGCAGCTCCCTGGGCCTGGCTCGTGCTCAGGTCCTTCCCTGAGTGTCCCTGGCACTCCCTGGGGCCGTCAGGGCTGGTGTCAGCACCTCGCGGCACTGCTGTCGGCTGGGCGACCGTGCCCGCAGGGCAGCCCAGCGCGTCGTGGCAGGCGGTGCCGGGGTGCTGCCCGCGCTTGCCCATTGTGAGGATGCCCGCAGCGTGATTGCCGGAGCCATGGAGCAGGCGGTAGAGCCGGCTCTGGAAGGCCAGGGGGACGCTCTTCCTCTTGCCCAGTGTGAGGATGCCAGCGGCGTGGTTGCCCATGCCGTGCAGGAGGTCGTAGACACGGCAGGAGCAGGTCTTCTGCCGGCAGCAGTGGGGCAGGCTCTGCCGGGCAGCAGCCAGGGAGCAGAAGAGGAGCAGGAGAAGGAGGCAGGCAGCTCGCCGGGGCTGCCGGAGCAACGGGCAGCGTTAGTGCAAGGCAGCGACAGGGCAGAGGGGGGGACTGCCCAGCCCCAGGACTGTCCCCCCTGCTGTGCTCACTGGTGTTTCAAGTCCCCTCTGCCCTGGTTGTTGCCGCAGGGGCCCAGCCCCACACCCGAAGTGCACCTGGAGCACGGCCAGCACCCTCATCTGTGTTCCAACCAGCAGCCAGATGTGTGTGTCCTCACCACACCCCTGCCCTGGCACACAGCAGCTGTGGCAAACACCCTCCTCTCACTGTCCAGTGCCACAGGACAAGCAATGAAAGCACCCATGCTGCAGGCATTGCATGCCCAGCTCCCTCGCAAGCACTCCCCCCATCGGCTGCTGCCTACAGCCAGGGAGTCCCGGGGCTTTGCTGCACACTCGGAGCTTCCCAAGAAACCGGCCAGGCTCTCCCACACCCCCAGCCCTACATCCCGACCTCCCACCCATCGCTGTTCTCTTGTCCCCAGGGGCCGCAGCACCCCAGCCCCACCTTGGCGTTGGGCACCTCCATCCTTCCTGGAGTCTTCAGGTGGCCGAGTGGCTCTGGGGCATGTCCCATCGGGCAGTCGACAGCGCAGCACCCTGCACTGCCACTGCCACTTTATAGGGCCCAGCACAATAGTGCTGCCAAAAATACCTCTGGGGCAGCGGGAGCAACGGGTCTCTGGGAGACGTGGGAGCGCTGTGGCCGGTAGCCCGGAGACCGTCCAGGCCTTTCCCCTCATTTGCAGCTCCCCATTGTGAGGGTGCTCACTGGATGGGGTGCCTGGCACTAATGAGGCCATAATTGCCCATGGGCTGAGCTGCTGGGCTGGCACAAAGGGGATGAAGGTCAGCGCGGGCCGGCTCCAGCTCCGACAGCAGCACAGTGCGCCGGCCGCTGCTCAGAGCCCCATTAGGCTAATTAACCCCTGAACAAAGGGGTGCCAGCAGCTGTATAGCTCCCTGACTGACGTGGGGAGCCGTCACCCTGTGCTTGGCTGGTGACAGGGAGGGACAGTGCCACCAGGGTCCTGTACCCACTGCCACCCTCCATCCACTTTGGTGACACTGTTCCATCCTGGTCCTGTGCCTGGAACAGAGGGAGTTGCAGGGCACCAGGGAGGGTCTTGTACTAATTTTATAACACTCCACAGCCCCAGCCCGACCCCAGAATGCCTCCAGCCTTTGCCTGTGCTGAACTCTCTTGTTCTGGGGGATGATCCCAAACATTTCCCTGATGCCAGAAGTCACATCTGCTGTTCAGGGACACCCTGGCCCCTGCACCAGAGAACCTCCCAGCTCCTCTGTATAGGGGGGACCGCAGGAATGACCCCAGGAATGCCATGGAGGTGACAGACCAGCCAGGATCCTTCCTGCCAGCCAGGTTTTCCCCAGGGGCTGGTGAAGACCAAACCTGCAGCCCTGGGGAGGGTGGGCAGGAGCCCAGACCAGGGGCTGCTTTTCCAAATGGCATCTGGCACAGCAGGCTGGGGGTACATGCACATGGGCACTGGGATACCAGCATCCCCACTGGCTCCTCGGCAGAGTACTGGCTCCAGAAGCAGAGGGAGGGCATGGATGAGTCCTCTGGGAGCTTGGCAGGGCAAGAGGGAGCAGGGACATCTCTCCCCAACCTCTCCACTGAATTCTGGTGCAAGCCCCTCAACACGGCAGAGCACAGGCACACAGCCTCACACACGTTCCCCAGGCAGGCTGGGGCTCCCTGCTCCCGGCCCCTGTGGCCAGGGAGGCTCAGTCTGGACCCCGAGCCCCAGACCGGGGTCAGCAGGACGCTGTGTCGCCACATCCGTCTGTCTCAGGGATGGGCTCCAGCGGGGCTTGCAGCCGAGAGGGCTCGGGGGAGGCTGATCCGTTCCTCCCGATGCCGCAGGACTGTCCCGCATTGTGGATCTGCCACAGGTTGTCCAGTGCCTCTGCCTTGGCATGCTTGAGGAGGTCAGCCTGACCCTGCGAGGAGGAGACGTGGGGGGGTGTGTTAGGGTGGAGGCAGGAGGGTGACGGGGCAGGGCAGGGCAGGTGTGACCGCGCAGCCCCTGCCCCTCACCTTGAGGACAGTGATGTTCCAGGCGAAGCTCTCCAGCGCCTTCTGCAGTTTGCGGCCCCGCAGCCCCTCCTTGGTCTCGATGCGGTGCAGCTCCTTGTGGAAATCCATCCCTGCATTGACGGGAGAGGTGCTCAGTGGGTGCAGGGACTTTGGCACAGGGACAGCCACCACCCATGACCAACAGGGACCAAGCCAGAAGGATGCCCCTTGCCCACCATGGGGTTGCAGGCTGGGTGGGCTCTCACAAATCCTCCATGCCTGGAATGATGGGCCGAGGAAACCCCCAGCTGCCGCGTGTGACCATTCTGGAGCCCGGGGTCCACAAGGTCTGGAAGGGCAGTGAAGACCTTTGGCAGAGGCACAACGCTCGCACTCCACGGCTCATCTGGGGGGGAGTCAGAGCGGAGCCACCAGACCCCCCCAGCGGCGGGCCCGTCACTGTGCCCCACGTGACATCCCCGTGAGTGGGTGCTATATTTACCCCTCCTGACGCAGCACCGGCTCCGGGCCCACGCCAGAGCTCCCACGCAGCTCCCTCGCCCTCGCGCTGCCAATCAGCACGCCCACGGCCCCGCGCCCCCACCGCAGCTCCCCGGGCCCCCAGCCCCTGCCAGCCGGGTACCCGCTATGCTGGCACCACGGGGGCTTGTCCACGGCACAGCCACGGTGAAAGCAGGGACAGGCAGCACCAGAGCACGGGGGTGGGGCTTGCAGCCACCAAATTGCTGCCTACCACCACCCCGAGTGGCTGCACACCCCGGAATCACCCTGCCCTGCGGCACTCCAGCGCAGCAGCCGGAGCAGTACAGGAGGGCACAGCACCAATCTGTGCTCTGCAGCTTGTGCCCCACTGCTCCACTCCCCCAGCGCTCGCAGCAGTGGCAGAGCTGAGCCAAGAGCTCGGGGAGATTTCCGTCTGCCGCGTAGGCAGGGAACAAACACGGCTGCTGGCAGCAAGGCTGGCATGGCGGGGACAGCAGAGCAGGGCCCCCTCTTTCTTCCCCAGCTTCTCCAGCTCCTGACACCCTCCCAGCCCCACAGAGAGCCCACAGAAGCTGGTGGGGCTATTCCTGTGGGTCCCAGACACCAACTTGCAGCCACCAGGGCCTGGAGCGGGGCCAGAGGTCCCAGGCAGCTGCCAGAGTGGGGGCACTTGCGGGGAGGACCAGGGCAAGCAGCAGCAGCACCTGCCTGTGTGGGTTCTGCCATGTGTTTGGGAAGTCTTAACACTCAGTTGCCATTTCTGCCGTCAGCCCCAGCCTGTTATTTCTGGCACTAATTATGTTCTGGTTTTTGACAGCTAATGACTCTTCCCTGCTTCCTCATCAGCCTCCCCCACTCTCCTTGCTCCCTACCACACAGCTCTGCAGCCCACCCACCCACACCCTGCCCCAGTGCAGGAAGCCCTGAGCCCCAGCACCCCAGGACATGTCTTGGTCCACAGCTAAAACCACAGTGGAGCTGGGGCTGCCCTCCAGGACCCACCTGCCTGCTGTGCCTGGATGAGCTTCCCGTACACCGCGTCGGCAGACTCGATCAGCGTCCGGCTGGTCTGGATCATCTAGGGAGAGGGGCAGCATGAGAGCTGGGCAGCCCTGGCCCTGTGCCCCCTGGCCAAGTAGGTGGGGAGACAGGGCTCGTCAGGGGCTGCCCCCCACACCACACACGGCCGGGTATGGTGTGACCAGCACCTGACCAATGGCCAGGTTCCCTTCAATACAAAAGAAGGAAGCAGCTCTGGCTGTGGCTATTAATGGGATTTCTCCCACCTGGTGGGACCAGGGCAAGGGACAGGCAGTGCAGGCACAGGGTAGGGGCTGCAGTGTCCAAGGATCAGACTGATCTGGGCAAGCCTGTGCCTTGGCAGGACTCTTCCCTGGGCAGCCCTCATGCAGCCCCCTGGCGCTCACCTTCGCCTGCCCCGGGATGGGTACAGTAAGTTCAGGGTTCCCCATCCTTGGACCTTCTGATCCATCCCACAAAACCTACTCAGGTTTATCCCACAAAAACTGCCCAGGTTCATCCCATAAAACCTGCACCACCACTGATCCCAGGGAGCCTTCCCAAGGAGCCAAGCCCTGGTAGGACAGCACTTACCGTCTCATAGGCAGTGAGGACCTTGCGCAGCAGGTCAGGGATGGGGCCCTGGGCCTCCATGGGGGGGTACTGCTCTGCCAGGTTGAGGGTGACGCTGGGTGCGCTGTCACTGTGCAGCAGCCATGTGGACACCGTCAGGATGCACTGCTTCATGTTGGCAGCGGGTGTCAGCCCACACAGCTCCTTGAAGGAGACCAACGCGTTCTGCAGAGACCAGTGTCCAGTGTCAGGAGTTCAGCTGGGAGGACCCCCAGGTGCCCCCCAACACAGGAACACCCCCATTTCCCTGAGCTCTCTGCTCCAGGTAAGGCTCCTCACTCACATCCCCCAGGAAAAGGGGCCGGCTTGGTTCCCCACCACACTCAGCCCGGCCCCATCCTCCCCTGCAGAAACCAGGTCCCCCCGTGCCTCTGCAGGGTCCGTACCTGTACATTCTCCCGCAGGTCAGTGGCCTCCCGCAGCGGCTGCGTGGCCGTCCGGAAGACTTCATCGATGGCTTTGATGCCGGTGGCCTTGGTGGAGGTGTACTCCCTCACTCGGCGGCCCCGGCGCCCCGCCAGCCCCCGGCGGTGCCCCTTGCCCCCACCACGGCGGTCAGTGATGGCCACATGCACAAAGAGGGTGGCGTGGGGCAGGGGCTCTCCGGCCAGCGACTGGAGGGGGACATGGCGGTAGCCAGGCTGCAGGCACTCAAAGGGGATGGTGTACTGGGCAATGAACTCGTCCCCGATGTAGTCATCGTCCAGCACAACAAAGCGCAGGACGGCCAGCTCCGGCAGGTTGATCTGGAACTCCAGGCTCTCATCGAAGATGGGGTTGTCCCCGCTCTGCAGGGCTGTCTTGGTGCGGTGCTCAGCGCAGTCGGCCGGGATGCCATGGATTTCAGCACAGACGTAGGGCTCCACTACCTCCCCCTTGGCCCCCGAGCCCTTGGGCTTGGGCAGGTTCTGCCCGCTTATGACCTTGAGGTGTAGGAGCTGGGCAGGCACCCCGGGCAGGGAGTCCTTGGCGTTGGCACTGAAGTAGGAGACCTCCTCCCGCATGATGGCTGGGCGGAGGACGTAGCCACAGGCCCCGTTCTGCCGGAACCAGCCCGCATTCAGGTCCATCATGAGCCCAGGTGTCTGGTAGTTCATAGCCACCATCTGGCAGCCGCACTTCCAGAAATCCTGGGGGTTCATGTTGCTGGCGTCGATGCGCATGGGGCTGGGGTAGATCCGGGAGAGGAACCGCTTGTTGTAACTGACCAGCTCAGCCGGGCACTCATTGGCGAAACGTCCCGCCTCCACCTCGCTGAAGGAGCACATCTCCCAGTAGCGCTGCCCACGCCTGGAGCTCTCAAAGTCCTGGAAAGGGACTGCCTGGCAGAGGCTCACCAGCTCCGAGAGCTCACGGCTGAGGCGTACCCGCCGCAGGCCACCTCCCTCCGGTGCCTCCCGGTCCTCCTGGCCCAGTCGCCGCGCCAGCTCCCAGCCTTCCTCCTCGTCCGACACCTCCCCCTCGCTGTCCTCGCAGGTGGGCGGCAGCTTCTTGCCCTTTATGAGGATGCGGCCCTTGAGCTCCTCCGGGGAGGGTAGGTAGGACGCCACGGGGTTGGGGGGCTCCAGGTACAGCTTCTCCCCCAGCGTCTTGCGCAGGCACTGGGCAGCGAGTCGCTGCTGGGGGGCCGAGCAGCGCACCACCAGGCAGAGGATGAGGGGGTAGGCAGAGGCAGTGAAGGCATGCTGGTCAATCAGCCCCACCACGGCACGAAAGGGCACGCAGGAGGCAGCTGAGGGGCTGGTGTAGACCACGGGCTCACCCTCAGGGCCATCCCACAGCACCAGCTCGATGCTGCGGCAGCCCAGGCCCAGGGCACTGATGTAGCCAGTGATGTCTGAGCGGCCCCAGAAGTTGTCCTCCAGCAGGCAGGCGCTGTGGGCAGAGCTGATGTAGTAGTGGGAGAGGGGCTGCGCCATGTCCTGGCAGACCTTGCGGTGCTGTGGGTCGAAGATGGAGCAGTCAGCAGAGAGCAGGTAACGCGTGAAGCCATCGATGGCCAAGTAGCCCTTCTCCCGGCCCTCCTTGGAGGGCTCATACTTGCTGACGATCTCCAAGCACTTCTCCTCTGTCACCCCCTCCATGCCCTGCTCCACCTCCAGGAACATCAGCAGGTCCTTCACACCCAGGTATTCCTTGTTGCTGGAGAACTGGACCAGCAGGAAAAAGATCTCAGGGCGGGTGCAGAGCTCGCAGTATGCCTCCACGAAGAGGTCGCAGGCCACCTCCATGCCAGGACGCTCGCTGGCCTTCTGCAGTTCCTTGAACTTCAACTCGATGGTGGAGGTCTTCATGCCAGGGTTGAGTGCCTTGATCAGCTGCACAGCCCGGGACACAGGGATGCGGCCAGACTTCTCCAGGTCAGCAAGGTCGAAGACGGAGGAGATCCAAGACGTCCGGAGGCTGGGGTGGCCGGTCCCGGGTGCCTCAGGGCTGTGCTTTCCATAGGACACCAGATAGCGCAGCCCCATCACCCAGGCACTCACCACATCTGCTGAGCTGGCCACCAGGTCCAGGGACTCGTAGTTGTCTCCGTAGATGATGGAGAAGGCGCACTCGTCCGGGAACTGGTCGGAGAGGCCATTGCTGCGCAGGACAGGCGTCTTCTTGCCCACACGCACCTCTTTGACCGATTTGATCTCAATCTTGGCCTTCTCTGAGTCCTTCTTGGAGGGCTCCCAGCGCACGGAGCGCATGTCGGCGTCCAGCACGAAGAAGCGGCTGTACATGCGGGAGTTGGAGCGCACCTTCTTCAGCTCACAGCCCTCCAGCATGAGGGAGATGCAGGCAGCTGTGCTGTTGATCTTGCGGTCATTGGGCATGGAGCTGAAGGACACTGTTTTCTTCTTCTGTGGCGGCCTCTGCCGAGAGCCATCCTGCCAGGGTGGGAAAGGGGCAGAGCCGTCAGGGAACAGCCAGGCAGCACACACCCCACCAGTTCCTGGCATCCTCCTGCCCCAAGTTCCCCCCACCCCAGCCCAAAGCAGCGTGTAGCGCTGCCCCAGGGTGCCCCAGGGTGCCCCAGGGTGCCCCAGCACCACGCTAAGCCCAGTCTACGCCAGTCCACCCCTCTCCTGGGGGCTGGGAGCCAGCTCCAGCCCTGGCTTCCCTCACAGCTCACTGCCTGGCTTATTTTAACTCTGCTTTCCTTCCTTCCTTCCTTCCTGCTCCTGGCCCTGAGCTGGAGCCTTCCCCACTGCTCGCTCACCCTCACAGGCACAGCCATGCACCAGCAGCCCAGAACAGCCCCAGTCTCCTTGGCCTGGGGACACCAGAGGAAAACAGACACCCCGCATGTGATGCACAAGCAGAGCTGCCCCTAGGGAGACCAAGACAGACCCCCAGCTCTCCTGTGAGGAGCAGGGCAGGACAGCCCCTACCAGTGCCATGTGCTGGGGACAACCACGGCCACGGCTGTCCCACAGAGCACAGGGTCACAAGGGCATGGGCTGTTTGCTGCCAGCACCTCATACCCACACTCTGTCCTGCCTCACTACAGGGAGGGGGGACCCAGCTGCCACGGGGCTGGCAGGGGCAGGGGATAAGGGGGAACAGCAGGGCCAGGGGTGTATTATGGGATGGATTTCATTAAGCAGCACAGTAGGAGGAGATTTAATCCACTTCAAGATTATGGTGAGTCGACTCTAATCTGGTGGTGTCTCTGTCAGAGGCAGGTCCTGCTCAGCTGCTCAGGTTGGAGGTGAGGCGTTGCTCCCCTCCAGTGCCCACAGAGCTTCCACAGCTCCCGCACGGGGCTGTGCCTGGGCAAGCACATCCCGTGCCTGATCCTGGAGGGTCAGGATCTGCCCCACGGGGTCAGGCAGCCACAGCCAAGGGCATTCGGGATAGGTCGTACAAATGGATGTACCGTTTCCCCAGGGAATGGGGAATCCTCCAGGAATGCCCAGGGCACAATGACCCAGAGAAGGAGGAACCAGCACCAGCCCTCAGCCCCTTGATAGAGCCAGGCATATCCTGCTATCCTGGGGCTCGGATGTGGTGGCTGTTTGCATCCTCTCGCTGCCAGATTGCTCCAGGGAGCTGGCCGAGCTCCAAGACCCTGCCTCAGTGCCTGCCATCCTGGGTCGGCAGGCGCTCAGCGGCAGGTCATGCCATGGGCCAGCCCTGGGGGGAAGGAGTCCACGCCGGATGCTTCCTGCATGCTGCAATCTGAGCGCCCNCGCACCCACCCCGGGCGGCTCCGCATCGGGCCCCACAGCTGAAAACAGGAAATCCATCCGGAAAGGAAACACGGGCGGGGGGCCTGCGTGCACCCAGAGCCAGGGACCTGTTCCCAGCTGTGCCCGCTGCAGGCAGCCAGACGCAGCCCACTGGCACCAGCCCCGCTGGTCCCCCGACCACCTCGGCTCAGGGGGAAAGTCAGAACGCCCTCCCTGCAGACCCCCACCTTCCCAGGCGTAAATAGGGGAGGAGGTGCCCGCTGCAGCACTTGGGGGTGCAGATGTGTGGCACAGAGCGCCCTGCAGCACACGGGCTCTGCTTCTCCCTCTGCACGGGCAAGCAGCGAGCGGGAGATGCGAGGAGTGTCCTGTGTGCAGCTGCCCTAGGCTCCTCAGTGCGGCCTGGGGAACAGCAGGGAAGAGCCTCTGCTCCCTGGCAGCCCCTTCACAGGCTGTTCCAGGTGGTCTTCAACCCGGGGAGCAGCCCACGATGTGCCGGGGGCGGTGCGGCAAGAGCAGCGCAGGCAGGTGATGAGCAAGGCAGCAGTGGAGCCGGGAGGACACGGAGTCCATGGTCATGAGAGCATGGAACACCCCCAGACAGAGGGCAGAGCTCCGGCTGGAGCAGGGCTCCTGCTCACTGTGCCACCGAGCTGGCAGGGAGTAGGCAGGGCTCCACAGAGCAAATCACAGACCACGACGCCGATGTCAACCACGATGCCAGTGGTGAGCGTGGGCTTGCAAGAAGGGCACGTTTCAGCCCAGCTGCCTGCCCTGCCCAGCTCTGCCGCATGTGTTAAGCACCTCTTCAGCCAATTATCTCCTGCATTAGTGCCCTGATGAGTGCTGATGCCCTAATCTCAGCCTCCACGTGACGGCCACCGTTCGCTGCCACGTAACCCACTCTCAAAGCACAGGATGGAGAAGGGCCCATCAGTCGTCTCTCCCTCCCTTTTATCCCCCAGGCTGGCCGTGATGTGATTCATCTGCAGCTGAATTCCCCGGTCCCGGGTCTCCCCACTAGCCCTATCCCAGGCTGGGCAACGTGGGAAGGGGTGCAGGCAGGCAGCAGCCCCAGAGCTGAGGCAGTGGGAGACCAGGCACAGTCAGGGCTTTTCTACCGTCGTTTGTTCCCTGCCAAGAAGAGAGCGACTGACACATCCACTCCCCGCGGCACCAGCTGCCACTCCCCGGCGAAGGGCCATGGAGTCAGATCCCAGCAGAGGCACCACACAGCTCCTGCGGCTGGCACACGATGGGAAGGGGGCTCAGGGGACAGAACAGCAACATTCTAAGGAAGGGTCACCTCCTGCAGTAGGGAAGAACTGATCCAATACCCCGAAGTCCCTCTCCAGCATCCTCCCAATCCACGGGACCACCAGCCTCCTCCGTTTTCAACCTGGGAAGAAGGAAGGGAGCAGGTCCTCTAGCCAGGGCACAGGGACACTACAGGGGGACAGCTTTGGACCCCGCTGCCCCAGGCGCCTCTCTCTCCACAGAGCCAGTGAGTCGCACTTTCAGATTCACTCCTCCAGCCTTTTCTGGAAATCCCAAAAAATAACAGAGCTGGCAGCTCTTTCCACATGTGCCTCCACTGCCGCTCAGGCCCCGGATGGACTCGGGGATGCACAACAGATCAGCACAAGCTGGGGACACTGTCCGGGTCTGACCTCCTGCCGGGCCAGCACCCTCCCCCTCCAGCGCTGACCCTGGGCCACCCCAACCTTCACGTGAGGCCAAATCCCGTGGTGACGCAGGTGGTGACAGGGATGTGCCCTGCCTGGGCGCAAGCAAGAGGTTCACCACCCCCACCCCGCGGTGCCCACGGAGGGTCCCTGGGCAAGGGAGGATGCTGGTCCGTCCCGGGAGGAGCAAGAGACCCCGGCAAGGTCTCCGACGAAACCGGGCACAGACGGCGCACTGGCACCAGCCTCTGGTTGCACGGGAGCACCGGCAGGTCTCCGTGCCGTCACCGCGTGGGCACAGCCCGGCCGCCCCCGCAACAGTTTGCAGGAGAGCCCAGGCGGGCGCGGGCAGGGACTCCGGGTCCTGACACCGCTGTCCAGAAAACTGGATCCCGGGGATAGAAGAGCGGGGCTGGGGCACCACGGAAACAGCCCCCTCACGGGGTATTAATAGCACCGGAGCAATCCCAGCTTAAAATAGGCTGCCGAGAGCAGGGAGGCGAGTCCCGGGCGGACATGACCTATTGTGTCAGCGAGTACCGCTGGCATCAGCACAATCGGGGGGTTCATTTAGGAAAGCACACGTGTGATCTACTGCCCGCCCAGCTGGGAGACCCCCCGAGACCCTCCCTGGCCCCCCCACGGCCCGGCAACACCAACACCAGGTGTTGGGAGCAAGCTGGTCAGGCCAGGCCCGAGGCTCAGTGCTTGTCAGGAGAGAGCACGGGAGAGCAGAAGCTGCTCGAGGGGCAGGAGCAGGCGTCTTCTCTCAGGGACCCAGGGGTATCCTGAGCAGCACCGGGTGATGCTGCAGCGTGGCCGTGGCCACGGCACATGACAGGGCGACCCACGGACACTCCACAGAGCCGGGCCGGGCTAGATTGTGCCCTTGGGGACCCTTGGTCCGGGCAGGGTGCGGGGACGCCGTGTCAGTCCCGGTGTGACCAGCACCGCGGGCAGGTGGCGACCCTCGGTCGCCCGGGGATGCGGCTGCTCTGCAGCTCCTTGGAGCCGCTCCACGGGCACAGCGGGAGCGAGGAGCGG
>WEIU01019903.1:179097-193807 GCA_013389925.1 Aegithalos caudatus | reverse complement strand
GGCAGCATCGCGGAATGCGGACACCGCCCCAGGGCAGGAACCCGGTCCCGGACACCCCTCGCCCACCCGGTATTCCGCCTCCGGCAGAAATGACGGAGAATTATCGCGCCCGGCGCCGCCCCCTTCCCCGTTTTACTTTTATTTTCATTTTCGCCCTTAAACAGCACACCCGGAGCCCCCCGCTCGGCGGGGAATTCAACCGCAATTGAACCCCGAATACTAGCGCCCTCTATCCCTCCATCAAGAGCAAGCTCCTTCTTTGGAAAAACAGGGCAATTGATCCGGTCTTTTTGCCCGGAAAAACGTCCCCAGCCCTAGCCGAGTCACTGCTCCCCAAGGCAGCCCTCCCGCCCGGGCAGAGCCCCCGGATCCCCCCAGCTTGTGCCAACGGAGGCCCGACGATCCTGCCCTCGGGGATAGGAACCCCAAACACCGGGGGTTCATCTGGGAGGAGCTCCCCAGAGAGACCCACCTCTGTCCCAAGACACACGTGGCACCCAGAGCTTTTGTGTTACAAAAATATTCCGTGCTTTATTTACTCTGTGATAGAAAAATAACATGGCCAGGACCCCAGAGTTTCCCGCCCAGGCGAGGGGAGAGGCAGGGGCTAGAGGGCTCCGCTTCCCCAAACCCCCTGCCCACCCGACTGCCCTCGCTGGGTGCCCTCGCACCCTGCCACCCTCATGCGCCGGCTCCAGAGCGGACACTGAAGCCGGGAGCCGGAGGGGCTCCTGCATCCTTGAGGGCAGAGGAGAAGATGAAGTCCAGGGACCCTGCCACTGTGGAGCAGAGTACCAGCACGGGCTGGGGGTGCCCTGGCAGAACCCTTCCTCTGCCCTCTGCCCTCACGCACCCCTGGGAACGGAGCCACGGGGGAGAACAAGAAGGCGACATGTACATTCTTAGTGACGACTGCGAAAGCGAACCTGAGGCCGGGCTGGCGGCCCCTGCCCCAGCAGCTCCACGGGGGCCTGGGGGGCTGCAGGGCCAGTGCTGGCAGAAGCGGAAAGCCGAAGCTGGGCCTCTTGAAAGGAACATACAGGAAAACCATGCGACAAATCCGCTGCCGTTTATACAAGGGCATAAACACCAAAGAGCTGGACGCCAGCCTGTGTTTCGGGGCAGCACAGAGCAAATCCTGGGGGCAGGGCCCACCCGCTGTCCCCTGGCACAGAGACACGAACACAGCACAGTCCCCGCAGCGCCGGGGCCAGGGGCAAGGGACCAGGCGCCTGCCTGTCACGACTGGGCGTGGGGGATCCACTGACTGTCCACGGGGCGCCGCAGCAGCTCCTCCACGTGCCTCGCCACATCCATCGTGTCTTCCAGGTCAAAATCACCCTCGGGGTCCAGTACAGGGTCGGGGCTGTGGGAGGCAGGTGGTGAGGGGAGGACCAGCTGGAGCAGTACAGGGATAGGGATGTGATACTTACTTCTGGGTGTACATGTTGTAATGAGACTGGGAGCAGACAGCAGGCGAGGGTGCCTGGTCCATGTAGGTAGCCCCTCCAGGGGCAGAATCTCCTGATGCATTGACAAACCTGTGAGGATGGGTCCCATAAGCACTGGCACAGGACAGGATGGGCGCCCCGCGGGTGAGGCCACCAAGACGTCTCACAAGGCTCAGCACCAGTGTGGCCACTGGTGGTGGACCTGAGCTCCCCAGTGCCCTGGGTTGCCGCCCAACCCTGCCAGTTCAACAGTGGGAACCCATGGCAACCACTGCCCAGGACGTGCCTTCGGGGTCACACTTACTCTGGCACCACTTGCTTGATCTGTGGCTTCACGTATCCATCCACAGCTTTAGCTAAAGAGAAGGAGGCAGCACTGAGGCCCCAAGCTCCAGCACACGCCACGACCCCGGGCAGTGCTGGGGGCTCACACGTGGCCAGATGCAGGACCCCAGAGGGGCCCTGGAGCAGGGGGATGCTGAGAACACCAGCTCCAATAGGGAGGGGACACACGTGGGGTGAAGGGACAGCGCTACCTGGCGTGGACTCACAGAGAACCGGCGTGTAGTACTTGGAGAACACCTCGTCCTTGGGCCGGTCGGGGAACACATAGATGAGGTAACTGAGATCCCCGAGGCGGTCAGCCAAGGAGCGGATGGAGAAGTCCCTGGTGGTGAAAGGCATCAGGTTCCAGAACATCCTCTCAGCTGCAAAACAAGCATGAGGATCATGGTGACTCCCAGAGTTTGCAGCAGCTCCGGGCCATGCTCTGGACATGGGCTGTGAGGTCACATGAAGCAGCAAACAGCATGTCCCACACTGCATCCCTCCCCCAACAACAGTTAAGGATAAAGCACAGGTTGCCAGAAAATGGGAGAAGGTAGGAGGTACAGTGAAGCCAAGGTAGGTCTGGCCTCATCCTGACACGTGAGGGGCTGGTTCCCCAACCATGGGGCTCTGTGGTGTTTCTCAGCCATGTGACCCTCCAAAGGGCACTCCTGTGAACAGCAACAGACTCCTGCACGGGGTCAGGCCACCCCTAACAGCCCCTACACTGGGGAGCACCACTGAGTAATTGGATTTCATACAGTCCACATCAGTCCCCAGGGCTGTGTTGGAGGGTTCAGCCTGGTCCCTCCTCCCCACTGCTGCCAGCATCTGGGCCTGACAGCCACAGCTGCAGTGAGCAAGGGCAGCACCGCTCCCCATGGGACAGCCAAGGCATCCTGAGAGCTCTGGCGCTCGTCTCCTTGCTGAGGATAGCTCCAGCATGCTTGCTGTGGCAATGCCAGTATGCCATTGGCATGAGATGGCCTGGCTGGGGCCAGGGATAATCATTCCAGGAGTGCCAGCGCCGGGCACACACTCACAGGAGTCAAACTTCCAGGCAATGGTGATGCCACCGATCTCGGAGTCGCTGAAGCGCAGCAGGAAGGTCCCGTCGGGCTTGTTGATGAGGAGGTCGTGTGCCTGCTGCTTGTTGACGAAGCCCAGGATGGCCCTAGGCAGAGTAGGGTGTCAGGGCTTGGGGCTCGGGCCAGGCAGCACAGGGCAGGGCGGCTCTTACCCGTCATTCCAGTGCAGCTTCAAATGCTTCTTCAGCACCTCCATGACCCCATCAAACCACTGCCAGAAGGTGTAATTCCTCCCAGGCAAGTTTTCCTGTTGAAATCCCCAGAAAATGAGCGTTCCTGTCACCGCCCTCTGAGCCTCTGTTACACAGCACAGACACTGGGCACAGCAGCAGAGACTCAGGGCAGGGACCCCCAGGTGGGTATGCCCCATCCAGCCCCACCAGCACAAGCACTTGGGGGGCTCTGGACAGAGCCCAGGCCACTGACCCGGTTGAACTGGGACCAGGACACTGTGGTGCTGCTGTAGTCCTCCAGGTGGGAGCTGGTGCTGTTGAAGAGCTTTTGTGCCAGGAACACCAGGTTCTCTTTGGTCAGCCCACGGCTGCTCTGCACCTCTGCCTTGAACTTCATGTTGAGCGCCTCGCAGAGCTGTGGCCACTGCACCTTGTCGGGCACAGCGAAGGGCACACGGCCCTGGGGGCAGAGAGCATGGTCAGCACCAGCTGTGCCTGGTGCCTCCAGGCACGTCCCACCAGGAGGCTGAGCCCTACCCCACATCCACTCGGGGCAGATGGGGCCTGTCCTGCCCCCCGTGGCACTGGCACTCACGGGCTCAGCAAAGGCGTTGTCCCAAAGCACGGTGGCCGTGGCATTGTTGTCCTGGCTCCCATGCACAATCACCACCACAGGCAGGGACAGTGTCTGCCGAGAGGAAGGAGACCGGAATGGGCTGTAGGGCACCAAGGGAGCATCACCCACAGGCACCCATGTGGCCCCATCCCAGCCCTACTCCTGTGGACATAGTGCCCATGGCTTGCCTAGGGCCTGCAGAAGGGACATAGTGGCTTTACCTTCACCTGGAAGACCAGCTCATTCCCACCGACGCTGAACTGTGACTCAAACAGGATGGTGAATTTCTCCTCTGTCACTGACTCAGCCCCGCGGCGATCCGAGCGCTTGATCCGCTTCAGGGACTGCAGGGACACGAGGGGTGAGCATGGAGGAATAGCTGGGGATACCAGGGTGAGCACAGGGGGACACAAGGGGACAGGATGGGGAAGCAGGGGCACTCACCATGTTGCGGAAGTGGGCGCTGAGTGTCCCAGTGGCCTGGTGATATTCCATCACACAGCAGTTGTTGAGGATCTCCCCGCTGCTCTCACTGCCACGGGAATGCACCGAGTCAGGACTGGGAGCCCTGCAAAGTGCAGCCCTTCCCCCCTGCCACCCCCTGCTCCCCCCTGCCTTGGCAGCCCCAGCCACACACCCCAGCCCCCGGCATTACTTGCGGGTGCTCTCATTCTTCAGCAGGGCCTTGGCTTGCTGCTCGCTGATGATGGTGGCCTTCACTTGGGGGGGGTTCATGTGCACATTCAGCTTCCCCCCCACCAGGAGCCGCACAGTGGCTGCAAACTTGGTCTGTGTCTTCAGCACTTGGGGAGGCTGCTTCTCGATGATGAAGGTGCTGGGGGGGCAGGAGGATCAGGGGGGCTGGGAAAGGGGCAGGGCCAACCTGGCCCCCCACCAGCCAGGCCCAACTTGTACCTGGTGACCAGGGCAGAGATGATGTCAGTGATGGTGCCATTCAGCTCTGACAGCATCTCCTCCACTGGGCCTGGGATTGGCAGCTGCTGGCACAGGTGCTCGGCACGGCGGATCTGCTGCCGGTTCTGCCAGATGATCTCTGCCAGCTTCTCACACCTGGGGGCAGCAGGGCTCAGCACGCACTGGGGCTCAGCACCCCGTCCCATCCCACCCCATCAGGCACTCACCAGGTCTGCAGCACATCCAAAGTGCCTTCGGGTGGGCCCCCATTCCCTGCCAGCTGCTGTCGACGCTTCCACTGGATCAGCTCGTCGTCCAGGATGGTTGTTTGCTGCTTGCGCAGCAGCTGCAGCGTCTTCTGGTGCTTCTCAGCCAGGTCCTGCAAGATGGGACAACATCAGGGGTGCAGGGACAGGGCATCACAGGGACAGCACCATGGGGTGCAGAGGACAGCACCGTGGGGAGCCAGGCAGCATCACTCACCACACGGTACTGCTGTAGTGTCTGGGCCTCACGGTGCAGCCAGGCCTCCAGCGATGCCTTTTTCTGCTGCAGCGTCGTCTCCCGTGACATGCGCTCCTGGGGGCCCAGCTGGGAGAGCTGGGAGAACTGGGCTGGGGACAGGGCATGGTGTTAGGGCTGGCCCTGTCAGCACCCCAGATCCACACCCCTCGGCCCCCCACCTACCTTGGAGTCGCATGTTCTCCTGGTACTGGATGATGAAGTATTCCTGTGTCTGCTGCAGCTTTTTGAGCTCATTCTCCGAGTCCTGCGTGATGAGCCGCAGCTCCTCAAAGGTCTGGTTGATCTGCAGGTGCTTCTGGGACATGGCATCCACCAGGGAGCCGGACGGGGAAGGGCTCTGCACGGGGCACAGGGCACGCTGAGCACAGTGAGGGGACCCTCCCCATTCCTTGCCTCAAGGCTGCTCCCATCATCCTGGAGAAAAGCCCCTGAGCACCCCCCTGACCCTGAAGAACCCTCTCCCTCCCAAGCCCACACTCACGTTGTTCGCCTCCCGCACCAGCCGCTGCTCGTGGTAGAGGATGTGCCGGATGCAGCGCACCAGCTCCATGGGGCATCGGTCATACGTGTTCTGTGGGGAGAGCACTGCCTGAGCCAGGCACAGGGCAGGGACCCCCCTGCCCCTGCACCCCTGCCCACAGCCCTCCACTCGCCTGCAGCTGCGTGGCGTAGTGCCCCAGCTTGATCTTCAGCAGGAAGCCGTCCTCACCCACTTGGTGGTCTGCCTTCTTCTGCAGCTCCTGGATCAGCCCCTCCAGAAGCTGTGTCGCCTTCACATTCTCCTGGGGGTTGTCAAGGTCAATGGAGTCCCTGCGTGCGGAGCAGAGCGGTGTCAGGGCAGCCTGGTGGTGGGGAGCACCCACCTGTACCCCTGGGGCAGCCACTGCCAAGCCCAGCACCCCCTGGAGAACAGGACCCCCAACCTACCATGCCTGGCTCTCGATCCACTGCGACAGGTAGTGCCGCACCTCGATGGGGAAGTGCTGCCCATAGAGCGCCTGCATCTGCCGCAGGGCTTCGCCCTGGAGCTGCTGGGCCTGGATCCACACCGCCATGGTTCAGCACCTGAGGGAGAGGCACTGTAAGGGCACTGGGGAGACAGGCAGGCACTGTGCTGCCAGGGGTCTGGCCCTGGCTGTCCCCACGCCCTCGGCAGGAGTGTCCGGAGACCCTGGTGCTGCCAGCGTTGCCTCCAGCTGCTGGAAGAAAGGACATGCGGGGGCAGGGGACCCTGATTCTGAGTCACCCCCTCTTTTCTAGGAACAGCCCTGGGGGTGCCCAGGGCCAGGGACGTGCCTCTGCACGGCCTCTCCACATGGTTTTCATTTCCCCTCACTGCACCACGGGATCGCAGCCATCGCTGGCCACGCGAATGAGGAAACAGGCCAGGGGGAGGAAGGGCTGGCCAGAAATCCAGGGTGACGCAGAGAAGAGGCCCCCCCTGCGTTCACCCTGCTCCTGCCCACACCCTGGCAGCGCCAGCAGGCAGCAGCAGCCCCAGCCCCAAGAGCCCACGTGGCACCACGGTCCTTGACGAGTCCCCAGTGCCAGGGCCACTGTGTGCTCCATGTCCTGGTGGAGATGCATGGACCTTCCCAGGGCAGTTTTTGGGGCAGCTCTGGCTCCATGCAGGGATTCCACCCATCACACGGCCTTGGCTCCCCCAGAGGCAGGCAGGGATGAGATGGTGGTGACAGCGCCTCTACTAAAATCCAGTGTGTCCCCTGGGTCACCTGTGGCTCGAGGGGGCTGGAGAAACAACCTGCAGTTGAGTGTGTGAGGGTGATATGATGGTGAGTGACATAGGAGGGCCTGGGGGGCTCAAGGTGAGGGCTCACTCTCCTGAGTGAGGAGACAGCAGTAAACAGCATTTAGATACACTCACACAAAAACCACCTGGGCTTTGGCACCACACAGAGGGGCCAGGCAGGGGTGCAAGGCCTTGGACATGTCCCAAGGCCAAGTGACCAGGCCAGAACCTGATCACTGTGCTGGGTGGTGACAAGCAGAGGGATTGAGCCAGTGGGGGCTGTGCTTCCCCCTCTCCCCAAAGCATTTTGTTCAGTCTCAGAAATATCCAGTGGCCCACAGGGCTCCAAAAGAGCTGGTGCTGTCATATGGTCAGGGGCACAAGCTGGGGGACAGTGGCAGCGGGTCCAAGCAGAGAAGCCACAGCTGGAGCCCCCGAGCCAGGCACACCCGCCCCTGAGCAGGAAGAGGAACAATAACCCAGAGTTGGCTAAAAATGAATTTTTCCCCTATAAAAAGGGAGGAACGTTTCCACATTCACAGAAATCACCAAGCTGGAAATGCTACTGGCAAGGAGGGGCCTGGGGAGGCAGAGGAACGCCAGCAAGGAGGAAAGGGAAGGTGAGATGGCCGACAGCAAGGACACGCTGCTGTTGGAAACTGCGGACGCTTGATAAGGGACAGAGCCAAGAACAGCCATGCCAGTGCCACTGCACCACAAAGTGACCGAAGTCCCCAGTACTGTGGGGACATCTGCACGGACACAGAGCAAACAGACACTGCCCTGCCTGTTGATAAAATGGTGATCTCTTCCCATCTCACAGTGACAAAACATTTCCTACTCCACTCCAGTATGTTGTTAAGCAACGAGTCCCTGGCTGCTCTGTGGTGAGCTGGCAGGCTCTGTGTTTGGCCAGTGCCAGCCTGGGAGCAGGAGCACCAGCATCACATATGCCGCTACGAGGGGCCATGCAGTGGCTGAAGGTGGCAGAGCTCACCTGGTGTGAGCTCCAAAACACCATCTGCACCAGGCTTGAGCACAACCTACACAGACACTGTCAATGCAGCAGGACATACAATTTTTCCTGGGAGAAATTTGTCTCATTTTTGTCTCTGTGTCTCACCTGTGAACAAACCAAAACTCCCTATGGGCTGCTGACCACTCTAGCACAAGCAACCAGTGCCACCTGCAGACTTTTGGCCCTGAGACTCAGCACGGCTGGGGCAGCAACTGTTTCAGCATAAGCTGCAGCACCTTGGTCCGACTGTGCAGCTGGAGCTGCCACTGCCAGTCTTTCCAGGCAGCCCTGCCTCCTGCACCTGGCTGCTGCTGGCAGCCACTGCCCTGGCTGGGACCATGCCTAACATCACTTTCCAGCATCACTCTCCTCTGTGGCACCACCAGGTGCCCAAGGGATGGGAGCCCAGGGATGGGTTCACCCCCACATCCAGGGACATTCACCCACCTTAGCCTCAAGCACTGCCACGGGCAGCCACGCAGGGCAGCCACCGGCCCCATGCGCACTCCAACAACTGCAAGAGGCAGATAATTGTAGTGGTTTCGGCTACTTTGCATTTACTCGGCGGCAGCGAGCTGGAACCCACCCTTCACTGCAGCTCGGTTAACCAGCAGAACTCGACCACAGCGATGCGCTCACAGGAGACTTACTGCCTGTGAAGGGGTATAGCCCTGCTTCCCGGGGTCAGACCACTGCTGAGGACACGGACCCAGAGCTGTGGGGAAGGACCCCAGCGTCACAGGGACCGAGCAGAGAGAGGGAGGTGCCAGCAGTCATGGTTTCTGCCTCTTACAGCCTCACTGCCCACTGCTGATGGGGAAGAACTGCCAAACCCAATGTAAAACAGGAGAAACCCACTCAAAAAGGGCACTCAGAAGGCCAGAGGCAGCAGCGAGGAGAGGGGAAGATGGGGAAGGTGGCAGCTCTGCTGGGGCTGGGGGCAACAAGGGGACTGACGTGACCACACTTCAGAAGGGTTGCAGGCATAGTGACAGTAGGCACCAGCAAGTCCCAAGCTGCAGGAGAACCAGAGCACATCCGTGGGCAGACAAAAGGTGGGAAATGCCTCACAGGGTGAGGCTGGCAGCAGCAGCTTCCCACGTGCCACGGGCACCGCAAAACCCAAACACAGACAGCGGCTACCCCGGGGCCGGAGCACGCTCTGCCACGGGACGCTCCCTGCACAGAGCCAGCCCGAAGACCTCCTCGCGAGCAGGACACCCCTGCCCTGGTGCTGGCACAGCCCCCGACAGCAACCACTTGCCCAGACCCATGCCGTGAAGGGCCAGGCAGGGGCCAAGGGCTAGGCAAAGGCCTGGGGGGACCACAGCGAGGGGCTCTGGCTGTAACCCCCCGCCCCACTCCCTCGACCCACGCAGCCCCTCCGCCGCGGCGGCTCCCGCACTGCCCTGGTGCTCTCCCAGCCCGGGGGTCTCCGGAGCGCTGTCCTCCCGGGGCAGGGGCGCGGNATGAGATTCTGCCTTCTTAAATATGTTTCCTGTACCAGTCTCTGCTGAAGAAGTTTATACTCGTTCCACTTGTTGTATTTCTACTTGCAATGAGCATGGTTAAGGCTTGCAACCTCTATGCCAGTACCCCCAAACTGGCTACAACTGAAGTCTTTGGCCATTTCCCACCACTGCAGGTCAGTGCTGTGCTTTGTCAAGCCATTATTAAGAAGCATTCAAGAGGGGAATGGGAATGGAAGCATTCCCATGCTGACCTGCTCAGAAGGATGTGAGGAGTCCGGCCCCAGGACAGCCCGGCTACGGCTCTGGGCGGGCGCAGCCGGCACAGCCGGGCTCCCGGGCCGCCGTTTCGCTGGCTGCGCACTACAGGAAGGAGCGGAGAGCAGCTATTTCCTTCCAAAATGTCAGCTGCTTGCGCGGGACAGCCTGCCCCCGACTGCCGGCAGCCACCTCTGCCACGGCTGCCTGCGGGGCCGGCACAGTCTCCCCCCTCGGCCCCTCACACCTCCCCGGTGCCAGAGCAGGCACAGCCTCTGTCCTCACCTGGTCAGTGGCACTGAGCCCCTGTGGCTGGCTGAAAGCCAGGGATGGGACCCCAGAGACCCATGCAGGAGTTCGGCATGGGGGGAGACGGGATGCACCCACCTGCACCCCCCAGCTTCACTCAGAGTCCCCAGCACACGGCCTGGAGCAGAGCCTGCAGCTGGAACACCCGGGTGCTGGTGGGCAGCCCCCAACCCTGCTCAGAGCCCGGGCTGTGGCACCGGCACACTGTGGAGCTGGCACGGAGGGCCAAGAGCTGCCCGCGTGTTTTACACCGGCCTGTGGTTTCCAGCTCTGGCTGGGAGGCGGCAGCGCCCACCGGCATGGGAGCGAGCTCCTTGTACAAGTTCAGTGCTTTGATGGGGTTTGTTTGTCTCCCACAGAAAGTGGCAGCAACTGATGGCTTCGCCCTGGTGGCATCGAGGACGAGGCAACCAAACCACTCAGCCCACGCTGGAAACATCTGGGGCCAGGTACCATGACACTCATGAAAGAGGCATGGCTGGCTCTGGTAATCCAACGTGCCCCCCAAGAGCAGAGGAGACAGTAGGCAGAGCTGGGACTAGTAGCACCAGGACTGCCCATGTGTCCCAACAACTCTGAGAGCCAAAAGCAGAGAATTCACACCGTTACAGGAACAAGGAAACCGCATGCATGACCTGCTGCTGCCCGGAGGGAACACCAGCCACACACAGGCAGAGATGCCCCAGCTGGGGACTGGTGCCAGGGGCATCAGTGCTGGGAGCTGCTGACAGCTCATCTCACGCCACAGGCCAGGCTCTCTGCCTGCCAGCGCTTGCCACCCGTGGGAAAGATTCTCCTCCTCACTTCAGATTTCTTCCAATCAGAGAGGCCCAGAAACCTGCGTCAAACCAAAACCACCAAAATACCCAGCAAAATCCCTTGAATCCAATGGCTAGAACATTGAGAAAGCCTCAGTGCACCAAGAGTCACTCTGGGGCAACCACAGGCACTGGCTCTGGCCCTAGTGGGATTCCTTCGGACACTGAGCATGTAGCAGGACCAGCATTGGTGGCAGGACACATGGTGCAGCCACATCAGCAGAGCCTGGTGCCCAAACAGCCCCATGGACATGAGTCCAGTGTGGCTCCTGCAGGACATCTGCTGTGGGGAGCCCAGTCCGTGCCAGCACTGGTGCTGCCCCCACCATAAACCCCCAGACAGGATTAGAGAGGCTGGGCAGAGCTTTAATTACTCCTGGCTCCCTGGGGCCAAGCAGCTGAATTAACTAGCTTTGGGGCTGGCACAGCAGGGAGTTGCCAGCTCAGGGTTCTGGAGCTTCCCCTGGCTCGGTGGGGGAATCCCAGGGCAGATACAAAGCCACTGACCACTTGCAGCATCCCAGCTTGGGCAAACTCTGGCCCTTGCCGGGGCAGGGATGTGCAGCTGCCCCATGCCAGGACACTCAGGGAAGGGATTTTCCCTCCACACTGATAATGACCAACCCCAAGTCCCTGAAACACCACGCTGAGGGCACAGCTCTGTGGTCCCACAGGTTCTGTGCCAGCCTCCTGCACCGAGGCCAAATCCATCACAGCTCCTGGCTCGGTGCTAATCCCTGCTCAGACCTGCGCCAGCCCAGGAGGGACAGGCTGGAGGAAGGACCTGAGGATTAAGCTCATTTCAGCATCGAATTAGTCCCGATTGGGGTCTGGAGACACAATTTCATTTTCTCTGCCATGCTCCAGTGAGCTCACACAATGGCACTAATCCTGCCACAGCCAGACTGGATTTGCTGGGCAGGACCCAGGTGGGCTGGGGAAGATGTGGGCAGCACAGGCACCAACAGCACTGTTCTGGCAGCATCCATCCCTGCAGATCGATGCCATGCTCCAGCTCTCCTTGGGGCTGGGGACATGGTGCAGGAGTCTCCTCACCTCAGGCATGGCTATCCTGCAGGGCCAGCCCAGCTGGCACAACACAGGCTTTTAGATGTCTGGTGAGCAGGGAGAGCCAGAGGGACACCAGAGCAGCTCCCCCATGCCCCCACCGCACTCCCAGAGTTCATCCCCAGCAGCTGCTGCAGCTCTGCACACAGAGATGCTCTCACACCAAGTCAGTAGATTAGGATGGAGAGGGGTAAAGCCTTGCCTTTGGAAGAGGGAATACACATATCCAGAGATGCTGGCAGGGGGTGACGACTAGTCAGACAGAGAATAAAACAGCCAAAACAACAGTGGTTTGTGCAACAAAATTCTTAAACTCAGAGAGGGGTGAAGCACAGCATGCATCCACACACACACACAAACGTTTCAGGTGGGTTTTGGCTTTCGTACCCCTGGGATGCAACCCCTGAAGCAGCAGCAGAAGCCCTGCCCCTGAGCTGCACCATAGAGCCTCACCACAGCATCTCCACAAGCAGGGCCAGAGAAGCTGCACCCCTGGGCCCACAGCCCAACAGCAGCAGGGTCAAGTGTTCACACCAGAGAGGACAAAGATCATTTTACAGAGGTTCCAGCTGGTGCAAAGGCTCAGAACTGCCAGCAAGAGCAGCCTTTTCCTCTGCTAAAGGCTTTGCAGGGCTGTTGATTGATAGGAATGAGAGGCCAGACAGACTGAGAGCCCAGCACATGGTGGGCAGGGCTGGGTGGACGCTGCTCCGGCTCTTTGAGGCAGTGACTCTCCAGCACCAGCCTTTTCCCCAGTTCCCTCCCCAGCATAGCTGTGCTATAAACCAGCTCATAACACAAAGTTACACTGAAAGTGCAGATTGCAAAACTCACCAGTGACTGTTTGAACTGGGAATGGGTTGTGACTGTGCTGTGGTCCAGCTATGCTGCTGTGGTTGTCTCAGCCCGGCGACACATCGTTCCTGACACAGTGGGAAGCAGGACCCAGCACTCAGGGAAGCGCTCAGGGCATGAAGAGCCTGTGAGCAGCCCGTGTTTCTGGCCCCTCTGGTGCAGCCAGATGGGTGGATTCTGCTTTATCAGCAAGTCAGCTCAGCCCTATCGGCCAGGAAGCCGTGTTCACAGTGTGCCTCCCCCTCGACGTTTCCCAACGCGGCGGGAGCAGCGGCGTGCAGCAGCCTACCTTTTATCAGCCAGCAGATGTTGCTAGAACTGTTGCTGCATGTGAAATTCAGGCATGCCCAGCGCCACTTGGATCCCTGCACCAGCCATGCGGTGCCAGGGTAAACACCCCCGCCCCCTTCCTCCCGGGATCAAAACACTTGGGGGTTGCAAAATAGACACCCCATGAAAGGAAAGGCATGCCACAGAAACATTACAGCTGTCGAGGCTACTTCTCCCGGAGCGTGCCGGAGCCCCGGAGCCAGCACAGCCTCCCAGGTTGGAGCTGCCTGCGTGGCCACAGAGCCGAGTTTTGACCCATCCTGGGAAGGTGGGGACCCTAATCCTAAGACTAACCCTATCCTTGGCTTCCCTGCAGTGGCTGCTTCAAGGGCAGCATTCACAATGTGTGGGACACTGGGAATCACCTCAGCTGGGCAGGCAGAGGGACATGGCCTCCAGTGAAGATATCCAGGGGATGCTGATGGCAGGGAGGTCCCATTCCTCCCACCTGCCATCCCACTATGTCTGGGCTCCCGCCAGCTCCCCAGGGCTGCTGTGAAGCCTGTCGAGTCCAGCCCAGCTTACAATCATTTCTTGCAAACTAGAAAGTAATTTCCCAGCTTACGGGGCTGCTTCACTGTATTTGGCCCAAAACAGTCGCTGCTTGCCGCCCACGACATAGAGGAGTGCAGGGAGCAGGGATTTTTTGCAAGCAGGGTGTCTGAGTTTTGCTATCACTCGAGAGAGAGCTGGGAAACCCCATGGCAAAGCCTTCACAGTCACTCTGGAGTCAGCACTTCCCCTGCAGCAAGAGGGGAAGGTCCCTCCAGAGGCTCTGTGTGCCCTGTTCTAAGCATCCCCAACTGCATTTCCCTTTGTGGTGAGAGCATCCCTAATCCTGCCCCCCAAAGCCTTGGCACAAGGCAGGTGCAGCAGACCCAGTGAGGTGGCTCTGGTGACAGCTGTAGGAGCCCAACAGGGCCAAAGCAGGACACTGTCAAAGTGCCACAGAACACAGAGTGGGTGACAGCCACCTGTCACGCCCTGCTCCCAGCCCAATTCTCCTGTGTCCCCACACACAGGCTGTTGGCACCTCTCAGCCCACACCAGAGCTCCTCCTCCTCCTCATGCTGCACCCACAGCACAGCAAGGCACAGCCCAACCCTCTCCAGCCCCAGCAATGAGCAGCTCCCCAGGAACAGTTATAAAAGCCAGAGAGATAGTCTCCATCTTCACATCCAGCATTTTGGAACCACATCAGGTCAGGCTGCAATCCTGATGGCTTCAGGAGCACAAGGACCTGGGCCAGGAGTCAGGACCCAGAGGGGAGAGCTCCCACCGTGGGAGCTGGTTCCCGATGCCCAGGGCAGTGGTCAGGCTCTGTGGAGCAGCTCATTGTGCCTGCACTAAGTGCCCTCTCGCATGCCACTTCTGGGGCTCACACTGCTCTGGGCACAGACACGAGCACTGCAGGGATGAGGGCTGGCCGCAGGCAGCCAGCACAGCGAGCCAGCCCAGAACCAGGAATGTCCTGCTCTAGTCAAGCGCCCCGCACCACAGGGACATGGTGTGCCATGCCCCTGCTCTGGGCAAACCACGCGGAGCTACCCGGAGCTCAGCCCTGTCTCCCCTGCGCAACGTGCCCCAGACGCTGTCATCAAACTGCTGCCGGTCCCCGCCTGTCCCCGGCCCTGTGCCACGGGCTGCCCAGCACGGTGCACGGAGAACTGAACGAGCCAACAACCCCGGCCCACCGGCGGTGCCACCGCGGCTCAGCAGTGCCGGAGCCGCCCGGCAGGA
>WEIU01019903.1:159532-178397 GCA_013389925.1 Aegithalos caudatus | reverse complement strand
CTCCGCCCCCGCCTGCCCCCGCCAGCACCGGGAACGGCACCGGCTAACGGGAGCGGTACCAGTCACTGGGCCACAGCACCGGGAATGGCACTGAGTGACGGCACTGGGCATCGGGCACCGGGTAACAGTGCCGGTACCGGGCACGAGGTAATGGCTAATGGCACAGGGTGTCATAAATGAGTAGTGGCACTAGCACTATGGGCAGAATCCAAAACTTCAGGCTTCAGCACCAGCAGCTCTGGCAGGACACAAACCAGCACCAGAATTTAGCAGTAAGTACCGGGGAAGCCCAAAGCAGTACCAAGTCTTGGTTCTGGAAGCAGGAATGACCAAATCAGTACCAGGTGACTGCAGACGTGGCTGCAGGGCTGCCTTGTGCTGACTCCAGGCCCTCTGTGTGAAGCAGCCATGGCTGCAGGGTGCTCGTTCCCACCACCGGCCTGAGCTGACATGTGCGTGGCCAAGACCCCAGCGCTGCCACAGCCTCGGGAACCGGCTGGGACAAGACACTGCATCCCCTTCTTCCAAGCTGTCACATCCCCTGCAAGCTGTGAGGAGACCCAAGGCACTGCCGGCTCCTCTGCAGATGCTCAAACAGGGAAAGTTGAGAGCGGCCATAAGAAAACCATCCCGAGGATCTCTTGCTCAGCTGCCACCCACAGCAAACTCCTCCTGGCAGCACCGGCACCCCAGGGCAGTGGGGTAGCCCGGGCGATGGGCACCCCGGGGTGCGGCTGCTGTGCGGTGATGGGCAGAGGCGGCGGCAGGAAGCAATACTGGGTGTGTTCGTTCTGCCCCAGCACTCGCACCCACCGCATGGGATCTCCGGGGCTTTCACTTTCGTTACCAACTCATCTTCTGTGGCCTGAAAAAACTCTGGAGGGAAATTCAGCAAACGCAGGTCCTTCTTCTGCTCTGAGCTGGTAGAAGAACCGGTGACCCTTTCCCGGTGGGAATCCAGGAAGGAGGGGCTCGTCTCTCCTTGTGCCAGGGCTGGAACAGAATCACTCTCAGACAGTTGATGCATCAGCAATTGCAAATCACTTGGCCACTGTTCAGAGCACAGCCCCAAGTTCCCATCTCTCTACTGCTTTTATCTATTGCTCTTGTGGTAAAGTGCTCCAGCTCCAGCTCCAGCTTGGGCTCTTCACTGCCTCATGCATCTTCACACTTCCAAGAGATAAATACCTGTGGGCTGGGCAGACACCAGCCCAGCACCTGCTCCATGCAAATGCCAGCCACAAAACGGTGCTTTCCAACTTGCCAACCCCACTCTGTGCCTGCAGCAGCCCTGGTGAATGACTGAATGAGTGACTCCAGCCCGAACAGCTCCCAGCTCCCACCAAATGTTTTGCTGCCTGTGCTCACCCGCTCGGGAGAATCTCACGCACAGAGGCTGACACATCGCTACTGAGCTGCTGCCAGCAGAGCCCTGGCTGTGCTTCCCAGTGCTCCTCGGGCACTCCAGACCTCACAGAGAGGTGAGCTGGGACCCTGGCAAGCAGGGACAGGCACCCAATGTGAAGCCAGCAGCTTTCACACTGTCTGTATTCAATGAAACAATAGGAAAGGGAGAAGGCAGCGCAGGGCCCTCGTGCCTGCCCACCCTGCTTGGCCAGGACGCTCTCTGGTGTGTTGCATCACGCAGACACGCGGCTTTCACAATCCCTGGCCCACATTACCCATTGGCACAGTCAGCCAGGCAGGCACTGGCTGCTCAGCCCAGAGAATCAAGGTCACACACAATGTCTGTGGCTGCTGGGGCTCTGTCTGGGCACCACAGATCCAGGGGTATCTGGAGGATCCCAGGGACACAGCAGCCAGAGACCTGCACAGCCACATGTGCTTGGGAGAGCTGGAAGATGTTCACAAAACACCCTCCGTTCCCTCTCACTTCCCTCCTTTCTCCCTCCCCTTTCTGGTATGCAATGAAAAAAAGGAAAAATAAATTGGTGATGGGAGAGAAAGTTGAGAGTGGTCCATGCTGAGAGGGCAAGCAGAATCCAATAAAATCCAATCCAATCCAATTACAATTTGTTTTCACCAGGTCTCAAGGAAAACTCCGAGCTGGCTGGTGGGGATGTTACCCAGGAGATGTTACTTTTCCTTTCCAGAGGAAACAGTGACTGCAGCGGTGATGAATAGAGATGCTGCCCCTGGATCTGCCCTGGAACTGCCCCAGCGATGCCCCAGCGATGCCCCCAGGTGGCCCTAGCTCTGCCCTGGCTCTCTTTGGTCCTCAGAAAGTCTCGGGAAGCCTGTGGGAAGGTGAGCATTATCCAGGCTGAGCCGCAGCTGGACGCATGGTCACCTCGCATGAGCTCAGCAGGATGCCGAATGACGCCGTGCATTCCGGGGACAGAGGGAGCCTGGAGCTTCGTAATGGATTTCCGAGAAAATTGCCTCTGTGTTTGGAGCAGGAGCGCAAAGAGTGCAGGCAGAACAGCCTTCCTCTCTAAGTGGCATCTCAAGGGTCTTAATTATTTCTCAAGAGTGGAAACATTTATTTAGGCGGCTCTGAAGAGGTTCGGACGCTTCTGGCTACTGCCCTCCGGGCACATCCTGTATGCGAGGCTCCTCTGCAATCCTCCCTGCTGCTCCTGGGATGTGCAGGGTGCTGGGCTTGGCAAAGAACAAACACCCAACCACGTCACCTGCGGGCAGGACACAGCCTCGGTTCCATCCCCTCCTGCTTACTGGGAAGCGGTACTGGATGTCTCATGGGGGAGCCCAGCCCCATCCCATCCCTGCTTGGCGTCCCTCACACTCCCAGGTCTGTGCTAAGGCCACAAAACCCTGTTGTGATAATCCAGCTCAGCTAATGCAAACCAGATGAATCCCCACATTAGTCACAGATTCATGTTTTCCCACAAAGGTCCCATTGGAGAACCAGTCTGGATGGGCCCTGTGGGGTTCCAGCCCTGGTGCTGGTGGAAGAGGCAGCCTGTGGAGGGTGAGGCCAGCAGTGAGGGCAGGGCAGCAGCAAAGACCCTGCCAGAACCTGGCCAGCCCATGGGCAGCACACAGCTTGGAGCTATGGGCACAGGGACCCGGGGGCACCAGAGAAGCTTGCCACTGGCACAGGCTCAGCTTGATGGTGCCTAGTGCCAGTAGGAGGGGATGATCTGCTCCAGCAAAAAACGGAAATGACATTTTGTCCAAGGGGGAATTTCCACAGGAAACCTCTGCTTCCAGCCACTCGGATATGGCTGGGAACAACCCAGCGAACACTTGGCCTCAGCAGCCAAGTAGTGCCACTGCTTGGGCAAAGACTCTTTGTTTCCTCCATAGTTTCTCCAGCTAGGAAAGAACATCCAGTTTCTGCTACTGAAACACCCAGAACAGCGAGAGCCCGACTGGGTCTGCAGAGGGCACCAGAACCTCCCATCAGCTCAGTGAGTATCTCTACACCTGAGGGGACTGGGGGGTGGTCTGCAGCACCCACAGCCCAGCTGGGACCAAGGACACAATCATCTCCTGCTCACCCCAGTGTCAGGGCTGGTTGGGGACATCAGGAGTGCATGCACCGGGACTGCACTTGGTCCCTGGCCCCCACTAGTGCATCATGACATCCCTGCACATGCCCATGCATCCCTGCTCTGTCCTTGCATCCCTGTCCTCTCCCTGCATCCCTGCTCTCCCTTGCAGAGCTCAGGTTGCCACAGTAACCACTCAGTCCCAGCTGCTCCTGCCACAGGTCAGCCCAGTCCAGCAGCTGCACCAGGGCCAGGGCCCTTCACCCCATGGTGGGGTGAGTGGAGCCCTTGGTGCTGGTGCCACCACAGCCAAATGCTGCATTTGGAGCCAGGGTGGGACACCTGTAGGGAAACAAGCAGGTTGTGTCCTCCTGGAATGGCTGGGAGGTGGTGTTT
Source organism: Aegithalos caudatus (assembly GCA_013389925.1). Taxonomy (NCBI): domain Eukaryota; kingdom Metazoa; phylum Chordata; class Aves; order Passeriformes; family Aegithalidae; genus Aegithalos; species Aegithalos caudatus. The sequence continues at coordinate 174,525 of WEIU01019903.1, read as the reverse complement.
TTGGAGATCACAGTGCTGGAGCTCCGGGTCTGACCTCTGCCACATGTGGCAGTGGAAGCCACCACTGCTTGGCTCTGCTCTGCTGTGTATTTATCTGAGCGTGATGCAATATTTGACTGTTGTGTTCTGAACACTGGAAGCAGGGATTGAGATGGCTCTTGGCTTGGGCAGCGGTGGCATGTGCTCTGCAGCTCAGCATGTGTTGCTATGGGAAGATCCTACCCAGCAGCTGGGAGGGCAGAGGAGATGCTCAGGCTGGTCCTTGGGAGCTGACTCCACCTGGCAGCTGAGTCCTGGGGGTCTCTGCCTCCCACCCCTCACTGCACCCCTGCTCATTCGGTTGCTTGGCCGTGAGTATGGGGCTGAAACTGCAGATAAGCTGTGGCCTCTCTAATCCCTGTCTGCTGCTTTATTCCCAAGGAATCATCAAAATTGCACAGCTCAGACACCCCGGGTACCAGTGGGACCTTACATGAGCGCCTGCTCTGGACTGCCCCTGGTCCAGGGCTGCCCTAGCAGGTGGCTGCCCATCCCCATGGGGCCGCCCTGTGCCCGTCACGCAAGTGTCCGCATCCCAAGCGGATTATCTGCTTTTGGAAACCCCTAATCCGTTTGCACGCTTGGCTCAGACACCGTCCCCACTCCTCCCCACTGTGTTGTGGCCGTGGGCAAGGAGCAAAGCCACCCCATGACCTCCTTTTGGAGCCACAAACAACTTTATGCCCCAGCAAAGGCAGAAAGCAAGGGCTGCAGCCCCACAGGGCAGGAGGACAGGATCTTGTCAAGTGTCCCTTTTCCCAGTTGCCAGTGGTTCTGCAGGGGTTTCACCAGCCCAGCACAGGGAATTTTCTGGGCACTTCCCCTGCCCAGCACAGGGAACTTCCCTGGGCACTTTCTCCTGCTGCACATCAGGTTACAGGAGTTCCCAAGCATTGACAGCAGGAACCCTTGAGTTGGAAGCAGTGGCCCTTTGACTCCATTACTCAGGGCTGGCCCCTGGCTATGTAGGGCAGGTTTCCACAGGGATGCAGTGGGCCCAGAGATAAGAAAACCTTGATCCACAGGAATATAGAATGCAACACCATGTTCCTGACACCCATGGGGTTGCAGATGGGTAAGAAAGTTCCTTAGTGCTGGGTTCTCAACTCGATCCTGCAGTTGCCAGAGGTAAGCTGGTAGCTGCTGATAGGCTGGGCCTCACTCCTTTGTCAACTGCCCCCCACTGAGGCAGGCAACGATCCAACATAGGGATCCCGGGAGCAGGAATGAGTTTGTGTGGTCTGGGCAGAGCCCTGGTTTGCTTTGACAGTGAAATGGAGGGGTCCTGGAATGGGGCTGGTTTCCAAAGCAGGGACATATTCAGCTCAGACGTGAGCAGGGTGCTCCAGGGCACAGAGAGGGCACAGAGGGCTCCAGGGCACCTCCAGTGCCTCAAACCGTCCATCAACGCTAGCTCCACATGACCTGCATGAACAATCCCCCTAATCCTGCTCTGACCGAGGAATAATCTCTCCCTCTTGGCCTCACTAGAGCACAAACCCTGGAATGATCCCATTCTCCACAGTATTACAGAGGGCTAGGAGTGCTGGGGTGGGACCCACCAGGGCAGAGCACATCACTGTCACCAGCCAGTGCTCTCAGCCTCACGCACCCATCCAGCCCTTGCCTTACAGAGCCTGGGCCCTGCTGCCCCCAGCCTCCAGCCCAGTCACCTCCACCCAGAGCCCAGGGACCCCCAGGGCAGGAGCACTCGCAGGGTCCCCACTGCAGCCCCAGACACCCTGGGCTGAGAGCAGCCAGAGCAGGGCCCCAGCGCAGCCGTGTCCTCCCACGCTGGCACCGGCATTTCCTTTACACAAGTGGAGGAGACCCAGGCACGGCTCTGGGGAAGAGAAAGCAACCACGGGGGCTGGGACACGGCGATTGCCCCCTGCATGCCCCGGGCAGGGCCCTGCCCTGGGTGAGCGGCAGCTGCCCACGCGTGCCGGGCAGGCGCCGGCAGTGCCGGAGCTGCTCCGCACTGAGCAAACCGCAGCGGCGGCACCGGGGCCAGGGTGTGCTGACGGAGGCCCCAGTTCCCGGAGCAGGGTCAGGCGGGTGCCGCAGGCAGAGCCAAGCTCACACCTCAAAGCACGTCGCTTCAGGGCCTTTATTTTGGAGAAAGTTAAAGCCTGTAGATACAGCAATAAAATATACAAAAAATAAAATTTTTTACAGTATTGAATGCTGCCCCGGGCTCCAGGGACTGCGGCTGGAGGCAGCTGTGGTGAGCGAGCAGAGGGGCAAAGGGCCCTCATCGCCCCTGAGCGTCCTCAGGGCCAGCCACAGATCCCCCATCCTGCTTCCCACACAGCTTGGAGGGGCTTGCTCAGACTCCACAGCCATGGGGATCCTCGCCCCTGCCCTCTGGTTCCCTGCCCACCAGCTGTGATGCAATTTGGAGGGAGCAGCTCTCCCACTGCCTCCCCCACCCCTCCACTGCTCAACCGTGTCTGTTTGCCCACTGCATGGAAAGGGCAGGAGGGCTCCCCCAATTCTGGTAAATGCAGGACCACAATCATCAACCCCCCAGAAGTCAGGACATCTGCCATCCACAACACCCATGTCATTGTCCTGCACTGCCCCACAGCAGGTTCCTCTCCTCACGTCCACCTGCTCCCTTCAACTCTTGTCCCTTCCCACCTTAACTGTGAGGGCCAACCTCCAACAGAAATGCCACATGAAGCCCCCAAGAAGCTGCAGACCCCATGCCTGGCCCCTCACAACCCAGAGAGAAAGGGACAGGCCAGGCACCCCAGTGTCAGCCATGCTGGTTCCAATTCCTCAGGGTTCAACTGGGCTAACTCAGCGCAGTGCTGGAAGCAAGACCGTGCTCCCAGCACCAGCCTGGCCACAGGGCAGCCAGGGCAGCCCCTGTGGCTTCACCCAGCTCCCAAAATGAGCCACAGCTGCAAATGCTGGTTACACACAGGTGCCATTACTGGGTAGCAGCTCTGCCCTACCTCAGGGACACCAGCCATCCCAAAAGGAGCCCAGGCTGCTGGCATTGGCCAGACCACTGTGCCCAAAGCAGGAGGCTGGGGACAAGCACAAGCAGCTCCCAAATCTCTGGGCTCCCAGCAAACCCAGGCTGAATCCAGCAGGGGCAGTGCCTGCTGAGTCCAGGGCGGGAGCACCTGGATACATCCACCTGCAGCTCCGAGCCCTGTACCAGTCATCCTGGCCAAAACCAGGGCCAGGTGGGTGCAGAGAAGGGACTCACCCCAGCACCCCCTGCAAGCTCTCGGAGAGTGCTGGGAGCAGCAGGGCAGACCCCACCACATGGCAAATCCCTTCTGCAATTCCAGACTTGTAGGGTCTTGTGGGTTTGGGTGCGGGCAGTCAGGGCAGCAGCTTCCAGCAGCATGACTGGGGCTGTGGAAGCATTTGTAGGAACTGTGGCTGCAATTGGAGGCAAATAGGCACTTGAATGAGCAAAAATAATAGAAAACTGTTATGGAAGGAAATAGAAAAAGGTTCACCCCCTCCCCCAGAGACGAGCGGCACCACCCCAGAGAGGAGCTGCTCCGCTGGGTCAGGCGAGGACCTGACCCATTCAGGGACCCCGGCCCCCAGCAGTTCCTGAGGGCAGGCCCGGAGCAGCTGCAGCCGAGTGGGACAAATCCGGGGGAGCGCTCTGGAGGTGGGAAGGCTGAGCCCAGGGAGGGCCCCGCGTGCCGGCACAGCCCCTCACATGGGCGAGGACGCACACTCTGGGGTCAGCTCCATGTCGAAGGTCAGCGACTCTGCGGGCAGACACAGCCAGGGTTACGGGCCCCGCGCGTGGCCGCGGCCAGGGCCCCCAGGAGCGCCCCCCGACTCACCGAACTGCCCACCCGCGTTGTTCTCCGCGCCCTCGCTGCTGCTGCCGAACTGCATGAGCGAGTCCAGGGTGCGCGGGGACATGGGCAGGTCGATGGTGTTGCTGAAGGAGGTGCTGTCCGAGGGAGAAGAAGAACAGAAAGCTCCAGAGTCAGGGCCTGGCCAGAGCTCTCTAACACTCCCTCTTACCCGCTGAGGGGCCCCCGGGCACGGCCAAGCGGCCCCCAGAGCTCTCCAGAGGAAAGGGGCCCCGGAGGGGAAGAACAGGGCTGTGGCAGCAGCCGGAGCCTGGCTCAGCCCCCACCGTCACCCCAGGCTGCAAACCCCACAGTAACCAAGCAAAGCTCAGACAGAGGTGGAAAGAAAGGAAGGAAACCTCTCCCTCAAACAAGGCTGAGCACATAAACACCCCCCAAGCACTGAGATATCCCCCTGGAACACTCACGGGGTGACACAGATGAACTTGGTCTTCAGGTACGGAGCAGCACCTGAAAGGAGGGAGAAGCTTTGTCATCAGCCACCCAAAGAGGAATCCTTCTCTCTGTCCTCCAGAACAAGGCAGTGCCCACCCTCTGCCCATACCCAGAGACCCCGTGGCTGGTCCCACACTGTGGCTGTGCCCTCCAGGGATGGCACAGGATCCTGGCTGGTGACAGGCAGTGCTATCCCCAGAGCCTCCCTGTGACAAAGGAGCCACAGAAAGTCAACGACTACCTGAGTCCGTTGCTTCCGAGTGTTCCTGGCTCTCGGAGCGGCAGTACTTTCCAAACGCCTCCTCCTTGGGGATGTCTGGGTACAGGTACACCAGTGGGGACACCAGGATGTTGGTGGCATCCATGATTTTGTAGCCCATGATGATCTCCGCAAACGACATGTTGTTCAGCTGCTGCTTGGTGTAAGGCTCCACCGACTGGATCTGCGTCTTCCCTGTAGAAGGAAAGAGAATTTTGCCACAGAATAAAGGCAGGGCTGCCTTCAGACACCCCCAGAGCAGTAGGGACAGGATGGGCCTGGAGCTGTGTTAAGTGCTACCAGGCACACAGCAGACCACGGGGCAGAACTGGGACCTAACTGTGTTCAGTGCATAGAAAACTGTGCCAGCACGTGGGCACAGACACCCAGAAGGCAAAGACCAGCAAAGGGCGGCCAGGCTCAGAAGTTAACCCATGCAGACAGCTTGCTGGGACAAGGACAAAGGACAAGTGCTTATCAGGGCATCCACGCCCCCTGTGGAACCTGGAATGTCAAGCCAGGCAGCCAGGGTAGTGAGGGTAGAGCTCGTACCACTGATGTCCTTCTCCACCCACGTGAAGGTGATGCCACCTTCCTTGCTGCTCTCACTGAAGCGCAGCAGAAAGGTCCCTGGGGGCTTGGTGCTCAGGATGGCTCGCTCCCTCTCCTTGCTGATGAACCCCATGATGTACCTGGGCAGGAGGAAGCAAGGACAACAAATGTGGGTCAGGACACAGGAGCAGCTCCTCCAGGATGTAAGCTCTGCCAGCTCTGCTCAACAGCAGAACTCGGCTTGGCCACTGACATTTTATGGATTCCCAGGTGAGTTTTCACTCTGAACCAGCAAAAAGTATCCCAGGAGAGCACACCTGCACATGGACAAGGCAGTCCACTCCATCAGGATGGAACCTGTGGGACCCCTTCCAAGGCCCAGCCTAACAACAGACTCACCCTTCATTCCACAGTGCCAGGATGTACTTCTTCACCAAGTCAATGATGTTGTCCAGCCAGACCCAGAAGGAGAAGCCTTTGCCAGCCATGTTCTCCTGAGGAAAAGGCAGCGAGGCTGTTAGCACAGCTTGGAAGAAGGGAACAGCCAAAGGAAGGTGTTCAGGGAAGAGAGGAAATTATACCTTGCAGAACTTGGCCCAGGTGATCTGACAGCCAGAGTAATTCACACCTGGTCCTGGCAGAGAAAAAAGAACACAACCATTTAAATAGAGTTGTCCTTCCAAAGACACCATTTCCAGGATTTGTGCCATTTGGAAGAAAACCAAGCAACTGAAAATTACTCAGGATAAACACAGGACCTCACTCTTGGATGACATGTACAGGTGGGGAATCACCCCAGGGGACAACAGGGATGGGCAGGACACCATGGCACGTCACCCCACGCTTACCCAGCAGTTTTTCTGCCAGAGTGGTCAGCTGCTCGATGCTGAGACCACGCTTTGTGGTGGAGGAGAACTGCCAGCTCAGGACCTCTGCCACCTGGTCCCAGGTCCCAATGGGTGGCTTGGTGAAGAAGTTCACGTTCTGTATGAGGGAACACACAGCCCAGAGTGGGACATGGGACAGCAGCAGGGCCAGGTGCTGCCTCAGCCTCATCCCAGCCTCAGTTTCTCTCTCTCACCCTGACACCCCCATCCTGATACCTGCCCTGCTGCCTTCCCACACCAACCCTACCTTGGGGTTGTTGGTCAGCATGTTGTACCACAGGATGGATGCCCAGGCATTGGGCATCTGGCAGATGTTGGAGATAACCACCACAGGCAATGAGTGGGTCTGCAAAGAGAGGATGTGACCATGGGTTGGGACAACCTCCAGGTCTCCACCCAGGCCCGTGGTGGTGGAAGGCAGTGACCCATGCCTCACCTCCAGGTCGATCTTCAGCCCCTGGTGATACACCTCTGTCTCAAAAGTGATGAGGTGCAGCTCCTCAGTGACTATCAGCGAGGCCTGGGGCAGAAGGGGACACCATGAGCACCACAGGACACCCACCCTCAGCCCCACACATAACCACCAGACCCAGCACAGCTGCTCAGGGCTGGCCTGGCAAGCTGCCAATGTGCCAATTGGTGTCAGTGGACTCCCTGCCTCAGGGCAGGGCTCCTGCATCCCCTCCCAGCTCAGCTGCCCCTGGGAATGGCCAGGCCCCCTCCCAGGGCCCCCAACACTCACATCACAGTTGGCTCGGCCTCCATTCCCACACCGCTGCTCCCGCAGGGTCTGCAGAGAGAGGGACAGGCTGCAGCAGCACCACAATGACACGTGGCAGTGCAGGAGCAGCCCAGGAGCTCATGGTACCCACCAGGTGTTTGAACTCTGCTGAGAGGCTGCCATTGTTTGACTCCTCCATGTTCATGACCTTGGTGTTGGTCCCCAGGATGTTAAACTTCCGAGACCTGGGAAGAGGAAAGAGTGTGGCTGACAGGGCTGTCTTGGAGTGAATGTATGGTAGGTTGTTTGCCAGGAACAAATGCAGAAACAAGAAAAAAAGGATCAAAGCAAACAGTGCACTTACCCCCGAAGTGCTGCAACATCCCCAGAGTCCCTAGAAAAGGGGAAAGAGACACAAGGTCATGGCAGTGGCCTTCCTACCCTGATGCAGGCAAGCTGGTGTGCAGGGCTAGCTGCATCCCAGTACAAATCCCATGAGCCCCACAGGCCTTCCCCCCACGTGGGGATGAACCCTCAGGACTCAGCACCACCCTGCACCCTCCCCTTGAACTGGGAGCCACACTGGCCCTCATTGTGGAGACTGAGCCCAATCCAAGGGCAGCAGGAATCAGTCCCATCCCAGTAGGTCCACCCAGTGCCACTGGAAGGGAAGCACAGGACTCACTTGTCAATGCAGACTTTGATTTTCAGCTGATAGTTCAGCTCTGGAAACTTGACCAACAACCTGCAAGAGTCAGCAGACACAGAGCATGAACATCCTGTGCACAGAAACTGCTCCTGTTCCACAGGGCACCTGGCACTGCCAGCAGTATGGACCAGCTCCTCTGGTGGCCCTGGGCACACCACACATGGGCCTGGCACAGGTTAGCCCTGGCACCTGTCCCCAGAACCAGGGAGGTGCTGATGCTCCCCTGAGCATCCCAAGAAGCTAGTTTGTGCTTCTGACTGCCCACAACAAAGCTCTGAATAAACACCCTCCACATTACTCCAGGCCAGAGGATGCCATGAAGGCACAGCTGGAAAAGGGCAAGGACACTCCAGGCAGAGCCCCGTGTCAGAGCAGCCTCTCTCCACGGAGGATGGCAGGGAACAGGGAACATGGCCCAGCTGAGCAGCACCTGGCCAGGGATGTGCTGATGCTTCCCAGTGGGATTTACCAGAACCCAGCTGCCACCAGGAAGACAGCAGATCCCCAGCCAGCCCTGCATTGAGTCATACGGGCGGCACTCCAGCCCACTGGGATCATCCCCCTGGGATATATCCTGCTGGTATCCATCCCTTCCCAGCACCAGTGCTCCCCAGGTAAGCTGGGGGCTGCACCTGCAGCAGCATCTTGACAGAGTGATCCCACGCTGTCCACCCTGCTCAGCTCCCCTCCCTGACCCTCAGGGCAGGTGACCCACCTGACTTTGGTGGTGAACTGCACACCTGTCTTGATGACGAGGGGCCGGTCGGGGTGCATGGGCATGCAGGGCTGCCTCTCCACCACAAAAGCGCTGCAGGAACAGCACAGACACCACAGTCAGACCTCACTGCCCACCCTCCCTCCACTCATGGCCAGGACTGGGACTGCCTGCAGCTCCCTCTCCTGCCTTCAGCACCTTTTCATCAGGTTCCTGAAGAGCTCCACAATCCGCTCCTCCAGCATGGGCCGGTGCTGGACGATTGGGTCACCCTTATAGGATACTTTTTGCTGCAGTTCTTCCAACTTCTTGATCTGCTGCCGGGTCTGTAGCTGTGATTCAGCGAGAGAGGTTATCCTACGGGAGCAGGGAAAACCAGCATTAGCTCTGGCTGCCAAGCCCACACTGTCCAACCTGCAGAGTCCTCCTCTTCCCATGCAAGAACACACTCTCCATGCCAAACCAGTCAAGAACTGAGTGTGTGTGTGTGTGGCTCCAAGCCCAGAGAATTTTTCTAGGCCATGCATTACAAACAAAACCTGCACATGCCCAGGTGACTGCAGGGCCAGAATTTTTTCAGCAGCCTCAGAATCCCCCAGGCATGGAGCTGGGGACAGTGGGACACCTTTCCAGCACCTTGCCCCATACTGTGACTCAGTCTAAGCTGCAGGCTACACTCACATGTGCAAGTATCAGAAATCATTCTGCAAGACATTTCCAGAGACATTTCCACAGCAGGTGTATGAGTGCCCCTGCTCTGGGGACTGACAGTCCCAGCCAGCTCTCACCAGTTCTCCAGCCGGTCCAGGCAGATATTGGGTGGGCCACCAATGCAGGCAATCTGCTGTCGCCTCTTCCAGTCTGCCAGCTCCTCATCTGCCAGCATCTTCTGCACATATTCCATGGCTGACAGCAGCCCAGCCAGCTCGCTCACTATGCCCTGCCAAGAGAGAAAGCAGAACCTTCAGCACCCTGTGACTTCCCCCACAAGTTTCACATTCACAGGCAAGGAAGAAGTCACTCAGAGCTGTGCTTGCTGCACTGCTCCTGGTTCTAGCCATGCAGGAACTACCAAACTCTGACCCTGAAGGAGGGGGATCTGCACCCAGGGGAATCTGGAGGGCCAGCTGCCCCACTTACCCTGCGCATCTGGTCCAGCGCTGTCAGCATCTGCTCCAGCTGCTGCATCTTCTGCCGGGTCACTGACTGGTTGTTCCCGTTCAAGTCCTGCATGTCTGTGCAGAGGTGAGAAGCTTCAGACACACACATGGACTCTTCCCACCTTCTCAAGTGCCACAACAACACAGCACTTTCACAGCTAAGCACGGGCACCCTATAGCCAAGCAGGAATCTGGTGCAGCCTCCAAGCACCTCCATGGCTCTCCTGCACACACAGAGGCCACTCCCTCCCCATCCCACTGCTGTGCTTACAGCAGAGTTCAGTTCAGCTCCCTCAAGGGCAGCATCAGTGGCAGAAACAGAAGACCAGATTTCTCCAATTGCCATGCAAATATGCCCTGAGCCTGAACACATTCCCGCTGGGAGTGGAGGTTGGAACACCTCTCCAGCAAGTTTCCTTACAGGAACACACTGTGGTTTGCAAATGCTAATGAGCTGTCATTACCTCCTTGGCTTTTCAAAGTCTTGTAATTAAAATCAAAGTCATCCTGGAGATTCTCCACCACTTTCATCTTCTGCTCCAGATCCTGCAAGGCAAGAGATGTGATTTCATTCAAAGTACTCAAGAACTGAGGTGGGAAGAGCAGAAGGTGCCCAGGCAGACACATACCTGCACCCTCTTCCTGACATCCTGAAGGTGCTGCTCCAGCATCTGCTGCTTCTCTGTCACTACAGCTGCTGTTGGATGTGTTGCCTGTCCCCCTTGCTGCAGAGGGGACAAGAAGGGAATAAGGACAAGGCTGTAACCTGGGGAAGCTCCCTCCCAGCCAGAGGAGGCTCTGCAGGGTCTTCAGCCCATCCCTGACACACACTGGCAACTGGCTGCTCACTTCAGCATCAGCTCCCAGGGTGGTACAGGGTCAGGGAAAGGAAAGATGGGGGCACCCAGCTCATCACACCCAGCCAGAACACTCAGTCTGTATCCTGGCTGCCAGGAGTCAGGATGGAGGGCCTGGGATACCTGGCCACTGACCTGGGCAGCAGTGGCAGCTGTCTGGAGGAGCCGGGACTCTTCCCAGAGGCAGCGAGCCACGATGCGGGCTATTTCCATCGGCTTCTCCAAGTACCTGCTCTGTAAAGGTCAAACACCCCACGGTCAGCAGGCACAAGACAGCCCCTAGGATCTCCACATCCTTCAGGCCTGTGGATGGTGAGCTGTGCCAAGGAATTGCTTGGACTCTCACCGGCTCCCCCACCATGCCTACCCCTGCCAAGCTGGCACTTCCCAGCTCACCTGCAGGAACTGCTTGATGCGGCGCAGGTTGTGCTGGTAGAGGACGTTGGACTCCTGCAGAAAGCGGCTGTACTGCTGGTCGATCTCCCCCAGCAGGTTGTGGAACACCAGCGTGGCGTGCGACTCCTTGCTGGCAGCATACGCCCTGTACAAGGGAGGGAGAGCCCTGAGTGCCTGGCATGGGGCAAGGGGAAAAGCAAGGGACCCTGCAGGGGGGCTCTGCTCACACCCACCATCCCCTGTGCAACTTACAGAATCATTTAGGTTGGAAAAGATCTCTAAGATCGAGTCCAACTTGTGACTAATCACCATCTGGTCAAGTAGACCAGAGCACCAGGCAGACAGTGCACACCTGATGCCTGTGAGCACGTCCCACGTGCTCATGGACAGGATCCAGGGATCAGTGCTCGGTGTCAGCCCCCTTTACAGCAGAGGTCAGTGTTAGCCAGCCCTGGATGGGGACATCTCCCTGCTTCAGATCTCTCTCTTCTCCTGGTCCAGGGTCTAACACAAAGTCCCACTCCATGCATAGTCCTGCTTCCCTCAGTGCCACATGAGCCCCAGGGAGAGAGGCCAGTCCCACCACACGAGGGGCCCAGGGAAAGTGCCAGAGCTCCTCCAGCTCCCTTGAGCCCCTGCAGGTGGGTGTTACAAGCAAAGTCCCCTCACTGGCATTTCAAAAGCACTTACCAGTCCTGGCTTTCAATCCAGGGGGCCAAGAACTGCCGGAGCTCCATGGGGAAGCTGTCACTGTAGAGCTGGTGGAGCTGCTCCAGGTACCGCGTGTCGAGCTGCTGTAGCTGATTCCACTGCGCCATCCTGGCCAGCTCCGGACACCTGAGGGACGGGCACACAGGTGGCTCAGAGCTGGCTCCCAGTGGGCTCTGGCTCCCTCCTGCCAGGACCCAGCTGTGACTGCTGCAACACCCTGAAAAGGGTTCTCTCTGGACAGAGACAGCCAGGGCACGAGCCCAGGGCACAGTGCTCCAGGACAGCTGGCAACAGGTAGGAATGAGGCTTTAATTTGGTCTCGAAGGCACTCCTGGTCGGCCCTGCCGGGAGGCAGGGAAGTGTCTGTGGAGCTTACAGTAAGTGGAGGAAGGCGGAGACTGCCAGGAAACTACAGAAACAAGGAAGGAGCAATTTTCAAGTTCCCAACTTGTATCAATGGAAATCAAACTGACGCTAATGAGGGGACTCCAGCTGCGCTGGCAAATGAAGGCAGAGCTCTGCATGACACCAGCAGTCACTTCCCTGCAGAAGGCGGTTTGCTTTTCCCAAAGGTCCCTGCGCTGAGTGATGCAGCATCACTGCATGGCCTGCTCTCCCAAGGGATTCTTTCCCCATTTGTCTGGGCGTGAAGAAAGAATGGGAAAACATCCTCTGTGGGCTGAGGCACCAGGAGGGGACAGACACTGGCACAGACATAGGAGTTAGAGAGGTTTTTAGTACTTCACAGCACTGAACAGCCCCAAAGGCAGGAGCCTCCACAGGACATCAACCTTGAACTACAACCCTCTGGTGCAATCCTCAGAGAAGTCCACATGAACCAAACCTACTTTCCATGGATCAACAGGTGAACATGAAAGGAGAGATCCAGTGGCCATGCAAGGTCCTGCAGACAACAGACTCCTACAGCTCTGGGGTCAGACCTGGCTGATGTGACAGAGCCTCTACAATGCTGCAGACCAAGGGCTGGGCTGTGAGCCATGGGGCAGGGGTACGTGCGGGGCAGCACAGCAGAGCCCCCATCCCACAGGGGGTTCAGCCCTTTGTGGCCATTTCTCAGCTGCAGCAGCTCAGTGAATGCCCCTTCTGCCTCAGGAGCTGCAGGGCTCCAGCCCTTCCACTCAATCCTGGAGTCCACTCCTGCAGCATGAGTGGTGCAGGAGTTCCCCATGGGGCTGCTGGGGGGAAAACCCAACAAATGCACGGGCCAGGCAAGAGTGAAAGCCCACCAGGCCTGCAGGGATTGCCCCGCCTGGACGGTGAGCTCAGCCGCCTCACTTCCTATTGCGCCACGCACCGGGGCGGGGGGGCTGCACCGGCCCCTCCGGAAACACCAGCAGCTGCTGCCCCAGCCCAGCCCCTGCCAGAGCCGTGTTTCCAGCTCGGAGGAGGACAGGGCTACAGCAGCATGGCACAAGCAGCATGGCACAGGTATCTGGGCAGCCCCTGCAGTGCCAAGCGGCTCACAGGCAGACCATCCCATCAGGCTGCAGAAACTGAACCAGATGCCACATCCGGAGCTGTGATCCAAGCAGATGTTCCACCTGAAAGCCACAATCTCAGCATTTCAGAGCAGTGCTGGAGCCCCAGTCTGGGAGCACCAAAGCTCCCAGGCTGCCACGCGGCAGCGGCACTTGGACAGGACTCAGCCACTTCCCACTGCCACAAACAGCTGCGGGACAAGCCAGCTTGCAGCACTGAACTCCAGCTCCTCCTGGCATCCACACAAGGCACTCCAACATTCCTGGAGGCAAAGGGTCCTTAAGACACTCCTTAGCAGCCACCACGATCAAGGAAGTTCAGCCCTGGAACTCCACACAGGAGCCTCTTCCTGGCCAGCCCCACCAAGGGGAAGCCACCCTTGCCTGGGTTAAAGATCTAGGGTTGAACCTTTCTGATTCCACTGGGCTTGCCTGTCTCTGTGGTTTGCCTCTCCTCTGTCTCTGGAATGGAGCCAGAGAGCAGCCGACAAGGCCAGGACCAACACAGCATGATGCAAGCTCAGGGGTAAACATACTGTCCAGAGCTCAGAGCAGAGCTGCTAAAAGTAGCTCAAGAGCCAAAGTTCATCTTTCTTTATCTCCCTGCAAGGGCAGAGCACAAGAGTGAGGCCCAGCTGCACAGTGTCACCTGCAGCCTCTGGGACTGCTCTGCACACTCCAACCATGCTGTTCAAATTGGGGCTGCCCTGGAAGCAACCCTGAAACTGCTTTCTGTCTGCCTTCTCACCTCTGGGACACACCTGCACGTGTGCCCCCACCACAACCAATGAGCCCTAGGGCAACGTGTATGGGGGAGTCACTGGAAAGGGCCTTAAAGGACCCTGGGACTCCATGTCCCCTGCAGTGACATGAGCAGATGAAGCTCAGTCATTGACAGCATTGCACGGGCCACATCATCACAGGGTCGTCACAGGGTCATGAGAGATGCCATCAACAACACTTCAGAGTCCCTGCACCAGCACCAGGCATCTCGCTGCCCCCTCTTCTACACAGCCATCAGCAGCCTGATGGAAAACTGTTCCACACAGCAGCCAGTCACTCTGGCAGCACAAGAGCCAGTTTGGAAACGCTGCTAGAAGAATTTGGCTCTGCTCCTCTGGAGCGATTTCAAAGCCAGCCTTGGAGGTGGAAAAGAGTGATGCAGAGATTTGCCACAGAGGAGGGGGATGGCTCTGGGCAACCTCACATCCTCAGCACGAGTTCCAGTCACCCCACACGCCTGCTGTTCCTCATCACAGCTCTCCAAGGTCCATCCCTGCAGAACTCCCACTGCAGCAGCTGTGAGTGACACTGTCACCATCCACCCCAGGGCACGAGACACCCAGCCCACACCCCTCCTGTTCTCCGCTGCTCCAGCAGCTCCAACAGATCCACAGGAAGGAGAAGGCTGGGGGAGTGACAGCGACAGCAATCACGGTCGGGGCGGAGGCACACCGGGCAGGGCCGGCCCCTGCAGGTGCAAAGGGGGCGGGCCCAGGGCAGCCCACCCTCCCAGTTCCACCCACAGTGCCAGTCCTGTGGCCGTGTCCCTCCGACAGGACCGCGGGGGTGTCCCACGGCCCGTGGGACAGGAGCCATCCACACACGGGCAGCGCAGTGCAGAGCCGGGTGGGCAGCGCTGTCACCCCCGCGGAGCTCTCGGGCGGCTCGTTCTCCCGAGCTGCAGAACCCGACTGCTCTGCTCCTCACACCCAGCACCCACGGGGACAGCAACCGAGGCAAGGCCCGGTCCAGGCAGGAGGCCCCGAGCTGCTGCTGCAGTCCAGGAGGCATGTGACAGCCCTGAGCTCGCAGCTCCACAGATCCCAGCCGGCAGTGCCCGGGCCACCCTTTCGCCTCCCAGTCCTGGTTGTGAGTCCTGCCATCAACATAATGCTACCAGCGCTGGGACAAGCCGCACCAGCCCGTGCCTCGTTCCGCACGGGAAGCCCGAAGCCGTGCCAGCCTGGGCCCAGCCCCAGCTGGCCCCGGGCGGGCCGCACCTCCTCCGGCCCTGCCGGTCCCGGCGCATTTCGCTTTCCGAGAAGCCGGTTGAGCCCTGCCCCTGTGCCGGGCCGTGTGCGGTACCAGCCCGGAAGATCGACCCGCTCCGCACCGGGACTCGGCCCTCCAGTGACGGGGGAGTCGGGACAGGCCCCCCCGCGTTATTCCGCGACGCCGGCCCAGCTCCCG
>WEIU01019903.1:141466-159196 GCA_013389925.1 Aegithalos caudatus | reverse complement strand
CGCCGCCGCAGCCCCTTAAAGGGACCGCGCCGCCCCGGGCGGGCCCGTGAGCCGCGCTGGGAGCAGCGCCCCCGCGTGGGGAAAGGGGGATCGGCCCCGTGAGGCAAACGGGGATGGATCCCTGTGGGGCTGTGGGGATCAATCCCTGTGGTGCTGTGGGGATCTGTCCCTCTGGGGCTGTGGGGATCAGCCCTGTGGGGCTGTGGGGATTGATCCTATAGGGGTTTAGGGATCTGTCCCTCTGTGGCTGTGGGGATTGATCCTGTAGGAATGTGGGGATCTGTCCCTCTAAGGCTGTGGGGATTGATCCCATAGGGCTGTGGGGATCAGCCCTGTGGGGCTGTGGGGATTGATCCCCTGGAAGCTCTGGGGATGGATCCCTTTGGAGCTCTGAGTGTCAGCCCCACGCAGGGCTGTGGGGATCAGTCCTTGTGTGGCAGCCCCTCCCCGGTGCCATGGACAGGCCGCACGCTGGTGGTTTACAAAAGAGACTTTATTGCTGCACTGCTGCCTGGGCACAGCCAGGGACAGGCGAGGATCACATGGGCTTCTGCCGCCCTGGCCCTGCTGTCCCAGCCCCACTGCTCAGGGAAAATCCACATGGAAACTGCCTGTGGGCCCGCAGGAGACTCGTAAGGGCAGGCATCCTGCGGGCTGGGACCCACACTGGGCTGGGAGCAGCCAGGAGCCGGTGCCCAGTGCCTCCCCACACCGGGAGCCTCGGGGCCACCGGTGTCTCAGGGCTGCCTGCAGCCGGCACACGGAACCGACCGGTCACACCTTCTGTGGGGAGGGAAGCTGTGGCAGGACCCCAAGGCCAGGACAGTGCCGGACAATTTGAAGGAAAATAATTCTTAAAGGAAAAGCAAGTTTATATATTGGGTTATGTGAACAGCAGCAGCCTGGTGCTGGGGGAGCAGGATGGGGAATGAGGGGCTGAGGTTTGCAGTGAGGGCTGACTATGTAAGAGCCAAGCAGGGCCGAGCCAGGTAGAGCCCCCAAGCCACCGTGTGCTGCCTTCGTGCTGCCTCACTCAGGGCATGGAGTGGAGCTGCAGAAAGCAGGACACAGGAAGGAAAGCACAGGACGTGGGCATGGGTATGAGCCGGAGCTGTGCCAGGACCCCTGCAGAAAGCAGACACTCAGAAGTGCTCAAGGGCCAGTGCTAGACAGATGTCAAGGCCTCTTTCTGATGGTCTAGAGCCTCACACAGCAGCAGGACATCCCATATCCCTCTGGAAACAAGTCCCTAGCCATGGTGGCTGCTCCAGCATCACTGCCTGCGTGTCCCCCTCTCCCAGGGCTTTATGTGTGTACCTCACAGCCTGCTGCCACCACCTCTGTGGGTGTGCAGGGAGCAGATCTAGCACCCCACCTCCATGCTGCTCCCTGCCCCTGGCACTCACCATGGACCCTGGATCTCTGGCAGCCAGCTCTGTGCCCCGGGCAGGAAGCCTGCAGCTTGCACAGTTCCTGCCACAGCCCTGGGGCACAGTGGGAGGAGCGGTGGGCCCCGGCTGTGTGACACCCCACAGGCACCCATGGCAGGCCCAGCTGCAGGGTGGCTTTGTGCAAAGATCACCCAGTCCTTGGAAGGGCAGAGAGGAGCAGCCCCACCTGCCCCACGCCAGCTCAGCTTTGCTATGTGCTGCCCATCAACAGGACTTGCTCAGCTCTTCCCTCTCGTGCACCGGCTGCATCCCAGTTCCTCTGGTCCCCCGAAGGAGCAGCCGGTTTGGGTGCTGGGAGTCTTCTTGCCTGGCACAGGGGGCCACGTGGTGTGGGCTGTTGGGCTACTTGCAGGAAGCTTTCTTACCACCAGGTTTTTCTTATGGAGGACTCTTGAACTTTCAGCTCTACAGCCATTGTCTTGGGATCAGCACTCTCCAGCTGGGTCAGGGCCCTGTCACTCAAAGCCCATCTTCAGGTGTGGGGCAAGAAGGCTGCAGCAGGAATGGTCTCTGAGGGTGATTTAGTAGTGTAAGAAAAACAGTTCCGTGTTCCTAATGTTTATGTGCTAAAACTAAAATATAAAATACACCTTGTACAAGCAGGCAGGGGATCGGCTTCAGCTCTGCAGGGTAAGAAGGATGCATTGTGTACACTTCCCTGGGGCTCCAGGGCAGGGAGAGCTCGAAATGTGAGTGATAATGTGTTCAGCTGTCGTCCACAACCCTTGTGCTCTGCAGCCTGTCCTACTCGCTGTCGCTCTTGTCCACCAGTACCGCGTCAGTCTCCTCCGTGATCTCCAGCAGTGTGTGCATGTCGGGGCTCTCCCCACGCATCAGGTCTGAATTTTCTCCCTCCTCTCCACCAACCTCCACCAGCTCTGTGGCTTTCACCTCCACCTCGCCCTCTCTTATTTTCTTGACATGGAAAGTGAAGGGTGGCACTTTGTAGACGGCTGTCTTGGACCTGGCATAGATGGTGTGGTCAGGAGTGAAAGACTTCCTCAGTTTGTCCCGAGAGCTCTTCATCTTCTCTCTCCTTTCGTTAGTCACAATTTTAGTGCCCAATTTGTTCATCCTCTTCTCCAGGTTGTGGCGGGTCTTCTCCAAATTGTGGCGGGTCTTCTCCAGGTTTTCCTTGGTCTTTAGCTTAGTCTTTTCCATCTTCTCCTTTGAGAATGCCTTCTTAAAGTCATCCACCCTTTTCATGCCGCTCCTTTTGATGCGTTCTGCCCGTGACTCTTCGATAATCTCCTCAATCTCCACCTCCTCATCTGAGGAGAGCTGGATGTGGTCCTCCTCCGCATGGTCCTCACCCACAGGGACCTCCTCACCCTCACCTTCCTTCTCCAGCTTTTCACCTTCCTTTAGGGACTTGCTAATGCTCAGTTTAGATGGGAGCTTCACTTCATCCTGCAAGACACAGAGCGGAGCCAGTGAGACACAGACACAGCAGCCCTGGAGCCAGCCCGTCCTCCCTCCCACGTGCCATGGAGACATCCATCAGCCTCCACCCAGCTAAACACACCCAGGTACCTCAGGCCTGGGCTCATCCTCCCTTACTGCAGCTGATAAGTTATTGTGAAGAGGATCTGCCTAGGACTCTCCCATATCAGAACTCAGGCACCAGCTCTGCTCACCCTTGGCTGGCTCCAAACTCATCTGTGACAGCAGAAAAATGGGAAAGGCAGCCCAGCACTGGAACTGGAGCCTTTTCCCTTCCTTCTCTGGCAGTGTCACAGTCCTGTGCCCTCCAGTTTCATCTTTATCCCAGGACCTGGCCATCGCAGCCCCTCACTTCTGGCTGCAGGACAGTGGTCTTCAGGTCTCCAGCCTGGCCAGGTCCAGCTGCAGCCCTGCAGGGCTGCAGGGGCACAGCCAGAGCTGAGAGTCTGGCCCCAGCACCAGCATGCACATGCTGTCCTGGCTGCCCCCAGGCTGCATTCAGACTTTCCCAAGACCTCAGAATCCAGATGTGGGGCTGGAACATCTCTTGGGATGCAGCAGGCTGCCCTGTTTTTCCTATTTCTCCACTGGGGAATAAGTTAGAGAATTTGCCCGAGTCCATATCTGGATATGGTGGAGACAGCGGTCCCAACTCACACAGCCTGGTCTGTAAGGATACACACCTCTACTTGGGACAGGGCTGGATTCATTCAGCTTCTCCACGAGCCTGAGCCAGCCAAGTTTCTGATCCCAGTGGCAGAGGACAAGCATGTGCCTGGGAGAGGGGCACAGGTCTGGAGCGGGATTGGTTTTCATCTGAGCAGCACATAGCATGCGTCCCTGCTGCAGTGATTCACCCCTCTGTTCCCAGGACAGGCTGGAAATAGCCCATCACTGTACAGAGCGTCACAGCTGCAGGGCTGCAGCTCACGCTCAGAAATTTATTGCCCAAGCAGTTTTAATCTACAGAGCTGGGTGGGAGGGGTGGGAGCTGCCAGGACCAGCGCTGTCAGAAATCCAGCAGCAGCCAAAGGGCAATGTGTGGAACGGGCACACAGCACGTGGAGCTGCTGGGGTAAGGTTTGGAGCAGAGCCTGAGCACCAGGACAGCCAGGTGCCATTCTGAGCCCTGGGGCAGGCAGCAGCAGAACAAAGCAAGGATGGGATTCCAGTCCTCCACTAGCAGGAACCAGGCCCAGGGAAATCAAGGGGCAGTCCCTGGTGTACCCCAAGTGCTTGAAGTGCACGGCAAACCCTGGAACGCTGGCAGTGATTTGCCTGCCCCTGGCTTGGGGAGGTGTCCTGGGACCCAGCAGGGTGACTTTGCTGCGGCACCTCCCATGCTCTGCGTGTCACAGCAGCTGCCACTGCTCCACTGCAGCCGTGCACGAACGAGCTGCACAGGTGCCAAGAGCCAGGACAGCAGGGATGGTCATTCCATCAAGCGTGAGGAGGGGCGTTCCTGGCGCTGCCATGGGACAGAACATCCCGGTCCCTGCCCCGCGGCGGAAGGGACGGCGTGTGCGCACACCCTCACCCTGCGTGCTGTCCCACTGCGTGTCACTGTCCTGCCTGACCAAGGTCACTGCCACGCTGTGGCTCTGGCCTGAGCTCCTGCACACAGGCAGGGAATACATGACTCCAGCACAGCTTTCACCTGGGTGAAATCCAGATCCTCTCAGCTGTTTTCTCATTTTTTCCCAAGCACCAGTACTGTTCATTGGGCCAGCTGAAGTTCTGAAAGCACAAGGGCATCTATAGAAACCTTTGTGAGCAGTGAAAAGCCAGCTCCATGGAGCACTGGGCTCAGTGAGGATGGCATGGGCTGTAGTGTCTGTGGTGAAAACACAGAGCCTGCTGGAGTAGAGCTTTCATTCTGGGTTTTCTTCAGAGCAGAGAACTGTGCTGGGTGAAGCTCTTCACCCTCCAGATCACCCATCAAGTCTCATATACTTTGTGGAGATTAAGGTGAAGTGGCCAACATGTGTTTTCTTAATTTGATGAGCCACTTCAGCAGAAAACAATACACACGTTCTCCAGAGGGCCAGGCCAGTCCAGGGCAAACCCACATCTTGGGGAAGGCAGGGATCCTGTACTCCACAACAACACCTGCCAGAGTAATCCCAGAAACTTCCAGGGACCCTGCCCAGCCAGCAGAACATCAGGAACTCCAGTCACTTCCTTCCCTCTGAGGCAACACAATGAGCCAGAACAAAGGCATCCCCCTCTTGCCTGGCACGGCTGTCCCTGGAAATGGGCCATATCCTGCAAACCCTGATCCTATCAGCCCCTTGTGAGCTCCAGAATATGTGTTTGCAGAAAGAAACACCACCTCAATAACTCCACGTCTGTCACATAAATAACAACCTTTCCTCGTGCTACACCAGCATATCCAGCCCCTGACTGAATTTTCTGATGTGATGTGATGGGCTGCACCAGCAAGGCTCCCATCCAGCCTCAGCAGCATCCTGCAGCTCTTCCCTCACAGCCACGAAGACATTGCCAGCAGCAGCTCTGGATACATGGGACAGTGGAAGCAAATCCTCCTGGGGTGCCTGCAGCTCTCCCTAATCCTGTACTGTACCTGGAGAGCAGCAGCTGCCCAGCTCTGTGATCCCACTGGCTGCACTCAGGAACTTTTCCCACTTCTGCCTGCCCTGCTCCATCCCCACAGCCCAACCCCAGCCCCGCAGCACTCACGGCTCTGCTCTTGCCTCTGTCCAGAGGCACCTCATGGATCACATCCAGAGGCACAGGGGGAGCACAGCCCTTCCCACATGTGAAGATCCCAGCCTCCTCCCTTGGGACTGTTTCTGAAAGCTTTTCTCCAGCTATGTTTGGGAAACCCTTCATGTCCTGCTCCCGGCCTCTCTCTCTCCTAGGCATGGTATAATTCCTGCATTTCCCACCCCAGTGAACCTCTTTCTCACAGATTGCTGATCTGACCAGCAGATAACCAGCTGGGGGACCACTGGAGGATTTTCAGCAGTGTGCTAAGGGACAGTACCCAGAGTCCAAGCTCACCTGCATTCAGGGAGCATTCCTGTGGGTTCAGGCACAGCACAGCTGGTGCAAGAACAACCACAGATCTGGCACATCTTAATGGGGACAGGCATGTTCTGCTGAGCATCCTTTGCACCTCCCCCCTGCACCCAGGGACTCCCCAAAAGCCACCAATGTCTCCTCCTCCCTGCCTGGGAGATTTCTCCGGTGGGGAAGGGGAATGCCTGGTGTGGGCAGGACATGCCTGCAGACACAGGCATGGAGAATAATGGGACGTGACTTGAACAATCAAGAACCATCCCAGGCCCATGGGTGGCTGCTGCACAAATCCCTGCTCCAAGCAAAGCACGATGCTCTCTGGACTTCATTTCACTCATGACTCATCCAGTTGAGCCACATTTTTAACACCAGGCATTCTATTTTTACTTGGAAAACACTGATCCTGAAGTGGGCGAGTCCAAAATCCTGGGTCTTGGCATCCCTGCCCGTTGGGGAGTTCAAAACCTGGCTCCCAATCAGCAGAGGCAAACCAGTTCTGTCCTCTCTGCTTGGATCCAACTGGCACAAGGACAGTGGGTAAACAACATTTTTCAGAAGATTTTGGTACCAGCAGCAGCAAACTCTGGCCCTGCTCTGTGTACAGTGCAGAGCTGCACCCAGCAGCAGGACAGGGATGGGGAGCCTGCAGTATCCCTGCAGCACAGACCTCCCGGGATGAGCTGTGCTTCGGGAAGCTCCCTGGCACTGGGCCGGTCCACCTGTGGACTTTGTGGGCACCCAGAGGGGCCCCAGTGCCCACTGCCAGCTGCCCTGTGTCATCCTACTTCAAACAACTCGGAGCTGTTGGATCCACAGCAGTCTCTCCCCGGCTCCCCTGAGTGGGCTTTTATCTGACATTGTTTTCGAGTTCCCTGGCAGTGAGTCACCCGCAGCCCACGGCCATGGACACCCGCCTGGTTGCTACAACACACGTAAACACTTCCCCTGGTGTATAAAAGGCCAAGGAGACACAGAGCTGAGCTGCATTCCCAGTCAGTGTGTAAGAAACAGAGTCCCAGCACTCCCAGCCACTCGGGTCTCCGGTTGGAAGGTTTAATGGAAGGTTCGCACATGCACATGCAAATCACATCTGCAATTCATTTCACTCCGTTATTTTTACACAACTGCAACAGCACAAACGGTGAGTTTGGTTGACATTTGCAGCCATAACGTGCAGAAAATGACCAGCTCACATTCCCAGGCTCCATTATGACCAAATTGGGCCGATCCCAATGCCGGAGCTGAAGCCTGGAGCCCCTCCTGCAGCCCAGCCCTCCCTCTGCCCACCCGGGCAGCACAGCCTGGCCCTCGGGAGGCCAGGGGAGGATTAGGAGGAGCCTGGGCAGCAAACAGCCCTCCAGATCAGGTCAAGCTGTGCCAGAGGAGAACAAGTTCTGCTCTCCCGTTGCCATGATAACTGCTCTGCTCTGCCAGGCCTCAGAGGACACTTGTTTCGTGCTGACCTTCCAGCAGTGTCATGGGAAGGAGGATTCAGCTATTCTTGATTAACAGCAGCATGCTTGAGAAGTGCCCTGAGCCTAGCAGGGCTCAGGAGTGTCCAGATAACCTGCACAGAGGAGGCTGTGCTCTCCTCTCCAGTGCCTTGTTGGAACAGACCTTTTCTGTGAACACTGAAATTGCTAGATTGCTAGATTTTTTGGTTTGTTTTTTTTTTCCTAGATCACCAAAAAAAAAAAAAAAAAAAAAGTTTTTCTTACATCTGACACTCTTCTTGACAACTAGAAGTTTTCCCTGGCAGCTTTACCCAGAGACCACAATTCCTGGACTTTGTTCATCCTCACCTGGCTCTTGGAATAGTCCTGTCCACCCAGGTGACCATTCCCACTGGACAGTGCTGCACACGCTGCTGGGTGAAAGACAAAAGGCAAAACTCCCCAAAAGGCAGCTGGAGCTTGGGGAGTTTTGTCCAGTAGCTGCACAATGGCAGGAAGGCAATAGCCCACTGTGGCCTCTGTGTCCTAAATGTTATATGAACAGCAGTTAAAGTCACCACTCCAGTGTGTGCAGGGCCTGACTCGGAGCAAGCAGCGCCAGGGGCTGTGGGCAGACAGAAGTGGGAGATGCTGCAGGGGCTGCCCAAGGCATTGGAAATTTATGTCACAGTTTGTGCTCTCTGCCTGTTTTACCTGTTTAAAACAACAACTTCAAACCATTTCACAATCACAAACTAATGCTCACAAGAAGCCTGAGGAGGTGGGTGTTCCAGGGCTGTGTTTCAGAGAGAGAAATGGCAGCTCAAAGAACAGGTGGGATTTGCCCAGTCACAGCAGACGCCAGCAGAGCCAACTGCCCCTGGCCACTTGCCCTTCATGCAAGCCACACAGCAGCTCCTCCCTCCCGGATCGCCTGAGGGAAAAGCCCAGCTCCTCACACCCACGCTCATGCAGCAAGCACATTAGTCAGCAGCGGGATCAGCCTGGCAGGTCTGAGAGCCTGAGGCAGCCCCAAGCAGGCGAGAAGCAAAGGCTCAGAATCAGCAGCTCCCAGAGCTTCAGAAGAGGTTCAGAGTGATCTTCAGGGGGTGCTGCTGACGAGGCCCTAAACTGCTGCCTCCTCGTGTGTCTTCTGCTGCCCTGGGCCTGTCTCCACGGGGTGGGCTCAGAGGGCAGTCCCTGGCGAAGACTCAAGGCACACACGCGGCATCTTCTCGGGCTAAGATGAGGAAAACTGCGTTTCAATGGCCGGGGAAAGGAAGCACAGTGGAAACACTTACCTGTTCCTGCTGGGAATCTGGTTAAGAACATGCCAACAGTGATCTGGGTTAGCACAAGAACAGGCAGAGAGAAAAGGCACAGGGGTACCTCTTAGTAAAGGGAGAAGCCAGGAAGCAGAATTTGACAGAAAAGAGAATCAGCAAAGATCTGTGAGATGGAAGAGTGTCAGAAGGTCCCAGGGGACAAAGGATCCCTTCTGTGGGTTCAGGCACATTCCCACTGACACTGCCACAGGGCCAGGCTCACAGTCAAGGGATTCAGTGTCACCTCTTGGGGACATGTCTCCCTTGGCTGTGGTGTAGCTGAACTCAGAGTTTGCTTGTAAGTGCAATATCATGAAAAAAGGGTGGTGATTTTAAACCCCTGGGTTTATTGATTCAAGGGCAGAGGCTGCAGAGGTTGGAACAAGCAGGTACAACTCCAGAATTCTATCCACTGGTTTTGTCACGTACTGACCTTACCCTAAACCAGCGCTGGATAATTCCCAGCAGCTCCCACATCTCTGCATCCAGTGACACAGCAAAGCCAGGCATGGCCTTGGCTCTGGGTTCCAAGGGTTGGACAAAGTTTGTCTCCAATAGTGCCAAGAGGTTCATGAAAAGAGAAGCCTAAAGCCTTAGGGACGAGACTTTTGAGTCCTGCAGTAAGAAGTTACCAAGGAATACTGCTGAGAGAAAAAGATCTAAAATATATGGGGGGAAAGCAAATCAGGTTGGGATTAGGTAACTGTTAGAGGAATAAATAGTTCATTCTCAAGTAGCATCTCCCTGACTAGCAGAGTCCTCCCAGCCTCTGAGTAATTCTGAGTGTTGTGCAATCTGCCTGGCACTTCTTCCTATCAGGCACATCCAGTTACCCTGAGTCCTGGAGGCTGTGTCTGAAAAGCTGGATCTGCTTCATGAGCTGTGAGAAACAGCAGCCTGGTACAGGCACCAGAACTGGTGCAAAGGAAGGGAGGGAGGGTGGGGAGAGGAGGAGGCTGTGCTTGGAAAAATGCTTTTGCCTTTAGTGAGTCAGAAGAGAGGCAGGGCTGTAGGAAACAGAGAAGTAAATAGATTGAGAGTGAAAAGGAGCTTTTTTTCCCCTCTGACAGCATTAAAAAGTTTTGATGGCATGATCAGTCCGTTTGCACCACTGGCTTTGCTCTCAGATCTACTCCTCCCGGATAAATCTGTCTGAGCTGATAGATGACTCCGGATCTGCTCCTGAACAGCAAAGCAGCAAAGGTGGGGTTTGTATTACAGATGCTTTACAGACACTGACATTTGCATCCTCACATAAAGCTGGAGACTAAACATCCTGAGACTTTTTATTCTAAATATTTGATTTTCCTTTACTGATACTGCACATTTTGTTTCTGCTCTTTGTCTATCTTGCAGCTGGATGGTGGACCCACTCCTTCAGGTACCCTGTAAGTTATGGGAGATCTTGCAGAATCAAGAAAACAATCCCAAATGGGATAAAACAGGTCTGAGCCTGTTGCTGAATAGTTTATGAGTCATTGCTGTGCCTTCTGGGTTGTGTACATGAGAGCCCTGAGGGAGGAATATGTGATCAGGAGGGATATTACTCTGGGTTTGTTTTCATGAACCACTACTCATCCAATCTAACCCCATCCCAATGGCTGGGCAGCCTCTGGCCCTCTTCTCTGAGACAATTTCTGGCTGCACAGCTCAGTCTGGAACTATAATGGTGAAAGGATTTTAGCAAAGCAAACAGTTCTGGCACCAACTGCTTATAAATAATAGCTGAGCAATTAAATATTAATGCAGTTGATACTAGACTGCAACAGGGAAATCCATGCTCCAGAGTTGTCGACTGGTAGACTGGTAATCTGCACTAAAAAAATATCCTAAGAGTCAGAGCTATTAACATCCTGACTCTTTTTTTAGGGCTCACTCTCCTCTGAATTATTATCTTGAGACTCTTATAATTCTGTTATGTGCAGAAAATATGCAAGGTTTTTGTACATCAGGATATTCATGTGGTCCCCCTGCAATGGAGGCAGCACTGACAGGAGTTGCTTTAGACTGGATTTGCAATGAAAGTGAAACCCCCTTTTTATTTTAAAGTATTATCAGAAAATAAATACAGTGGCTGCTGCAATGGAAATCCCTGCTGTGACCCACTGGGAAGAGGGATGGATGTTCCAGCACAGAGAGCTCTCAGCCATGTGAAGGCAGCTGATCTTGCAGGAAAAGCACCCCGTGGGTATCTGGTGCCCATGCCTATCTCAGAGCTATCACCCAAATTGCTTTGGAAATTCCTATTTACTTTTTAATGCTGGTACCTGGGTAAGCTCCACTGAACTGCAGGCACGTCACCCACCCAGGCTGTCCCTCAGGCCTGAGGATCTTGCTGGCTCTTGTCAATGCTCCACTGCCATTAAACTCATCATGAATGAGTTTCTGAATGATTAATTTGAAACAAAACCATAGCTCAGAGCAGCTGCCATTCTGTTTGGGCAGTGGAAAAAAGCTGTAGCCCGGGGGCAGTGGGTTTGTATGCCCTGGGGTCCCTGCCTTGTGCTTCCTCTCAGCCCCCTGAGCTCATGTACTTTTCCACACTCTCTTTTGAGGAGCACAGACCCAAAACCGAGGCAGTTCAGGTCTGGCCTCTAAATCTGTCCCATTAATGTGTGTGTTTGAAATCTACCCCTCCTTCTCTCGATGTACACTCTCGCTGCTCCCGTCCGTATAAGGCCCACGCGAGCACAAAGCCAGGCTGGGCTATTTATATTCCCTTGCCCATCCCTACCCACCCAACACTGCATGGCTGGGATCCAGGTCCCACCCTGCTCTCCCAACAGCACAGCCCTTCCCACAGAAACTCACATCTCACACAGCTCAGAGCGGCCACCAAAGCCCCCTGAAGAGCAGATGAGCCCCACTGGAGCCTCCAAACGGGACAGAGTGGGGAGCACGCACTCACACCCCTCAGAAAATGCTGCTCTTCCCAACAAAAACACTGCACATCCCCAGCCAGAGCTGCCAGAGCTCGGTGCCCACACAAGCCTCAAAATAAAGGACCGGCACACTTTAGAAATTCAATACTCCATGTGCGTGCCGAGTGCTGCAAGGGTTTGTCCACTTGTAACAAAATCAGCCTTTGGCATTTGCAGGAATAAGTTTAATTGTCAAAAACCGTTTGGAGGAAAATGCCAAGCTTACATAAACTGCCACGTGCCACTCTCCAGCTGAACACGGCACAAAGTCTGGTTTCAGAGCAGAAGCTGCTTGCACAGGACATCCATTATTTAACCATGAACTGCAGTAACCACCCCCAGGTTCAGGATCCTAAACCCAGGAGATTTGGGATGAAGTCACTTTAGTTTGTTTTTATTAGCAGCCACTCTCACGGAATTTTTTTGTGTCCTGATTTTTCTGAAAGACAGGAGCCTGGGATAGAGGCACAAAGGAAGCTCTGAGCTCTGTTCCCAGGGGCTGCTGGGCTGTACAGGCACTCACTGACACCAGACTTTTTAGGAAGGTAAATTCTGCACCAAACATCTGTGTACACAGTGGCCTGTCAAAGCTGTCACCTCTGCTTTGGCTCAGCAAGTTTTCAAAAGAGAAAGATGGGGCAATTTGGAGGGGTACAGTTGTTTTTGAGTTTTGTTCTAAAGAATTGATTTAATTCTCTACATTAAGTCTATACAAAAACCCTTAACTCAGAGAAATCAGACCAGCTCCTGGCAAAATCAGCTCAAAGAGGGTAAACAAGTGAGAAAACACAAGCATGGTCTGAGAGTGATGCCTGTAAATGTTCTGCTCAATACTTCCCCTCAGCTGGGATGTGGGAGTGATATCCAGCCCTGCACTTTCTCCCCCAAATTCTGAAACTATCCCAGCAGATGTGCTCAGATCATGCCACAGGTCAGGCCTTCCCTGGGTTTCATCTCCTCCTAATAAACAGCAAGCAAAACACAATTCTCACAGGCAGTCTGACTTCCCTCCAAGGTGCAAAAGGTCGTATTTGCAGTCCTGAAATAATCCCTCCACAATGGCTGAAGCCTCAGGACTCAATGCTGAGAGAATAATCAAACATCAAGAACCAGCAAAGAGCTCATTTATCTTTACCTCCTTTATTTCTTCCAACTGCAGAACTGTGCAATATTGAACCCTATTGACTCTGCTCAGATCTCTGTCCCAAAAACAGCCACTGCTGGGTTTATGGAATTTTTTATGTCTCTTAGGATGAGTTTATCACTTGTTCTCCAAAAGAAAAGAGTAACAAATCTCTGGACTTTTTTGCCACAGCAACTGAAAACACACAGGAGTCACCCCCAGCTTGGGAAAGAAGTTTTCCCTGAGTCAGAGAGGAGTAATAATGTGCTCCCTCACACAGAATTAATTACATGACCTGTAATGTACCCAACAAACACTTTGCTAAGTGGGGGTCTGAGAAGTGAGACACTGAATTAGATGAGAGTTATTTTGTAATTATTTAATTTCAACTGTAGACACTATTAGGAAAGCAGAGTGAATTCCTCAGTTCACCCCCAGGGTGGACCCCAGCACTGGATGCTTTCCCACTGGGGCCGGGTACCATGGAAGTGCCAGCATGTCCATGAGGGCACAAACAGCTCCATTTGACATTAAGGAGAATTCCTTACCTGTGCTCTGTGACATTCAAATCACACTAAATTCCATGCTGGGAAATTATCCCAAATCCCAAACAATTTCTTCCCCTAATACCTCCATGATTCCTGGCACAGCCCCTGACAAACGACTCTCCCCGAGGCTGCTCTGTCCTCACCACACCACCAAGGGCAGACCCCAAGCCTTTAGAAGCAGGATTGCTTTTTCATATTCAAAAAGAAACTCTGCTCAATATCAATAAGCCACAGCAAACCAAGACAAACTACTCATGAAACACTAACCTGCAGATGTTTGGGATGCTTCCCAAGGACCTTGAACCTTGCCAACTTCCTACCTATTTCCGTAACCGACGTGGAATGTTATGTTTAAACAGTTCCCTTCACTCCTCTCATTTTGCACTGATTGTTGCTTCTATTTTATTTTTCCATGGATAGATTGATACAAAAAGCTTGTAATAAATCCATACACATATATCTGGCTATAACTGTTTGTGTTTCCTGTATGATCTGAACAGGCTCCAGTATTTCAGCCTTTCAGCTGTGATAAAACAACAAATACTCAAGCTCTGAACCAGGGAGTCCCACAGGCCCTGTACGTGTCCGACCCCTGAGCTTGTCATGGGCCACTTGCCCTCAAACCTCACAGTAAGGACCATTCTCCCCTTTATTCTGCTTTTCTTCTCTCTCTTCCCATGATCAGCACTCGAAGCTTCTCCATTTGTTCCTAGTGCTGGCTATTATTAACCCAGAGGCTTTCAACTGTAGCATTAACCGTTTCACTCACTTTTCACCCGTGGCCCAATAGAAGCGTTTGCTCTGATGTGGAAAACTAACTCCAGGCAGGAAATCTGACTGAATCATGTTCCTCTCTCTCTCTCCTTGTTTAATGTTAAGTGAAAACTCCAACACTTAGTGCAGGGGGTGAACATCAAGCAAACCAAAGTTGTTATTGAGACCAAACAACAAGGAGGTTCAAGGCTTGCAGGATGCAGAAGAAAGAAGATGGGAATTGTGCAAACCCTCAGCAAAGGCTGCCCCGAGCACTGCCAAGCCCAGGGGGCTGGGCTGGATTCTCTCTGACAGCTCTATCTGCCCTGGCTGGACAGATTAACCCTGAGGCTGGGGTTACTATCACTTGTTACCAGATGCATGTCACAAATCTGAAATATTATCGGTCTCCACGTAGCCATACACATGGCGTCTCTCAGAAGAGACGTTGGCAGACGGATTTACAACACCCCCTTCCAGATCCCAGAGCACTATTGCTCTTTGTTGAGATAAGCAGTAAAATCGGGTTATTTTGATACCTCTGGCCCATTGCAGTGAGTTCTTAGGGCCACGTTCCCTACCTGCATTAAAATTCCTGTTAAATGGGACAACTCTGTCAAACTTTACCTCAGGACACACAGAAAATGTTAAACCACAAATGAGAGCGACGAGGGACCCGCCTCAGTTCGGACTGCCAGGCAATCTGGGGAATTTGGGAGAGGGCTGAGCCGAGCATGCAGCATGACAGGACCCTCAGCAAAGAAAACACCCACTAGCAGGATGTAAAGACATAACGAAACACTTCCTTACCTGATAAATCATGACTTTGAAGTTCCTGCGTTTCAGGAGCTCCGCTTCGTTGGCCTCCAGCTTCTTGATCTGCCCGGCTTGCTTCTCCAGGTTCTGCCGCACCGTCTTCACGTTGACGCTCACCTTGCGCACCTTCTCCAGCATTTTGTTGACGGTGTTGCTGGTGGTGGTGTGTGCCTTGGTCAGCTTGGTCAGCTCTCCCTGGATGCTGGTCACTGCGCTATCCATCTCTTGCTGTCTCTCCTCCAGCTGCGTTTGGGTCAGCTGGATCTGATCCACCGCTCCGATGATCTTGTCCAGAAGGGTCAGCACCATCACACCGTTGATCTGGTCTGCTTTGATGGGCTCGTCGGGCGCCTGCTCCTCCGAGGTCTCAGAAACGGTGGGTGGCTCGATGATTTGCAAGGTGGTGTCCTCCATGGTGGCTCGGGAGTCCTGGCTCACAGAGCCCGGGGAAGCTGTCACTGAAGGGAGAGAGCAGGGAAAACTGAGCCCGAGCCTCAGCTAAACTCCGCACTGGGAGACACGCCAGGAATGGGGAGCGCAGCGAGTGAGTGTCTGTGCTGAAATTCAAATGGCACAGCTCCGCACAGCCGTCCAGTGGAACTGCCCTGCAAAATTTTCCAGGCTTGCAGGTCATTGGCTGACTCCACCTCAGCTATAGAAAAGGAGCCGCTGCCAAATGCCTGCTGACCCACCCTTTTGAAATGATTAAAATAGTTGGAGGGGAGACGATGGCTCTGCATGCAAACACTAGCACAGCTCAGCCAGGAATGCAAAGCTCTGGAACTACAGCCTCCCCTTCTGTACCCTCAGTCTAAAGGCACTGAAGTAACAGGAGGAAAAAACAAAATCCTTTGGTAAACGGCTCGGGAAGCTGCTGGGAAGAGAGTGGGAAGCAAGCAGCCCCATCTGGGCACAGCTGTGTGCACTGAAGGCTGGTTTAAAAACAACTGCACGTGCTGAAGTTCAGACCTTCTGCCAATACTTAGGTTTGGAGTTTTTTTCCCAGGACTATGAGAGCCTGATTTTCAGTATTTTAAAGAAATGCTCAATTTGAATTCAGTAGTTACAGCATGAAAACGTCCATATCTTAGGAATGCCCCCTCCCATGTATGTGAATGTACAAGAGGCATGTACACAGTACATGCAGGGTGCAACACGTCTCCACACTGATTTAACACAGAGAAGGACAATTCATTCCTGAAGTGAGGCAGCTAGGCACTCCCCCTAAAGGAGCTCTCACAGCTCCACAGTCCTTGAACCCTCTACAGATCCAGTCAGCAGGCTTTAAGTGTGGGACACACTGCAGTGTACACTGCTTGCAAACAGCCCAAATTCAGTGGGTTACTTGTGGATTTAGTGGTAAAAACCCTAAATTATTCAACACGTGGGAGGCACCACCACAGACTTTGCAACAACCCAGCTGGAACATGCCAGGAATGTGGAGAAGGGAAATTCAGATCTTGGGAGTGACCCTGGGCCAGACCTTGGCCAGACCCTTCACTATTTCTGGGGTTGGCTCAGCCAGAGGGAACCAGAGGGAGCCCATGGACAGAGCTGCTATTTGGGAATGCTGTGGGTACACTGGGAAGGTGGCAGCTTCCCTCATTCTGTAGCTTTGACAGCAGTTATTCATCCTCAGCACCTCCTACCTCCTGCCAGGCCAAGTCTGCTCTCTGGCCTTTGCCACTGGCTGGCAAACACCAGGGAGAGCCCTGGGCTCCTCCCAGCTCAGCTCAGCTCAGGGCAGACTGGGAGAAATGACCCAGCCCAGATACACACTGGGCATCCCACAGAAGCAGAGGGACATTGTTCATTCACAATGCTCAGGGCAGTCAGCACTTTCCCTGCCACGTCCCTGCCCCGTGACTGCTCACTGTCCCCACTGACCTGATGGCTCTGTCACAGTGCAAACAGGCTGCTTTCTGTACACTGTTCTTTCCTGGAGGGACCTTTTCCCAGAGCATTTATTTCCAGTGTTTACTGCTGCTGAGAGTTCCATGAAAATAACTGTAGGCAGCCAGCTCAAGGCCCCAGAGCTGTTTGTCCCTGGGGGAACCTGCTCCAGGGTGGGCTTCCACAGATAAATGTGTAGGGATCCAGGCATAGGACAGGACACACACGGAGCAGAGCTCCTTGTATTTTTCTTCAGACATTCTGAATTTCTGAATTCAGTCTTTAAAGTGTTATGTGGAGACTCATCAGGGTCATAATACAAATTGCACTGAAATAGTTAATTAATTAATTAATTGGGCATTTTATAAAAGCCTGAAGCTTTTAGAGGTCAGTTGTGGAGCAAAGTTGATACTTAAAGTCTTTGACATCCATTCCATCTGTGATTCCAATGCATCTCTGTACCTTTAGATATTCATTTGGGAATAATAAAAAATTGTGCTTGAGTAGGTCAGTGTGGATAGAACCAGATAAACCAACAGGACAGAGATGTACATCTCTGTTTCTGGGGCTCACTGAGATAAGGTGCCCCACTCAGTGCCTCTGTGCCCACACCAATTGCCCTGGAATGCCAGCAGTCATTTTCTGTGTCTCGATTAACTTCAGTTCAGGCCTTTTTCTGCTGCGGAGACTCACGAGGAACAGCCAGTGGCTGGGAATTTGCAGCCGCCCCTCTGGAGCCTCAGTCTGGATTCCGTTCCAGTGGGAACAAGGGCTGGACCTGGGGCTGCTCCTCGCTCACGCTGTGCCTGGGGCTGCACCCGCGGCCTCACCGACACCGGGCCGGGCCGGCGGGGAGAGGCCGCGACTCCGCGCCTTGGACACGCTCCCGCTGACGTCACTTTTACGTCACCACACCGTTCGTGACGTCACCGACGGCGGCGCGCGGGGCCGCCCCTACCATCACTTCCGGGGCGGGGCCGTG
>WEIU01019903.1:113520-141145 GCA_013389925.1 Aegithalos caudatus | reverse complement strand
TGCCCGCCGCGGCGCGGAGCCGGTGGGGCCCAGCCGCAGCGGCCCCGGAGGTGGGGCTGTGCTGAGCCCCGTGTCTCTCCCTGCAGCTGAACCCCGACGTGAACGTGTTCCACCGAAAATTCGTCAATGAAGTCCGGAGGTGCGAGGAGATGGACCGAAAGCTCCGTACGTTCCCGATGGGGTTGATGTGGTTCTGGCTGTGCAGCTTTTACTTAAAAAAAACAAAACAAAAACAAACAATCGGGACAGGCTGAAGCTGCAGGGCAGCGTTTGGAACAGAGCAGAGGGGTGAGGGCACAGGCACGGCTCGCTGCCTCCAGGGATTCACCTCCCCTTGAAAGATAACTCTGGCCAAGTCAGACAACCTTGGAAAAGGAATCAGATCCTGCTGGGGCCAGGTGTAGGTTGGGGTAATTGTTTTACACTGAAGTGTCAAAATTAACACTTTTAATGCTGTCTCTGCAGGGTTCGTGGAGAAGGAGATTAAAAAGGCAAATATTCCTATCATGGACACTGGTGAAAACCCGGAGGTGCCTTTTCCACGTGACATGATTGACCTGGAGGTAATGATGTGTTAAGACTTAAACTAGTATTTGACTCTGGATGGAAACAGGGAAAATTGTCTCTGTTGGTTGATGCTTGCAGAATTTAGTGGCAGGGGGACGTTGGCTCTGTCTGCAGCTGTCCCTGGAAGCAGCTCTGCCAGCTCACACTGGGCAGGGTTTGTCCAAATACAGAAGTGAGAGTACTCAATAGGAATTTCACCACTGAAATGAGCCAAAAATGGCTGGAACCATATGATTTAAGGTGGTGGGTCATAAAGTTTACCACAATTTTGTGGATTTGAAGAAACTATCAACCCAGTCCATAAAAGTCTGGCTGAGTGTGAGAAGTTTGCAGTTGCCTGCAGATGTGGCAGATCTGGATCTGTGCCACAGCAGGCTGGAGGTGCACCTGTAAATCCATGCAAATTGGGTGGGGATGTGAAGCATCTCACCTCCCTCTGTGTGTTGACAGACTGAACAGCACTTCGTTATGGAACTGCTTTAAGTCCTTTTTCTTTCTCCTTTTCCCATCTTCCAGGCAAACTTTGAGAAAATTGAAAATGAGCTTAAGGAAATCAACACCAACCAGGAGGCTCTGAAGAGAAACTTCTTGGAGCTGACAGAATTAAAATTTATACTGCGTAAAACTCAGCAGTTTTTTGATGAGGTCAGAATACCGGTGGGGTTTAACACTTGGGGAGCTGATTCTTCTCATAGAAATTACCATTTTTATTCTCAAATACATTTTAGTTGCTGTTTTGGACAGCTGGGTCATTTTATGCTTTGTTGGAGAAAGCTGCACAAATTGTTTTCCATTTTTCATGCAGTACACAGAGCTACCCATGATTTACCTGCTACAATGCTGATTTGGGCTTGTTCTAGTTAATCAATGGTTTGTCTAAAAATTCTGTAAAATAATTAAGATGGGAGTAGTTTTGAAAGCACATCAACAGCCCCAAAATTTGGTGCTGCAGCTATCACTGTCCCCAGTGGGTAGGAGTCTCTTTGGTGCACGTGCAGAGGACTTAGGATTGAGCTGAATTTCTCTTCAGCCTTTAAAGTGTTATGTGGAGACTCATCAGGGTCACAATACGAATTCCACTGAAGTAATAGATTGATTAATTAATTAATTGAGCCTTTGATCAAACCCTGAAGCTTCCAGAGGTCAGTTGTGGAGCAAAGCTGACATTTAAAGTCTTGGACATTTTGTCAAATACCATCTGGGCCAGGAACTGGCAACTTTCTCTGGAGCTGAGAGCAGCTTCTCCGATGTCATTCGTGGCCCTGACATAAATCCTGCTTGGGAGAAGACATAACCCTTCCTTGTAAAGCTGAAGTATCTCGAGAGTCTTGGCAGTTCTCTCAAAGAGCTCCTGTATGTTTTTCAGGACATGTTTTTGCTGAGTAGATGTCCTGTTCCCTCTAATCTTAGGATTTGATCAAAGAATTCTTAACGGAAATGGTTCCTGGTATTTACAAGAGCTATTGTCAAGTGGAGCTGGACTCCTGCACACTTCAGGCCATTTATCTAACAGTTTGTTTTTTTGTTGTTTTGGCACAAGGTATTGCCTGTTCAGGCACCAAGGTTGGTCCTGTGCCAGTCACAGTCACTGCTGACACAGTTTCTGCTGCTGGTGTGAGGGCTGCTGGGTTGTGGGGTTGATTTCAGCACAAAAAAACCCTTGTCTTTGAGTGTTGAATGTTCACTGAAGTGTCCCTTGGACAAACAGGATTAACCTGATAATCCATTACTTTGCTGTGTTAAAGTAGCACTGCCTGTTCCGAGTATCACATAAAACAAAGTGCTGAGCACTTCTGTATAGAGGGTGAATCCTAGGCTGCTTTGGGTAGGGAAGGACCTTAAAGCTCATGCCCATTCACCCCCCTGCCATGGGCAGGGACATCTTCTACCAGATCAGGTCACTCCAAGCCCTGTCCAACCTGGCCTTGTTAATTACTGTCCTCTCTGCCCACTGCTCTTCTTCAACTGCAGTGGGATCAAACTAAGTTTAAAGATAAAAATCAATTTTCTAAGCAGTCCATGGCAGGTCACCCACAGCCTTGCACACACCAGCCAGAAAGCTTAGATATGTTCCACTTCTCTTTCATAAACAGAAATCTTCCATTTTCTGTAGTAATAAAACAAAATACACCAAGTAACATGTGCTGCTCTGTGTAAAAGCAAACAAAACAGCTTACAGGTGATGTTCAGTAAAATGTAAGTGTGGACAGTTTTAACCTGTCTCAGCTTTCTGTGCTCAGCAAACAGCCCTGAGCAGCCCAGAGCTGCCTCTGCTCACCATCCTGGAGTGACCAGCACTCCATTCCTCCATG
The DNA here is from genome assembly GCA_013389925.1 of Aegithalos caudatus. NCBI lineage: Eukaryota > Metazoa > Chordata > Aves > Passeriformes > Aegithalidae > Aegithalos > Aegithalos caudatus. The sequence goes on along the minus strand of WEIU01019903.1, from coordinate 138,266 downwards.
CTGCCATTGCACAGCACTTTCAACACTTGAAGACTACAATAACTTGTAATTAAGATTGTATTATTCATAGTAATGAGTTGCACAAGAAATGGCTGACTCTCCAATTCCTTCATGCTTGGCCTTTGCTCTCCAGAGTTTAAACATGGGGGGAGGGAGGGTGGCAAAATGTCCCTTTTTTTTTCCTGTGACCATTCCAGCCCAAGCAGCCATTTCTTGTTCCAACACACCATGTTGATGATTATGCTCCTTTTCTCAGTCTTCTTGTCCTTGCTTATGAAGATATGAGCTGGAGAGATTTCTCTGAGAGCTTTGCCTAGAGTGTGAGCGTAAAAGAAGACTGGAAAAGTAACGGTTAATGGCATGCAGTCCCTCCTTCCTCCCTCTGACTCTTCTGCCATCTGCTTCTCTCTGTTTGCTTTGCATCTGTCACTTCTGTCTGGCTCTGGGTTAATAGGTGGTGACATGAATCCTTTTTATTTCTTGTGAACATTGATTTTTGTCCTGTTTGTGACCTGAAAGGGGCTTGAATTGTATGGGCTTGCACTGGGCATGCAGGACAGTCACAGGGCAGGGCTGGAATCAGGAGTGGAGAAATTGAACCTTTTTTGAGATTAAAGGTGCTGATCTGGATGCTGGTCAGGGGATCAATAAGCAATTTAAAAATGTTTAATAATGAAAGCTCTTATATTACGCTTCTTGATTACTGGCATGGAAATACTTGGGAGATTCCAATCCTGAATGACCTTATCTAGTAAAAAATACTCCACAATAACTGACATTTCACTCACTGCTGGTGAAAACTCATATTCAAAGTAGATTTCCCGGAATCCTGTTTTCCTGCACTGGTATGGGTAGCTTTTCCATTTCCACATAGTCTCAATTTTTTATTTCTATTAAATCCCCCAGCAGTGATTTAGTTATCCTTCCTGTTGCAGAGCTGCTGTAGCTGTGCCATTGCCTTTCTAGAAAGGATGTGCTCATTAATTCAGAGTTGTTGAGAAATGAATTTAAGGAACGTGGAATTTGTAATGCAAATAATCATTGCAAAAGAATGTTTTCTTTTTGTTAAACTAGTTTATTCCACATTTAATTTAAACTGTTGTGCTTTGTAATTCCACCCCCTCTAAGCAGGAGTTGTCCTGAAAAAAAGCTCAAATGAGCCAAGCTAGTATTAAACATATATAACAAATTCTCTCTCAGGTGAGGCAAATCCAAAGGTGTCACATGTGCTGTCCTTCCTTTTTCATCTGCTAAAATGTGCTGCACATCACAGTTACTGCAAAGTGTCTTGATTACTGGAAATACAATACAAGCCTCTAACAATTGTAACTTAATGTTCTACAACATCCTGAAATCGAGATGTCAAACAGTTGCTGGGATGTTTGGTCTGTGTGTTTCGTTTTCAGGTACCAAACTTTCTTATTTTAGTTGTGTTCTCTATGAACTGGATTTTCATTCAGTTTTTGATGTTGCAACAAGTCGCCTTAGAGTTGAAAGGATCAGGAATTCCCTGTGTTGCCTTTCCAAGCCAAATGAAGGGCTCCCTCTCTCATGTAACATCCTAAGCTGCAGTAGTGTGTGTACAAGCAGCTGGGCTGCATTTGGTGTCAGCCTTGCAAAAACTCTCTTGTATATGGCAAACACTTTGATCTGACAGGCAGGTAAAGTGTTGGGAGAGATTTTCACTCTGACACCACTATTGCCCAAATACAGAGACTGGGGCTAAGTTACTGCACTTGCCACAGATTTTGCAAGGCTGTGCTCTGTGTGTGTGTGGATATGATGTGTCCTTGGGTCAAACTCTGCCTTCCAGTGTGATTTAGCAAGTTCCCTTGATGGCTTTGTGGGAAAAACCTCCTGCATACCACAGGGAGTAGACTTTGGCCCTCTGGTTGTTCTCAGGAAATGTAATCTTTGGCATTTCATTATATAAGCTGCAGAGGTAGAACTAAATGTGAGGTGGGGTTGAACAAGTGTGAAGATGGTGCTTAAGAGGATATAATTTGAGCATCCTTGACCTGAATTTCTGACACTTACAAGCCATATTCCTAAGAATTTTAGCCTGCAAATGAGTTGCAAAGAAGGACAGTGTAAAACAGTCCTGTTTTAGTACCTGGCTGGCTAAGAGATGAGCCATGTTGCCAGCCTGCTCTATGCAGTGTTTATGTCTGATGGTGAATCATATGGTGAATAAGGATAAATTAATATCTGGGGAAATACACGACTCAAGTGTGTTTCTCTGATTTATGCCATTAAAAATGGTTCTTGGGAACATCACTTGTGTTTAAAACTTGATTTTTTTTTTAATTCTGCCTTTCTTCAGACTTATATATCTCCCAGCCCCTTTGTTGCAACAATCCTCAAGCATTTCTTGTATGGAAACCCTGCTGAGCCATTCCATTTTTCCTCTTGTTTTTCTCCTTCCACGTGTGATTCTTGCTGTCTTTTCTGTCATCTCGTTCTTCTTTTTGCTGTCTTATGTTTGCTCTTCCTTTCCTTTTCTTTCCTTTTCTTTCCTTTCTTCTTTTCTTTCTTTGTCTCCCACAACTATCTCCTGGCTCCTCATTCCCTGCATGCCACTAACTGGTTTCATTAGATATTAATTGATTTGTGAATTCAGGCTGAATTGCATCATCAGCAGATGGCGGATCCAGACCTGTTGGAGGAATCCTCTTCACTGCTGGAGCCGAGCGAGATGGGAAGAGGTGCCCCTCTCCGACTTGGGTAATTGCAGTTCAGGATTGCTGGATAGGGATTAGCAGCCTGTGGAAGCAGCAATGATGTGGGCACAATTGTGGAACTTTCCACACCAAGCAGATGAAAACTGATCTAAATCTGGCTGTTGCTCTCTGTTCTTTTCCTGCCCATATGAACTTCCCATTTCATGTTTGTGCTTCACAAGTTTGTCTCTGCACCAAAAAATTAACCCAGTTTGTTAATGCAAGCGTGTCTGGTTGTTTCTCTCAGACATTCTGATATCTCAGAGCTTTGTTGAAAATTATAACTACTGTGGGCACATAATGGTCTGAAATACCTGTATAGTTCTACATCCTCTTTATCAGCTGCTTCCAGGCTTCCTTGTGCATGTGTAATACTTTATCTGGACATGGGGTTTGGTCATGGACAGAGCCCAGGACATGGTCACTGGCAGGCATGGCTGCTGTAACTCTTGCAGCCAATGTGCCAGGACTGCAGGGGAATGAGGGATAGAAACTGCATATCTAAATGCATTTGTTTCTCCTATAAACAGAAGTTTATGTATTTTTAAAGACTATTTAATTCTGTTAAAAAACAGAGCCTGTGCTATAGCACACTTGTTTTGTTGCGTGTTACCTCCACGTATTTAGGATGACCTTCCATTTTTTGTGAAGAACTAATATTAAACAAGATTTTTACACCTTTCGATGCCACACCAACCCCGAGTTGCCACAGTGTGCAGGGTGGGAGGCTCTGTGGGGGCTCAGGTGCAGCCCCTGAGGCCATGCTGTCCCCTTGCAGGTTCGTGGCTGGTGTCATCAACCGCGAGCGCATCCCCACCTTCGAGCGGATGCTGTGGCGCGTGTGCCGCGGGAACGTCTTCCTGCGCCAGGCCGAGATCGAGAACCCGCTGGAGGACCCCGTCACGGTAAAGGAGCTCCTGGGATCAGCATCCAGCAGCTGTGCATCTCTAGATAGAAGCCTCTGTCCCTCAGTGGTGCATGCAGTGAGGTGCATGCAGTGAGGTGCATGTCAGCGGATGCTGCAGCCTCTGAGCATCATCGACAAATGTTTTCCAGTTTAATTAAAACAAAAATAGGAGGCTGGATGGGGAGGTGATGTTGGAAGGGGGAGAACAACTCAAAATGTGGGCTGTGGGAGGGCCTAGGCATTTCTCTGGCCCAAACTGCAAATGCAGTTCTGAATGAGCAGTGGTCCTCTGTGGAAGATGCTCTTTGGGACGTGGATGGTGTGTAATACCTGAAGCTCGTTTCGCTGAACTTGAACCCTTCATTTTTTACTTAAATCACTAACCAATCGTTTAAACACCCACTTTAGAATCATTTACATTAGTATAGAAATAAATAATAAATGTTATGATTGGGCCTAGTTTTACATCCAGTATCTTCTGTGCTCAAACCAGTGGGCACCTCCCAAACTTGGGGCACCCTTGCTCTTACCTAGTAAAGGGCTGCCCTGGAACACAGACCCAGGAGGTGAAGCTCTCTTTCTCATGTGAGGCTGATGTGTTCCCTTGTCCCACCAACCAATGGTAGCTGACCTGTGGAATCATCTGTCTGCTAGGAGAGACTTTGTTCTTATTGTGCAGAACTTCCTTAAACTGAGGTTACACCTAATGTAATTATTCTTGAAACATTATGTTAAAATTTCCTAAGTAAGGTAGAACAATAACTTGTCAACAAATGCAGGAAAGGGGCCCTGGCTGCCCCCACGGACACAGCTGTGCAAGGAATGTGCCTCTGGCCTCCCTGGGAACCACACTGGTTAAACTCCACTTTTTTTATCTTCATTCACTCTTTTGGCTTGATTCTGTACATGAGCTGACTGCACTAAGTGCTGATAAATACTTCATTGCGTCTTCATTATTTTTGGAGATCTTACCAGGTTTCCCCATTTACTGTACTGCATAGAATCAATAATGGATAACCTGGGGCATTTTGCTTCAGTAAACACAAATACAATGCAGCTATTCTGTACTGAGGCTGAGAAAACAGCTCTCCTTGTGACTGTTCCAGTGTTACTCAGGTACATTTTTGACCCACTGTGCATATCTGAGCTCTGATGGACAGACTCAGAAAAAGGAAAGGTAGAACTCTGGTAATTATCTAATGTTAATTTCTACAATTCTTTCCTTTGTTCTAGGGGGATTATGTGCACAAGTCTGTATTTATCATCTTCTTCCAAGGTGACCAGCTGAAGAACAGAGTCAAGAAGATCTGTGAAGGGTATGAAAGTCTGACAGCTGGGCAGCTTTCAGTTACTTGGAACACACTGACATGACTTAATATCAATATTTCTCAATTCCCTGTTTCGCAGTGGCTGCAGGAACACATATTTAGACAGCAAATGAAATGTGCCATAAGTAACTGAAACACATTTTGCAGTCAGACTCACCACTCCCCAACCTGTAATGCTCAAAGCACACAAGTGCAGTGCTATGGAATGCAAAATACCAAGGGAGTGCTGATTTCTGGGGCAGGCCTGATGGGACATCAGTGGGATATTCTCACAGGGGAGACAGCAGTGCCTGTTTCCATCAGCAGTAGCACTGGTATGACAGCATCCCCCCTCAGCTGAGTGGCTGACCAGCCTCGTGACAGTGCCTGGAGACACTGGCAGCACTGGGAGCAGAGGATTCTCTCCCACTTCTGTTTTCTTTAGCACTGCTGTTTTCTTCAGCTTCTGCTTTTGCCTAAAGCAAACCTCTGCATCCCTGTGATGTATAGGCTGGAGCTCTGCTTGGCAGTCTCTGCTGATCAGAAAGTTCTCTTAAGGTGCCTCTGGTTCACCCCTGACTGATTGATCTTCTTTCCATCTCTGTCACTGAGGTGCTTCCCTGTCTTCCAGGTTCCGTGCCTCCCTCTACCCCTGCCCAGAAACACCTCAGGAGCGGAAGGAAATGGCTTCTGGTGTCAATACCAGAATTGATGATCTTCAGATGGTAAAATAACTGGGGCCAATGACCTTTCTTTGGTTTTTTTTTTCTTTAATAATATGGTTGAAAACTATATTTGGAAACTTTGGATCCTGTTAAAACGGGAGGATGTTTGCCCCTATTAGATGACCATGTTTTCAGCTTCAGGTAGCTTGAGGCCAGCAGTGCAGGAGAGGTGTTTGGAGACTGCTCAGTTGTTTCTGTGTCAGGATTTGGGATGGGTGGTTTGATCTTTCTGGAGAGCTAAGCAATTAATTGTAGACAAATAAGTACAGAGAACTCCATACCAAGGAACAAAGAGGAACTCATGTAGGGAGATCCCGTAGGTTCTGACTCTTGAGAGCATGTTGTGTAACTGCCTGTTCCATCTGCAAGGACTTTGAAAGTATTTAAACTATTTTCCAAGCTGAGATAACAATGCTAACATTAACTTAGCTCTTCTTTTTTCTGCCTGTCTTTATATTTTCATGTTGTGCTGTCCTGAAGAGCTTCTGCTTTACAACTAATCTCTTGTGCAGCAGCCTGAGTGTTGGTAAAAAGTAATTAGCACCCAGATCTCATTGGTGCTACCTCTGAAATACCTGGAGCTTGCTTCAAGGAAGAAAGGCAGTATGTGATAATGTAGAAAGACTTAAAGGGATTTGAGACAAAAATTGAGAAAAGGTTCAGAAACTAAAAGGAAAAAGTTATTGAATTTGATCTTCTTATTTGATACAGAAACTTTCTCAAGCTGGGAGTTGTGCGGTGTAGATCAAAAGATATTTTTAAATAGACAGGAACTCAGAAGCAGTGTAAATGCTTTAAGCTGCATGTGCCTTGTGTCCTCACTTTCCCTGCAATCTAAGACTTTCCACTCTGGAAATCTGACTTGGCCTGAGTTTGATATGTTCCAGTTGGAAAACACCCTCAGTAGGAAACACTCTCCTTTTCCCTTCAGTAAACAAGTCTTTCAGAGTAATTTGTGTGTTTTCTCAAGGCAGAAAACCCTTCACTTGCAGAGCTCTTCTCTGCTCTTTTAACCTGGGTGGAGGTAAAATTGTTCCCTGTGATCTTGGCACAGTTTGTTGTTTGAAACAACCACTGACCTTGGAGCTGGAGGAGGAAAATAATCAGAAAGCATCCCTGGAAAAAGCCCTTAAGCCTTTCAGCAGAACTAATTAATATGGGGGTACATCATAAACTGCAGGCACGGGGGGCAGCCTGGGGTGGGGAGCAGGGCGGTCATTCATGCTCTGTGGGAAAGGCTTGTTGGTGCACCTTGAGTTTTGGTCCATGGTTTGGCCTCATCTTCCTCCTGCTTCTCTGAAAGGTGCTGAACCAAACCGAGGATCATCGGCAGAGGGTTTTGCAGGCAGCTGCTAAGAACATCCGCGTGTGGTTCATCAAAGTGCGGAAGATGAAGGCGATTTACCACACCCTGAACCTGTGCAACATCGACGTGACACAGAAGTGCTTGATTGCTGAAGTGTGGTGTCCTGTTGCTGACCTCGATTCCATCCAGTTTGCTCTCAGGAGAGGCACTGTGAGTAGCTGCTGTGCCAGGCAGCTGTGGCAGCACCACATGGATTCATTGCTTTTCTCTGAGCATCGTCCCCTTGGGCTGTTGGAATCAGCCCTCACAGAGGAGAGCGTATTTAGCGTGCAGGAATGATGAGTTAGAGATAAAAGTAGTAACAAATAGGTTGTGTGAAGCTTAAAGGATTTTAGCATGTATGAGTCCTTTGGTATGCTTAGTTACCCTGGCTGGGCTCTGTAGTCCTGGTGTCTGGATAGAGGAGCTCTCCAGGATGTTGGCAGTCTCACCCTCTGCTCAGATAGTCAAGAGAATTGGTTGAGTTTCTTGAAACCTTTCCACTTGCTTTTTGTTTTCTTGTCTGTCCTGTGCAGACAGTGTTCACCTTTACTCCTGCTGCACAAAGTAGAGAGCAGGAATCCTGGCAGCCTTCCTCAGCTGCTCCAGTGTCTCATTGTGCAAGCACACTGCAAACACTCCAGCTTGCAGTTTTCCAAATGCCAGTGGGACAGCTGTGTTGGGCTTTGTCCTCCAGTGCTCTGAGGGTGGGTTTGCTGATCTTCCCTTTGTTTTTCTCAAACAGGAGCACAGCGGATCCACTGTCCCATCTATTTTAAACAGGATGCAAACCAATCAGACCCCACCCACATACAACAAAACTAACAAGTTTACTTCTGGCTTTCAAAACATTGTTGATGCTTATGGCATTGGGACATATCGGGAAATAAATCCAGGTAAATTCAGACTTGGAAAAGTCTAAGATTTCTGTCTCAAAATTTTTAGTCATGATATTTATCTGTATTGCCTGTCCTGTGTGGAAATCTCTAATAGAGAATTCTAGTAGAGACTCATCAGCTTTCAGTAATAGAGGGGAAGCTGGAGAATTATATTTACTAGATTGCCTGAACCCTACCATGGTGAATCTGGGCTGACTGACACACAGTGCCCTGGGAATGTTGTGTTTTCCCTTACAGCACCCTATACCATCATCACCTTCCCATTCCTGTTTGCTGTGATGTTTGGGGATTTTGGCCATGGAATCCTGATGACTCTGATTGCTGTCTGGATGGTGGTGAGGGAAAGCCGGATTCTGTCCCAGAAGAGTGACAATGAGGTAAAGTGGAAATGCTGAGCTCTGCATTTCAGAGTTGCAGCTTGGTTCACTCCCATCCTTTTCCCCTTGAGCTGACAATGCCCATTACTCCTCCTTTGGAATTTTTGAAGCATGTGGACAGCCTGAAGAGCACACACGCATGCTGAGTAGAGTAATTTCATAACAGAATTGAGTTCCCTTGGTTTTCCTTTTGTATATTTATAGGAAATTATTAATTTCAGTTGTCTGAAGGAAATTATCAAGTTGGCATAAATAAATCACCCCAAATTTAGCTGGATCATAGTGGGGTTAAGCCACTGCAGAACTCCCAGTTCCTGTACATATATATCCCATCCCTGGCATTTTTCCTGTTGCTGCTCCAGGTTGGTTTTGCTGGCTCAGGGCTGACAGGAGCTGAACCAGAGTTAAGATACATAGGCAGAGCTGGAGGAGGCAGCCAGGGTCTGTGCTCCCTGTTCCAAACTCATGCTGCCAGCTGGAAGTTGCATCAGGCTGTGCAGTCCAGTTTGTTCTCTCCAGCTACTCCTGAGTCCCCTGTGGGGATCCAAGCTGCCCCTTTATCCTCATTATCTGTGCTGCTGTGCTCCCTCTAGCACCTTTAATCCCTTCTGAGGGGAAATAGAGATTTGGGGCTCTCAGTTCACATGGGTGCTGGGTGTCCTACAACAGACTGATTTCCCTGGCTCGGCTTTAGGAGGGACCTTCCCTGTTCTCACGGACTTTCTTTGTTCCTTTTGGGTTTTGACACCAGATGTTCAACATGGTGTTCAGTGGTCGGTACATCATCCTGCTGATGGGACTGTTCTCCACCTACACGGGCCTCATCTACAACGACTGCTTCTCCAAATCCCTCAACATGTTTGGTTCCTCCTGGAGCGTCCGGCCAATGTTCAATAGAGCCAACTGGTCGTGAGTAAACCTTTGGTAACTTTGTAGAGACACTGAGAAGCAGGTGACTTGTCCTTCCACATTGTTCTACCAGCTCAGGAAAACAGAAATTTCTGATCTCTGTCTCAGGTAGATTTGGAAGAGGGGTATAAATGGGATGATACGTGCCAAGGTTCAAGATGCCTTTTTTTGTTTTCCCCCAGGAAAAAAAAAGATGCAGTTTCTCACCTGTTTCCCCATAGACATTTCAAGATTCCTGTCCCCTGTATTTTTCTTCCTTGTGACACTGAGTAAAAGGTCAAGAAACAGGGTTTTATTCATTTGAGAAAATGTCTAGAACCATCCAGGTTCTACAACCTTGAACTTCTCTCAATTTAAGCTATTCCTTGCTCTCACAGGGGAAGAGTGTTGTTAGTTTTTACAGAAAGAGGGTGGCATTGCCATTGTTAATGTTTGTATGATCTTGTTCCCAAACAGAGACGCTTTGCTGGAGACCACCCCCCTGCTGCAGCTGGATCCTGCTGTCCCAGGGGTGTTTGGTGGGCCCTACCCGTTTGGCATTGACCCAGTAAGAGCTCATCCTTTCTCTGCGGTCTTTTGGGCAAAATCTTCTGTGTGTCAGCAGAAAGTACCTGTCTGTTCACTGTTCTGTGAAAGATTCCCCAGCCCAGCCATTCCCTTAGCAAGTACATCAATGGCAGGAATACTCGTGAATGATAGAATTCCTACTGAGATGCCAGATTTGGGATAGAGACCCTTGTTCTAAGGTCCATTAAAGGCTGCTTTCTCACCCTTCCTAACCTGCAGTGCTTTAATCAAATCTGATCAGCCTTGAGAATCACTTTCTGAAGTTACTTTTTTACCTTGGGAATGTTGTTAATCTCCTTTTTCAGTCACCCTTGGAAATATGCATTTCCCAGTAATCCTGTCACTTTGTACCTACCTGCTTTAACACCTCTGCTCTTAACTCTGCTTGTAATATATGACAAACCTTGTGTGGGCTCCACATAAAGAGGAAGTGTGGGAAATCCCAGCTGTGTGTAATTGTTCCTTTAAAGGGATAATCATGTTCTTTCTGTTAAGGATGCAGCCTCTTTTCTCCTGCACCTTTGAGGTAACATGAAATCAGGTTTGATTACTGTCAGAAGTGGGCTCAGTTACTGTCAAACTGTTCCCAGCTGAAAGTTTGTCTGCTCATTTCCCCAAAAGATACCCTTAGGACCAACACATCTTTAAAAACCTGCTTTTTCAGCCTCACACTTCCTGACCAGTTCATAGTATTTAGCTTAAAGGGAGTGTTTTCCTTCTCCTGTTTTCCTTTCCCTGCTATCTGACTAGGTGTTGTTTTTCACAGATCTGGAATATTGCCAGCAATAAGCTGGCCTTCCTCAACTCCTTTAAGATGAAGATGTCTGTGATTCTTGGCATTTTCCAGATGCTCTTTGGTGTTGCATTGAGTCTCCTCAACCACATGTGAGTGCTTTGCTCTGGTTCTCTCATTGTGGGGGGAATGGAATGTCTTGGGGTGTTTTGTGGCTTAAGCTGCCTGTCAGCCCTCACCTCCTGATGGAAGGGGCAGGGCAGTTATCTCTGGCTGTGTGTGGAACTGTGCCTGCCAGGCAGTTCCTGTGCTCCAGGCCCAGCTGCTGTTGAGCTGCTAAGCCCCTGCACTGTCGTTCCAAAGACTCTCTTCACACTCTTATTAAAAGCTTTTGCCCTAATTCTAACCAAATCTAATATAAACTTCCTTTTTTTTTTTCTTTTCTTCTTCCCTGTAGCTATTTTAAGAAGCCACTGAACATATACCTTGGATTTATCCCAGAAATGATTTTCATGTCCTCCCTCTTTGGATACCTTGTTATTCTCATCTTTTACAAGTGGACAGCCTATGATGCTCACACATCCAAGGAAGCACCAAGCCTCTTAATACACTTTATCAACATGTTTCTGTTCTCCTATGAGGACACCAGTAATAAGATGCTTTATAGTGGGCAGGTGTGTGCTCTTGCTAGAACAGAAGCAGGGATGCTTCATGATACTGGAGTGTTTCATTGACCTTGTCAGAATTGTGAAATAAAGCATGAGACATCTTTCCACAGCATTTCTGAAGGCTGATACTATGTAATGTTGAAGAAGGAAGGAATTATCCCTATACCAGGAATTTTTATTTGTCTGACCGTAAGTCAGCTGTGGTTTCAGAACATGTGGATCCTCATTAATAGCAGAAAGCAATTAGGAATGTTGTCCCATGTCTGCAATGTGATACCTCTCAGCTTAGCTCACACACCAACGCTGTTTCCTCCCTGCAGTATCAGACATCTGCCAAATTCTCATTCCCTGCAGGATCTTTTTGGATTTTTCCCCAATCTAACTCAGTCTCAGCATTAAATGCTGTGCTCAGTCAGAGGTGGCAGCTGCAGGCATTAAGTACTTAATTACTGTTCCCAGAAGAGAGAGAGGTAGTGGAGCATCCACATACTGGGAATTCAGCCAGTCTTGGTGGGTTGTGTGTGTGTTATGAGCAGGGGCTGCAGCTGAATTACCTGAGACTTGTTTCTTTTGCAGAAAGGGCTCCAGTGCTTCCTCGTGGTGGTAGCCTTGCTGTGTGTGCCGTGGATGCTGGTAGCCAAACCCCTGGTCCTTCGCCAGCAGTATTTAAGGAGAAAACACTTGGTGGGTGACTCCCTTTTATATTTTACATAGGAAAACTGGTTTTGGTTGAAAAGCTGTGTTCTCCATCCTGAGCTTGGATTCATGGGTTCACACTGCATTGAAACCTGTAAAGTGTTTGTGCATATTCCTGGGCATACCAGCAGGTGGGTGTTACTGGAGACAGAGTGTTGCCTGCCTGCTTTCCAGACCTGGATCCAGCATCAAACCTGCTTTTAAAAACCCCTCATGTTGGTAATGATCAGAACAGTGTCTCTGGCTTGGGCTTTGGTAGCTGGTTTAGGAACAGTCTCACTGCCTGCTGGATGCACTTCTGTGGCTGGACTAGACTTGCAGTGGGAAACAGAGATGGAATTGGCTGGCAGATTTCTCAGCTATCTTTGTTAAAGCAGCTTGGATGGTAAAAAAAAAAAAAAAGCAATTAAAAGGAAAAAAGGACTTAGAGACTCACGTGAGAGGTTGTCTGCTGGGGTGCTCTGTAGGTTTCCTGCTGCACTGTACAGATCCTGTGTGTGAGATGCAGGAACGTGGCACACGTGCACTGCGGAGACGTGCGAGTGCTCCCTGCATGTCTGGCAGCGCTGTGAGGACGTGCAGCCAGTCAAAGATCAGTTCAGTTACAGACACTCCCTCTCCCTTCTCTGACCACCTCTCATCCTCCCATGTCCCCTCCATTCGTCTCCCTCTCTCTTTTTGTTTTCTCCCTCCTCCCTCTCTCTTCTTCCGTCCACCCCCAGGAAGGGCAGCCCGAGGAGGCCCAGGGCAGCACGAACGCGCAGGCGCTCGAGGCAGCAGCGGCTGCAACAGTGAGTGCTCTTCAAACTCGCCTGATGCATTACAGATGGGAATTGGCTTTGTGTCTGGTTATCGAGGGAGCATGGAATGTATCTGAATCTCATAAGGGAATGGCAAGTGCACCTTTAGGGTGGAAAACACTTTCTCTTGGAAAGAGCAAAGTTCAGCCAAATTGATACATTCTGGATGAACACCCAGGCTGGAGGATGGTAGTTGTGTGTGCACAGAGACGTGTCCTTGCAGGAGTGCTGCTGAATCCAACCTGCAGAGCAGCACAGGATTTCCTGCTACCACATCCCCCCATGTTAAATTCCCTTTTTTTCTTCTGCTTCTGTATTTGTTTAAGATAGATTAGGATTCTTCTCAGTGCGGCATTTCTGTTTGCATTACGTGTTCCCAAACACACAGTGATGTGATGGCCTCCAGCAACTCCATGTCAGTAATCATTGGATTTGTGACACATCTGTCCTGTACACACTTTGACCTGAAATTATTATAAAATGGTTGTGCACAAACAAGCTTCTCAGTGGCAGTTGTTTTGACTTTTGTGTTTCTAAGCCTACAGATGGCCCTTTGCTGCCAGAGCTTTCTGCTGAGGATTGTGGCAGCCCCCAGAACTTATTCCCCTCCCCAGTGCTGCCTATTTCAGCTACATTTTAGTTCTGAATCTGCCTGGCTGACTAGGAGGTGTGAATCTCACTGATTGTGTGGAGCACATCGTGGTCTCCAGCTGCCAGAGGTGCTGGGAGGGACATGTCAGCTGGTTCTCTCATGACATTTTAGTCTCCTCACAGAAATGTCAGAAATGAAAATGGATCTTTTGTGCGGGATCCATCCAGCGTATGAAACGCGTCTCCATCGGGAAGCTGCGAGGGGAGGTCTTGTGTGAAGTGTGCTTAGAGGGATCAAGTAAACAATTGGAGCTGTTGGAGCTGTGTTTAGGTTGGCTGGTTTACAGGGAATGGAATGGATATGAGTCGAGTGCGAGGGAAGGGCTGCTCAAGTGCAAGTTCACACAGGCTAGAAATACACAAATAGAATATTGACAGGAGTCATCAGTGATTTGTGGTGTTTAGAGATACTGGAAATCCTAATAAAAACACTATCTTAGTTGTTAATATGGAGGGGGTTTAAAATTTTATTTCTGTTTTCAGAGCATAAGCGCCTACCTAATTTGTTTTTAGAAACCTGACAAAATTCTAAGTCATATCTGGCATTTGAGGCATATTTATAATTCAGTCTAAAATAAAAGCAGGCTTCTAAGGACAAAGGAGGTAGAAGAACTCAGAGCAGCTGGTCTGTGCAAGCACCAGGTCATAGGATCTTCAGCCTTTTTTGTCTGCATGGGCATCCCTGGATTTCTGCAGCCTGGATGTGGCAAGTCAGGCCACAACCTGTCAGAGGTGACCCAAAGACAGTGCTGAAGCTGGACACAGGGTTTATTTCTGCTTATGGTGTTGTAGTTTGCCTCTCTAGGAGTCAGACTCAGGGGTCAGGTGGGAACTGCTCTCAATTTCAGCATTTCAGCTCAGTCTCTGTGTTCTTTTCCCTTTGGAGTCCTGGAGGTGCAGCTGAGGGTCAGATGCTGAATGTCAGAACAAACATCTCTAAAAGGACCTGCTTGCACAACGTAGAGTTTCCAAGCAGGGGCAGATCTGGTTTTCCATGTGGTGTTGGTGTGCCTGAGGCTGGTGGGAGCGTGTGTGTGTGTTTGTGTTAGTGTGTTCAGCTCCATGACCTGCTCCAGTACCCAGCAGTGGTGTGTCCATGCTTGTCCAGCCATGCTGGGCAGGACGTGGGGCTGTTGCATGTCAGAGCCAGCAAATGTCCTCTCAGAGGTGTGCCTTTATTGTCCTCATGGTTGCAGTTACACTGTAGAAATGTACCAAGGATTCACTCAGACAGATTTTTTTTTTTTTTTTTTTTCCCCAGCCCCAGCAGGAATCAGCACCTTTCCCATCCAAGCTGGGAAATAGAATTGTACCTGCCTTAATCTGGGCCTTAATATTTCATATTTTGTTTTCCTCTGTGAGCTGCCGCTGCACATGGAGTCACGAGAAACCTGCACTTTTGCACTAAAACCCAAACAACACTTTGCTCTTTCTTTTCTGCATGTGTCAGGGCACGCACAACTTTGGTGGGATCCGGGTGGGCAATGGCCCAACGGAGGAGGATGCTGAGATCATTCAACATGACCAGTTATCTACCCATTCTGAGGAGGGGGAAGAGGTAAGCACCTGAGCATCCTCGCTCTCAGGGCACTGCACTCGGCAGCAGGATGAGCTCACTGGGACTGTAGTTACTCATTTCCAGGCTGTTTAAACAGCAACATTCCCAGTGAAGTGTGTTCCTAGCAGTTTTCTCACTGACTGTCTCTTGGTCACTCCCAGGACTCCAGAAAAAGCAGCATAATTTGCATATCCTGGGAGATGTGGCTCTGTTTGTCCCCAGAGAGCCACCATCTCAGGGGTGCACAGCACTCCCAGGTGCCACATGTTACCTGCTTCTCCCATGCCAGTGGAAATTCAGGGGCTGTGTTTCTGCAGCACTGAAATTTTGTTTATATATTCATTTTGACTGCTGGGGGTAATATTAATTACTCCCCTTTCCTCTGGGAGAGGAGAAAAACAGTCAATCTCCTGTAGCTGGGGAGTTTTCTGATGCCTCTGAAGGACTGCAGCAGATCCTGCCTCTGTAGTGCATGGGATGTGTTACTGCTTTCCGTGGCGTGCATAGGAGGGAATTGCTGAATGTGTTCATGATTAATGTGATCAAAACACTGCACTAAATGTAAATTTATGTTTTCAAGCCTACAGAGGACGAGGTGGTAAGAGCACAGCAGCTTTGCCTTCATGTGTACCTGAGCCATTTTCCATTGGTGTAAAATGTGCTGAATGGAACTTGTTATGTCACAGCATCTTGTTTTCCAAAAGATCTTGCTGTTTTCATGTTACAGGCCATTTTTAATTCATACACACATACATCAACAGAATTTGAATTACTTCGTCTATACAGCTTGTCTGTCTGATCCCCTGTCTGCAGGTTGTTCCCAGATACCTGGGAAACTGTTCAGCTGAAGGTCTGAAACTGTAAAGTTTTCACTTCTGAGCTTCCAGAGAAGTCTCAGTTTTTATTATGTTGTGGCCTTTTTAATTCTGTGCTGCAGCAAACTGTTTAAAGATATTTCTTCCCACAAACCATCTGCCATGTTAAAGATGACACTGGTTGACCTAGAGAACAAATGCAGCACCACCAGTCCAGTTTCATGTACTTCAAGAACTGAACTGGCCAGAGGCTTTGAGTAAAAGAGAAGCTCCATTCTGAGAAACTGCTCATCAATAAGCACTTGTAAGAAGTATTAAAAAAAAATGGGGGGTTAATACTTATGCAGGATTGGTGTAAGTTTCAGCACAATCAGGTAACCAATTTTACTACAAAAAAATACAAATGGCATGAAATCAGAACAGCTTGACATGGGCACTGCTGCTGAAAATAATGCTGAGAGTGGTTTGCTCAGAGCTCTGCTGTGCACAGGCCTGTGTGGGATGGGGGGGAAGGGGAGGGGAATGGGGGTCCTGTTCTGGTGTACCTGATGTCTCACTGAACCTGGGGAAATTTGTCAACCCACAAGGACTGTGCCACAGCAGTCCTGATGCTCCCACTCCTGCCTCAGTGGTTGTTCTCTCTGGCAGTTGCACTCAGCTTTGAAAGGTCACTGTTTAAACATTTCCCACATTCCCTCCTGCTGGCCCACTCCTGTGTCTGGAGCTGGAACTGTTGGCTAGGGCAGCCTCTAGTGAAGAACTTAACAGCTCATGTTCTGTAAAAAAAGGATTAGGATTTTGACAGCTAATTTAACTGAATTGTTTGGAATATTTATTGCCTTGGATATACTAGGGGAGAATTAAGAGTATAAATAGCTTTGTGTGCATGCCTAGAGCATTAGTCACTGGATGTATTTAAAACATCATGTTCACTTAAATCTGAGCAGTTTCTGAAGCATGGATTAAATCCAAACTGCAGGGAATGCTTTCCCAAGCTGCAGGATAAGAAACTGCCCTACATGGCAGACTTCCTTGTAAGTTCTTTTATTATTGCAGAAAATTACTGAGCCACAGAGACTTTGCCAGTGAATGGTGCACAGATGTGACTTTTTCAGGATAGCTGAATGCATTATTTTTGCTTTCAAAAAGGGAAGGTTCATGTCTTGCAACATGCTCCTGTAGCAAAGGCACACACAGTACAGCTTGGGGCACTGCCTCCTTCCCGCAAGCAGCACCTCTGGGTTACCAGGGAGTGCACACCAGCACCACCTTCTGCTGAACAGTCTTTTCCTGGCTAAGCCCATGGATGAATTTGGAATATCTGACTTTCACATGCCAGAATAAGAAAACAATATTCACATCACAGCATTTGTCATTCCACAAAACCTGTCGAGACGATTCATTGATCGTTGCTGGCGTGCTAAACCAGGAGAAGACAGTGTCAGTGTGCAGTGTCACACACAGTGTCCCTGGTGATAGCAGCAGTGCCCCTGCCCGTGTCCTTGCCTGTCCAGCCAGCCCTGGCTCCCAGCTCCCCTCACCCTCTGTTCCCTTTGCAGTTTGACTTTGGGGACACCGTGGTGTACCAGGCCATCCACACCATCGAGTACTGCCTGGGCTGCATCTCCAACACCGCGTCCTACCTGCGGCTCTGGGCCCTCAGCCTGGCCCACGCACGTGAGTGTCCTCAGGGGCCGAGGCTGGCTCCCTGAGCCTGCTCTGGGAGGGTGGGAGGCAGCACGAGAGGCTGTGAGTGCATTACCTGGGAGCAGCGAGCTGCACGCACCAGGCTCTGCTCCCACAGCTCTGCTGAATGGGAGGAATGGAGTTAAAATCACAGAGTAAAGCAAAGAGCTGCTGAGCAAGGACTCTGCCCTGCCCTGTGTGACTGCTGGAGGCAATGTCCTGACACTTGGCTGCAAAGGCTCTTGTCCTTCTTCAGTTTCCCCCTCATTGTAGCAGGGGTTTGCTTGACTTTAGTTGTTACTTCAGCAGTAACCAGCCCCTGTTCCTGCTGACGTGAGTCTCCTCCCCTTTGTCTCGGCAGAGCTCTCGGAGGTGCTCTGGACCATGGTGATCCACATCGGCCTCAGCGTCAGGAGCCTGGGGGGAGGCCTGGGCCTCTTCTTCATCTTTGCTGCTTTTGCCACGCTGACAGTGGCCATCCTGCTGGTCATGGAGGGGCTTTCAGCCTTCCTGCACGCTCTGCGCTTGCACTGGTGAGTTACTGGAACTTCAGAAGCTTGGAGAGCTCTTCATAACAGGAAAATGGGTGTCACCTGGACCGTGCAGAAATGCCATCTTCTAGAAGGCAGAAAGTCTTAAAAAGGGTCAGAGATTTCGATCCTGTTTGTAGTAAAACACCTTCCTCCCAGTTGTTTTGAAGTTGTGGAGCTCTGCTTAGAACCAAGCACTAAAAGACTCATGGTTTAGGACCAAAGCTTTGGGACCAGGGACTGGGGAGGCTGTGCTGGCTGGAGCAGTGTGCTTTGTGGCTTTCAGCAGGACTTTCTCCTTCCATCTCTTGGTCTTTCCTTTGTTCCCGTGTTTGATATCCTTTGTGTGCAATAGCCACTGACTGCAGGTTCCTTCTCATGCTATAAAACCTTGTCTTGGACAGGAGTGGCTTTGCCTTCTGCCCTTGAGGTACTCTGGGATGGCAGCGAGTTTTTGCTGGTCTTGCTTTTGGAAGTTGCTTTTGCAGCTCCTTTCCTGACATCATTAAGCTCCTGTGTATGCAGGCAGCAAAGCAGAAGGAATTACTCTGCTCCCAAGTATGGAAAATATTCAAGAGCTTTCTCTAATCCATGTTTAAGAGCACTCATTGTTCCACTTTAGATTCCCTCATCAGTGCACTGGTGGGATCAGAGGAACAACTGGGAGTAGGATTTTCTCAGCCTGAAATGTTGGAGAGTCTGTGCCTGTGTGGGGTTCAGGGATTTCCTGGGGGGGTGAGGGAAGTCATGAGAGCAAAGGGAAGTCTCTGAAGATGACAAGAAATACTCATCTTGCTTAAATTAAAGTAGTTCTGTAAAGTAGTTCTGCAAGTGCAACAGGAAGCAAGTGCCTCTAAAAAAAAACCAAAAAAAAATCAGCCTTCTTGGACTTTTCCCTGCTTGTGGGGAAGGAAAGCTTTGCCCTTTTGCCCTCTCCCCTGGCAGCTAGTGAGGTGCAGGCAGGGGGTGCAGGCTGGAGGGTCCTGGTCCACCTGTGTCCCTGCAGCCAAGGGAGCCAAGCTGATCCTGGGCCGAAGCCATCTTGTGCTGAGGGAGCCGGGGGGGCACTCCTGGAAATGGCTGCTGGATGGTGTCTCTGTTTTTCCTGGCATCCAGCCTGAACCCTGCAGAGCAGTCAGCTCCTTGCTGACTGGCCAGAGGTCCCTCATCTTCTCCCTGCTGTCACCGTGCTGGGCCATTGCAGCAGTGACAGCAGGAGCCCCACAAACCCTGCTGGGAACTGAGAGCGGTCCAAGAGGAGCAGAGGGCAGCAGTGCTGTAACTCCAGATGTGGTGGGCTTGCTCTGCAATTCCTTGAGGATTAGAGGATTTCCAGGGCTGTGGCCTCTCTGGGCTGTGGAGCTGCATGGCCATTTCTAAGCAGCAGTAGGGGAACAGCTCTGAGCAGCTGCTCTAGACAGGCTCCATGGAGCAGAAAACACATTTTTGGGGAGGTACCTGTCTTGTGTTAATCACAAACTGCACCTCCAGATATGGCTCAGACACCTGGAACAGGTGTGGGCTGGAGGTAATGGTTCACGCTGCCAGGCTTTCCCTGAAGGGCCATTAAAAAACCATCTGTGTAAATGTGTCAGTGAAATGGCAAACAGGCAAACCCAGGGCAACAGTGACAGCATGGATCACTCTGCCTGTGCAGACCAGTGCAGGGCAGCTGTGGAACTGGAGTCCTTAACAAAGTCCTGTTTTCCCTAAACATGTGTTTCAAACCTGCAAGCCTTTCGTGCACAGGCTCTGAGAGAAAATCTGTTCAGGCTCAGAGCCCAAAAAGCAAGTTTAAGGTTCTATTTCAGACTGCAAGTGATCTGCTGAAATGATTTTGAGGTTGCTGGGTGTTGGTTATCACAGGGAGGCACCTGCAGTGGTTCCAAAGAGCACACTGTTCTCATTCCTTTTTGCTCCTGAACTGAAAACAGGGTGTTCCAATGGCAGGTGTTCCTTTTTAGGAAGAGGAAGGGAGAGTGGAGGTCAGATACAGATGTCCTGGGAAGAGCAGATGGGATTTTCTGGCTATGGGAGAACCGTCACCTATGAGGAATTTGAGGTGTGGGTGGTTCAGCCTTCCTGGAAAGGAGGAGGAATTGAGCATGTGTTTTACTGGTCAGGGAATTCACAGGTTGTTCCATATGCTGTGCCTGGCAGTCCCAAATGAAGGAGGTTTGTTTTGTGCTTTTCCAGTGTGCATTCTTTGAGCAGGTTGGGCTTTTCAGGCCATTCTGGGGTGGAGGCAGCCCTCTGGATTGCTGCCAGGATTTCAGGGTGTGAACTGGGGCTCCACTGCAGCGCTGTACGTGTCTGAGTTGTTGTGCTGTCAGCTTCTTTTGCTGTAACTCCTCTGAAATACATCACTCTTCTGAAATATTTAACCTTTTCATTTATTGCCTTCAGTGACATAGTTCAACATGAACATTCAGATTAAAGCAGCTTCCCCCTTTTTAAGCCAGTCACGTTTTCTAATGTGAGCAAAAACAGACTGTGCCCAAAAGAAAAGGTTTGTAACTGTATTCAGGGTGCTGCTTCCCCAGAGGCGTGGGTGTGTTGGAGCTGCATCCCACTCCCAGTCCTGTGAGTGGGGCTGGTGAAGTCCAGCTGCTCATCCACCTGCCAGGATTTGATTTTCCTTTGTAAATGTCAGTCTGGCTGCAGGAGCCTCTGCTCCAAGGGGCAGCTGCAGCCTCCTGTCAGGCAGGATGGAATATCCCAGAGACAGATCTGGTACCTCTGTTCTTTTTGGGAAGGAGTAACTACAACAGTCTCTGCACAGACACCCCCAGTGGGTTCTGTCTGTTGAGGTGTGCCTGGTTCACACCTCAGGCTCTGGCACCTGTCTTTAGGGACACAAACATAGAGTGGGAATTTGCAGTTTTACTGAGTGACAGTCAGGGTTCACATTGCATTTTTGCCTCCTACTCATGGGACTGGAGCTGTCTGGTTTTCCAGTGTTGGTACCCTGACTCTGTGGGACTGGAAAATCCACAGAAAAACAGTCTGACAAACACTGACACTAATTATTAATGCAGAAAGCTGCAGAGTGGGTCTCCTGTAGCACTACTGCTGCCAGAGGACTCCTGGGCTGTTTGCTGATAATGCCACTGTCTGTAAATTCTCTGCAGAACTTGGTCACCCATGTGAGACACACGAAGGGTTTAGCAGTGAACTGGTAAATGTAACAGGCAGTGAGCCTGGGAACAGCAGAGCTTCCTGCTGGGTTCTGGGTGTTCTGGAGACACCTACAGAAAACCCTACTGACAATTTATTACACTGTTTATTTGGTTAAATACACATTTCTGGCTAGTTCTCTAACTTTAGAGCAGCCTCTCTTCCAGAGTCAGGCCTCCAGTTGTGGCCAGTTGTAACAGAATGTCCAAAGGGAGGGTTTGGATGCTGAGGCCAGCTGGAATTGTGAATCATCAGGGTTAACATGTCAGTCACAGTGAGCTTGGGTGACTCACATACCCAACCCTCTGCCTCTCATTTCCCTTTGCTTACAGAACAGTTACTTAGTCACAGGATACTTGTGGAGATTATCAGGGTTCCTGAAAAACTGGAGCACGTTGGCAAGGAGCCCTTCCTCCCACATGGAAAATCCTGCTCATCCTGGGGATCCCTTGGCCTGCGAGGCAGCAGAAGATACAGGCTAAAGCTGGTTTTCCTGAGCATTTCCCTCCTGGGCTCTGTGGGGAAATCACTTTTTGCTTGCTGAATCCAGCAGCTCTGGAGTTTGCCATGATTCCCCATTCAGGGAAAAATAACTCAAGTTTGTCTTTTCTTGCTGAAAAAAAACCCTTCTCCTGAACTGTGTTAAGGCTTCCCAGCTTGCTGCCACTTGCTCCTGCAGAGACTTTGATTTCCAGCAGATTGTGCAGTGGAAAGTCTCTGTGAAGCCTGGGCTTGTTTTTGCTGGGAATCAGGGGATTAGTTTTCCCTATCCCTGTTTGGCTGTTGCTGACTGTTGGGCAGTTCTCTAGAATAATTCCTTTTTACTCGAGTTTGTTAGGGGCAGCAGCAAATGGGGCTGAGCTAACGCTCGGCTGGAGCTGGCTGGCACATCCCAGTGCAAATGTGCTGCAGGGAATAAACAGAAGTGGCTGGTGGGGAGTCTGAGCTCAGTGTCACGTGGCTGAGGCTTGTGCTAATGAGAAAGGGAACTTTAGCAGCTGGTGTAGAAAATGCTGTCTCTGCACCCTGTGCTTCCTGGGACACTGCGGTCAGGGCTGGCCTTCTGCTCCTGTTGCCAATTTTTGTCCCTGAGGGTGGGATCAAAGTCTCTGGACAGCTCTTTGTTCCACACAGAAACATCACACATAGATGAGGGGTGTTGTGCCAAAAGATACATTATGTTACGATAGCTCTTTTTCTCTTTAAATCTTTTTATAGTCAGCAGTCCTTTTAATGGAGTTCTTGCTAATTGTTGCTATTGAGAGCTGCCTTTTTAATGAGTAACCCCTCTTCTATCTCTTGCAGGATTGAATTCCAGAACAAGTTCTACACTGGCACTGGGTTCAAGTTTCTCCCTTTCTCCTTTGACATCATCCGTGAGGGGAGGTTTGATGACTGAGGCCCCTCACTCCAGCAGTGTTAAATGTTTTGTGTGTGTGTGTGTGTGACTGACCCCAACACCAAGGGTGTGACTGACCCCTCCCCGTGTGCCTGAGCCTTGTGTATAGTGACAATAACTTATTGCAGCTCCCTTGAGCGTTACCATGGCATCCCAAAGCCAAAAGCTTTGACGTTCTGGGGTAACGACACTGGATCGCAGAAACTTTTTGTTCCCTAAGTTTACTCCCAAAGGTACCAAGTGCATGAGGTGTCTGTTTGGTGTGCAGTTGTGTGCTCCCTGTACTGTGCATTCCTTGGCAGCTGATCAGGGCAGAAAAGAAGTGACAGCTGTGCTGAGGGGATAAAACAGCACATGGAGAAAAGGCCCAAAGACCTCAGCTCGAGAAAAGTGAGGGTTTTCCCCTCTTATTGCTGCAGGCAGTGGTGAGGAGTCCTCACGCACTGGGATTCAGCTGCTTGACTGTGGCCTGGGGCAGGATGGGGAGGGATGAGCCTTGGTGCAGACTGTCACTGGTCACTGCAGGTTCTGCCACTGGCAGTGAAACTTCTGGGATTTTTGGTTTGAAACCAAAGCCCTCGAGGCACATCAGATAGTGCCTGTGTGGGTTTGGCATCTAGCTATGGAGGCAGCTTTTGCTGTGGATGTACCAGTGACTCACATTGTCCTGTGCACTCAGGGTCTGAGGAGCCCTTTAAGGGAGAGCAGTGGCCCAGTCTTGCCAAAATACCTCCATGGCATTGGGGTCTCTGTGGTGTGTCCCTGCATTAGCTGTTGCTTTCTTTCCTGTCCAAGCTGTCAATATTTCCTTGCACTCCTCAACTTGATGTAGCTGTAGCAGCAGTGGGGTGTGTGTTAGTGCTGTGTGTGACTGTCATGTTCAGTTCTTGCAGTGGAGCTGAGTATTTGTGTATAAACAGATTAGAACAGGAATGAGACTCATTAACCTGGAAGCAAGGAATTAATACCTCGAAGTGCCAGGCTGCTTAAAATTAGATGAGAAAGTTACATGTACCTTGCACACTGCAATGTGCGTGTGCATGGGGCACAGGGATCCTTGTGCTGCACCTGGGCAGGCCCTGGGCACATGCTGTGTTTACAGGAGGGTGTGGTGGGTATTCACAGAGGTGTTTGCAGACTCTGAAGGGTAAAATCAAAGCGTGGCTGCAGGTGGAGCTTTGACATGAGTCCTGCTGTGTTCTGCTGCCTGGGTGAAACATGTTGCTGACAGTCGCTGTATAAATTAAATGAACTCCACAACAAACAATGTGGTCTGTTTTCTGCTTCCCCAGTGCTTGCTGAGGGGCTCAGGGGCAGCCTAAGCCTAACCCTCATCCCTGACCCACACCGAATGCAGCCCCCAGAGCTGCTGGGGACAGCTGGGACCTTGGGCATTTCTGCCCAGGATCCTGTCACCTCCGTGCCCAGAACCATGGGGTGGGCAGGGCTGCTCTGTACAGCAAGGCCGGCGTGACCCTGCCTGGGCTGCGATGCCTCTGTGCTTATCGAGCCCTGCGCTATCCTGAGCGAAGGCCGGGCAGGGCCGTTGAACCCAGCGCCTCCTGCCCAGCCCGATAGACCCCGTGTGGGCAGAACGAGGAGTCGCGCAGGGGGAAAAGTTCCGGCTTGTTTAACCCGGGTGCTGTGGCTACCCTTCGACAGGGAGTGGGACAACGCGTTCTGCTGTGCCCTGCTCCTGCTTTCCCCAGCCGCAGGGGCCCCGCTCTCCCGGAGGGCCGTGTTTACTCAGGCCCTTCCTGCCGGACAGGGTATTCCCTCATGTTCGGGAGCAGCGGAAGGGAGGGTTCTGCAGGGGTTTGGCGATTCGTGTGGCTGATGTCAGTGTGCTTCCCATCTCCTGATCTTTTCGGGAGGACGAAAAGCTGCGCTGAACTGCGGCCCCAGCCTCCCGCCCCTCTTGGACGAGAAACCGGCTTCCTGCCGGTCCGGGGGATGCTTCTCCTGGGGGTGTAGGTAGCAGCGGGCAGGGTTTTCTCTCCTCTTCCACCATTCTCCTGTGCAAACACAACATTTCTGCCCGTTTCCCTGGCTCTGGGGTCACAAGAGCAGCCCTGATGCTGGCAGGAGACCCCGGCCCCCCGTGGGCTGCACTAGGGGCGCTCGGGAAGTTCTCCCGTCCCTCCTCCGGAGCGCCCCGCAGCCTGGTTCTGTCCTGGAAGCGTCTGCGAATTCCCCCTGCATCTAAGAGAGACCCGGGCAGCCCGAGCCCGCCCCGGCCCCGTTCCCGGGCGGGGTTCGCCTCAGCAGCCAGGACCG
>WEIU01019903.1:75704-89288 GCA_013389925.1 Aegithalos caudatus | reverse complement strand
GGACGGCTGGGCGGGCTCTGGCGCTGCAGGTGGGAGCGGCGGCTCAGCCCAGGCTCCTGCTTATAGCCCGCTCCGGGCTCCCGCCTGCGCTCCCGGTCTGTTAGTGGAGCGCTGTGGAGGCGGAGCAGAGGCACGAGGCTGTGGCTGCCATAGATAGTGCCTTATGTAAGCACGAAGAGTCCCCCCCTCCCGAGCTGGGAGCGCTGTGGGGCATAGAGACGCTGCACTGGGGGTAGGCTGCACAGGACCAGCCTCTCTCCCTCCCTCTCGCCAAGCCTGGCCATGTGGGGCTCACCTGCAGTCTGGGGGTAGCTCACACTCTGGCAGTGGAAGTGGCACGGAGCTGCAGCAGCATCAAGATCCTCTTGCTCCCGTTGTAGGCAGATGATGAGCACTACATCCCCCGGGCTGTGCTGCTGGACCTGGAGCCCCGCGTCATCCACTCCATCCTCAACTCCCCTTACGCCAACCTTTACAACCCCGAAAACATCTACCTGTCCGAGCATGGAGGGGGAGCTGGCAACAACTGGGCCAGTGGCTTTTCACAGGTACCAGCTCTAGTGCTGCTGGGGGAGACACAAGGCAGCTCTTCAGCCCTGGGGCTTTTTCCTGGCTCCCTTATGTCAGCTCAGTCCCAGTTTCTGAAGAACACCTCGTTACTGTCAGGGACTGATGTCCCTGGGACTGTGTTCCTGCACCCTGTGGCACCCTGAGCACAGGGCCACACTGCCAGTCTGACTCGACTTCACACCGAGCTTGAGCAGCTCTTCTCCATGTTCTGTGGGAAAAGAACAAAACCAGTCCTGATCTCTCTTGCAGGGAGAAAAGATCCATGAAGATATTTTTGACATAATAGACAGAGAGGCTGATGGGAGTGACAGTTTGGAAGTAAGTAAACAAGGGATTTGGATCTGGTTACCCTGCCTGGTGTTCTCCCAGCTGGGTTCCTCTTTGTAAGGTTGAGCTCAGCACTCTAGGCTTGCTCAGTGAGCTTCTGGGACTGAGCACAGAACATGTAGAGGGGAGATCTAGGGACAGGAGGTCTGTCCATCCCCACTCCACCTACCAGCCTGTCCCAGAAGTTTCTTCACTGTTTGCTTGTGGGGCATTTTTCTTTACACTGTCCATGTGAACCTGTACCCTGTATGCAGACAGACAGGGCTGCTGGCTGTTCATGTCAGGCTGTGACATGGCTGCAGGGGAAGGGAGAACATCACTAAAACAAGCTGGCAGGAGATTCAAGTGCCTGTTGTGGGAGCTGAGCCAGTGGGAGCTGCCCTGGAGTCAGGCAGTGCTAGTTTGGCTTCAGTCATTCTAGAAGGAGAGAGGGGTGTGAGTGACCCAGGAAAGGGCTGAGAACATGCAGTTCCATTTCCTGTGATGGACTGGACCCTGGAGATGACATTGGAGCTATTCCAGTCCTGCTGTGGGTGGGAGGAATCCTGAACTCTCCTGAGCAGCTGTTGCATTTTGTAGGGTGTGCAGAGATGTAGATCCCCCTGTGTAGGCAGGAGTGGCCTGAGGAGCTGTGGCTGCTGCTGGGGTCTGGAGGAGCTGGGGTCAGTGTCTGCTGGGGGTTTGGAGGAGCTTGGGTCAGTGTCTGCTGGGGGTCTGGAGGAGCTGGGGTCAGTGTCTGCTGCATCCATGCTCCCAGCTGCCACGAGGAGCTCTGGCCCTGTCTGGCAGTCTCTGCTGGAGGTTGTGGGGGTGACACATTGCCTGCTCTGGGGCTGAGCTTCACCTTCAGCATCTGCCTTCTGCCTCCTTCCAGGGGTTTGTGCTTTGCCACTCCATTGCTGGTGGAACAGGCTCTGGGCTGGGCTCCTACCTCCTGGAGAGGCTGAATGACAGGTGAGCACATCCCTGTCCCCTTCCCACACTGCAGTGCCTGGCCCAGCCTGGGCAGCCTGCCTGGAGCTGGAGCTGGAGCAGGAGAGCGCTGACTCAGAGCCACCACCCCCACCCAAACACTGCCTTGTGCAATCCCTGGCATGCTGCCTGCAGAAGGCTGGCTCCTGATACGCCTGGGGACTTCAGAGGCTCTGAAACTGGACTCCTTCTGTCCAAGCTCTGCCTTCCCTCAGCCGTTCTTATCCTGATGGTACAGGGGAGGGTGGGAGGGTCAGGCTGAGGGCTGTGAGCTGCCATCCTGGCCTGTTTCAGCTTGCATCCTCTTGAAAAGACTTGTAAGCAGCTGCTTAATCAGCCTGTGGATGGCTCAGCCTCCCTGTAGCTCCTCTGGCAGCCAGCTCCAGAGCTGCTGGGGTAGGCATTGCTGGGACACATTCTCTCCCTCCCTGGGAGCCACTCTGGCTGCAGCTTTGGTGACTCACCCTGTCCTGAGCCCTGGAGACTGCTAAGGCAGCTTGTGGGAAGGAAGAGTGCAGCTTGATGGTGTTAACCCTTGAGATGCTGCACTTCTCACTAGGTATCCCAAGAAGCTGGTGGAGACCTACTCGGTGTTCCCAAACCAGGATGAGATGAGTGATGTTGTAGTCCAGCCATACAACTCTCTGCTGACACTGAAGAGGCTGACCCAGAATGCTGACTGTGTGGTAAGAGGCCCATGGTGCAGCCAGCCCTGAGGAGATGGCCCTGTCCCCACAGCTCAGAGCTGCAGCCCATCCTGGGGCCAGCACCGTGCGAGCCCCAGGTGCAGGAATGAGCACACCCCGAACACAAGGGCCAAGCAGATGTGGCCTCAGGGACCCTCACTGGTGCTAACCCCTGCAGAGCTGCCTGGCATTTCTGCCT
The DNA here is from genome assembly GCA_013389925.1 of Aegithalos caudatus. Taxonomy (NCBI): domain Eukaryota; kingdom Metazoa; phylum Chordata; class Aves; order Passeriformes; family Aegithalidae; genus Aegithalos; species Aegithalos caudatus. The sequence continues at coordinate 86,534 of WEIU01019903.1, read as the reverse complement.
TGGATCCAGCAGATCTTCCCAAGGCAGTGAAGACTGGCTGTGCTTCCTCTGTGTAGCTGTGCTGCAGCCCCTGCCTGAATGCAACCCCTGTGTCATTGGCAGCACCCACAACATCCCCAGCCAAGCAGCACCTGCAGCTGGTCCCTGCATGTGGCAGTGGAGGAGCAGTTGCACTGGAGCTGCTGGAACTGACACTGCTGCACGGTGCTGACCCAGGGGCAGAGCTCTTTGAGAGCACGGGGAGCACAGCCAGGAGGGAGGGAGAGGTTCCATTGACAGTGTCAGTTACATGCCACAGATGAGTCAGCTGGTGGTTTCAGATGTCTGCCACTTGTGCAGAGGGCTCCACTCAGGGCCTGTGCTGGACCACCAGTGCCCTGGGACACATGGTCAGGATTGCCCTTCCTGGGCTGCCTCAGGGACCCTTCACAGCCAGGTTTCTCTCGCAGGTAGTTCTGGACAACACAGCCTTGAATCGGATCGCAACAGACCGGCTGCACATTCAGAACCCGTCATTCTCGCAGATCAACCAGCTGGTGAGAAGGACTTTTCCCTCAGGAGAAGCTAGCATGGGGTTTCCTGCTGTGTTCAGTTTAGTCTGAACCTGCTTCATGGGCTGGGCTCATGGGTGGGCAGCTTGGAGCTGTGAGTGAGGGTCCTGTGCCCCTCCAGGCGCCCCAGCTTCCCTTGGCTTGCCTGTGTGAGGCAGGTTTTGACATGCTCTGCTGACCCTGTCCTCTCCCCTAGGTCTCCACCATCATGTCTGCCAGCACCACCACACTCAGGTACCCGGGGTACATGAACAACGACCTCATCGGGCTGATCGCCTCGCTGATCCCCACGCCCCGCCTGCACTTCCTCATGACGGGCTACACGCCACTCACCACCGACCAGTCGGTAAGGCAGCCCCAGCCTCTCCTTCCCATCCCCAAGGGCAGAGAAGCTGCCACACTCACCTTGCAGCCTCTGTCAGCCCTGTCTCGTCTCGGTGTGAGCTGTCACTGCACGTCCCAAATCCCAGGCCCATGTGCTCCCACCACGTGACTGCCGCGTGTGCAGTGAATCAGACGTGAGCAGGCAGTTGTGCTTGTGCCAGGCTACCTGCTGCATACATCAGGGAGGCTGTCAAGAGCATCGTGGTCAGGGCTGGCAAAAGCCACCCTTAGTAGTGATGAGAGCAAGGCCAGGAGAGTGGTGCTGCCAGTCCTGCCACCCCCATGAGCCATTGGCTTCTGCAATTTGGGTCCAAACATTAATGTTCATTGTCACTGAGGGTGGGCTACAGGTGTCAGCCCCTTCCTGAAGCTCAGTCTGTGTCTGAGAGTGAATTTGCCACCTCTCTGCACTTCAAGTACTGCTTCTTGTGTTTGGCTTGTCCCTAACCAGTGTCCCCCAGCTCCCTGGTGCCACAGTTCTGTTTTGGAAGGTGCTCACCTGCACTGGCCCACCGCAGTGCGGAAGGAACTAACAGCTGCTCTTCTCCTCTCCCTGTGTGCATTTCCTCAGGATGTTTCTCAGAGAAGCAAATCTGAAAAACTGCTGGCTCTGAAAAGGGTATCAGTGTGTGATCTGTCCTCCAAGGGAGGAGTGTGAGCAGGGCTCAGCCAGCAGCTCAACCAGTGCAGGAGGGGGCTGCCACCTCACCCAGCTGTTCCTGCTGTGGGCACTCTGGGTGCTGGCCCTGGCTGTGGCCCCCCTGGCCAGTGACAGCTGGGCAGAGCCCCAACAGCACTTGGGGAGGGCTGTGGCCAGGCTGCCCATAGCTCAGAGCTGGGCAAGGCAGGGAGGGCATGCAGTGGGGAACAACCCCTCTCCTGTTGAACCCCTACTGCTCCCTGCCTGGCAGTGGGACAGAACTCCTGTTTGACAGCAACAACATAAAACAGGTCCCTGTCCCTCTGTTCTCAGCTGAGCTTTACACCCAGCCCCTGCTGTGCTGCAGGATGGGGGCCAGACAGTCCTCCATGCTGGAGCCTCCACTGAAACTCTTGTTTCTTGGCCTGGCTGTGCCTGTTTTGTGGTGTTGGAATTTTCCTGTCTTGCATGTGACTCCATCCCCAGCGTGAGGGCATTTCTGTCCAGCTGCCCCCTGCTCCTCTGTGTGTGTGTGTGTGTGTACCAGGCAGCAGGAAGGCAGGGAGCAGCACACCTACTCCCTCTGACCCCTGGCTGGCCTGTGCAGGTGGCCAGTGTGAGGAAAACCACAGTCCTGGACGTGATGAGAAGGTTGCTGCAGCCTAAAAACGTGATGGTGTCCACAGGGCGAGACAGGCAGACCAACCACTGCTACATTGCCATCCTCAACATCATCCAGGGGGAGGTGGATCCTACACAGGTGAGCTCCTGTGGCTGTTCATGGTGTGGCCCGGGGAAGAAAGAGCACGGTCTTGGGGTGAGACTAGGCAGTGCCTGAGACCTGCCTTCACATGGCTTATTTTTGGCTTTGGCTTCAAGGAAAGGCTGAAGTCATGCTGAAAACCACCTTCCCATGGCTGTTCCTCCTGTGAGGAGCAACTCCTGCATCTGCTGCAGCAAGCTGTTTGTCCTGCACCCTGCTGCACCTTGCTGTTCTCATCCCACCAGGTTCACAAGAGTCTGCAGCGGATCCGGGAGAGGAAGTTAGCCAACTTCATCCCCTGGGGCCCGGCCAGCATCCAGGTGGCTTTGTCCCGCAAGTCCCCGTACCTGCCGTCCGCTCACCGCGTCAGCGGGCTCATGATGGCAAACCACACCAACATCTCCTCGGTGAGTGCCTTCCCTCGCCACGCCGGGCCCTGCAGCCCCAGACCTCGTGTCTCTTCAGTCTGGGCCTGTCACAAAATCAGGGGTGGGGTGGGTGGCTCCCAGCAGGGTCAGGCCTGGTGCAGGGCATTCCCCTCAGTCCTGCTGGCCGAGGTGCCCTTCTCTTGGGAAGGGTCTCTGGGGGAGCTGTGTTCCCCTGACCCCGCGCTGCTCTCCAGCTGTTTGAGCGGACGTGCCGGCAGTACGACAAACTGCGCAAGCGAGAGGCTTTCCTGGAGCAGTTCCGCAAGGAGGACATCTTCAAGGACAACTTCGACGAGCTGGACAACTCCCGGGAGATCGTGCAGCAGCTGATTGATGAGTATCACGCAGCCACACGCCCTGACTACATCTCCTGGGGCACGCAGGAGCAGTGAGTGCCCTGCCAGGTGACAGGAGGGTCCCACGGCCACCCCCACGCACGCCGGCGGGGCTCGTCCCGGCCGTGCCCACGTTTATCACCCCTCAGCGCTGCCGGGCGCGGCAGAGCCGCACACGCTGCGCTCCTCTGCCGAGGGCCCTCTGCGGGGAGCCCGCACTCCTCGGCGGGGAACAGCCCCCGCCCCACCGTGTGCCCTGGCCCAGGACAGGACTGGGGCAGCTGCGCGCTCTGCTGGGAGGGAACCTCTGCCTGTGGGAGCAACGCTTGCTGTAAGGAGGAGGAGAGTGACCCTGGGGCTGGGAACAGGCCTGGGCCCCTGAGTTGGGTGCACACAACCCCTGTGGCCAAAGGCTCCGTGTGGCTGAGCTAGTCCTTGCCCTGGGCAGGAGCCTTGTTCCTTGTTGGCCAGATCAGGCCTGGGGCACGGGCTGTATCTATATTTTTGTAGGTTATTTTGCTTTAATAAAGGCTGTTCCTGCACTGATGCTGCCTGCATGACTCCAGATTGAACAGCCAGAGGCAGAAACTGGGGCTGGTGATTGCCTTGTCTGGCTGGCCCTATGGCACAGGAGCACCATGGCAGCCGCTCACTGACACGTCCTGGGGTGTGCAGGGCCAGCTCTGCCCTGGCTGGCAGTGCCACAGGGCCCAGCCAGCACTGGGCAACTGCTGCAGCAGAGCCAGAAATACTGGCAGGACCTGCTGGCACGGCTGACCGGGGCTAGGACCGGCACCGCCCTGCCCACAGAGCACACGGCACCACATGGATGTTCCACAGGAGTGAGGCCTTTGCAGGGGTGAGCCATGAGGGGCTGGGGGTGCCCTCACCACTCAGGATCCAAGGCAGGGGACAGCAACACCAGGAAGGACATGGGCTTGAATGTCAGAGAATATGGACAACAGCAGCTCTGGTCCTGACCTATGGGAGTTGGGCTGTGGGCTGGGGACAAGGGGCAGTTCTGGCACCATCCCAAGCCCAGGCAGCCCAAGGTGAAAATTGGCATTTTCCTCTTACCCTTTGGGGCACAGAGCAGGTGACTAAAAATACAGCCACCGTGGCAGCCTGGGCTCCCACGCCCTCTTTGGCAGCAGCCCCCGTAGCCGGGGCAGTTCCCCCCGCCGGGGCAGCGAGTGCCAGGGGCTGCCAGGGAGCTGGAGCTGCCTGTGCTCTTGGTGAAATGCCAAAGGTCGCCTGGCAATGACCAGAGGGACAGCAGTCCCTGCCCCCAAGGACACGCTGTGCCGCTCCTCCCCACTGCCTGTCCCAGGCCCTGCTGCCCTGGCTACCCCAGGGATCCGACTGTCCCAGCCTCCAGCTGTCAACCCACGCTCCAGGACAGGAGGCCCGGCCTTTCCTTTGTGCATTTATTTAGAAAAACAACCAACCAACCCCCCCCCCATCCCAAGACAGAACCAACAAACTACAGAGGCAACACTGAGGGGCTGAGCCCCAGCCGTACCAGCTGCCACTCCACCAGCCACCCGTGACATAAACCTGGCCACAGGGACACCGCAGAGTCCAGCCACTCATGCAGGAGGAGCCCGCGGGTCCTCGGGGCAGCTTGGCCCAAAGCCGCCTGCAGCTTTCCAGAAGGGGTGGGTCCAGGACGGACAGACAGGCGATGGCACAGCACTACTGCCTGATAGCCTCTGCTCTTGGGGGAAGCCCCCGGGGCACGAGCAGAGTGGCCAGGCAACACAAGTGCTGGAGGCAAAGGCACCAGGGTATAGGGGATGGGGACAGGCCTGGGGGCAGTGTGGGGGACTGCCCACCAGGGAAAGTGCTGGGAGACGTGGGGCGAGCAGGCGTCTCAAAATAAATTAAGGGAATAGCCAGAAAGGCAATGGCAGTGGGGAGAGCACGGCCCTTGGCCCCCTGCTCTCTGGAGCAGCTGGGGGCCAGCACAGACCTGCCACTCGCTGCTGGGCATGGCTGCCCTCCCACGCTGGCCATCAGAGCACCTGCGTGGCCACACCGGCTGCTGGCCTAGCTGTGGGAGGAACCCACTGGTGGCTGGTGCTGCCAGGGCCTGGCTGCAGTGCAGAGCCCCTGGGGCAGCACAATGGGCTCCGAGGTGGGAGGACTGGTGGGAGGCTCCTGGGGCCGGGGCAGCCGCTGAGCACCCGCAGAGGCGAGGTACGTGTTGAGGAGCTGGGCGATCTCTTCCACCTGCAGGTAGAGGGGGCATAAGGGGTTGGTCCAGGGCACCCTTGGTGAGAGGGGAGGGTGGAGGGATGGCAGCACCTTACCTGGGAGGTCTCAAAGAGCAAATCTCGATCCTCCACCGAGAGGCGGAAGGTGCTGCTGTCAGAGGCACCAAAGGAGGAGATGCGGCCGTAGCAGAAGCTGTCCAAGGGCTCCGGCTCTCCGGGCTTGTAGAGCGAGACGGCCTTGGCCCCGATGCCCAGCCACAGGCGCTGGGGCCCACAGCCCACCGGGCTCTGCAGGGAGAGGGGTGTCAGGGTTGCCCACTGCCAGAGCTGCCCCCGTACCACCCCCAGCCAGGGCCTCACCGCATGCAGGTCGACATCAAAGAGTGTGGAACCAAATCCAGGCCACTCCCGCACCAAGGCCATGTAGGCAGCCATGGCCTCGGGCCGGCCCATGCCCTGCAGCAGCTTCCACTTCTCCACAATGGCAGCCATGGTGCTGGCCCCCTCCTCACGCAGGCGGCCCCGCAGGCGCTGGTCCCGCTCCGCCCGTNGCACGTGGGGAGGGAAGAGCTCCTCCAGGCGCGGGAAGGGCGCGTGGGTGGAGAAGTCGCTGTTGAGGCTCTGCAGGCGTAGGGCCGCCAGCGTCTGCAGCGTCTCCTCTGATGTGGGCACGTAGCCCCGCAGCACCATCTCGTGCGCCTGCCAGAGAGCGGGGTGAGCCGGCACTGCCACCACGGCACGGCACGGCACAGCCGCCCCAGCGTGCCACTCACCTGCTCAAAGAGGAGGGCAAACTCCAGGCTGTCCCGTGGGACGTTGTCCGTGTCCAGGAAGCCGTAGTGCTTGAAGCAGAGCCGGCATGGTGGGTCCTGCTCCCGGTCCTCTCCAGCCAGGCTGCAGCAGACAGGACCGGCTCCATCAGTTTGTGGATGTGCCCCACCCTTATCATCTGTCACCTCCCACCCGTGGTCCCCCCAGCCCCTCTCCTCCGTAGGCAGCAGAACAGGACATTTACTTTTCAAACCTGGTGAGGACATCAGCCAGCAGTGTGGCACTGCCCACTGGCTGCTCCCGTCGCCGGGACTGCTCGTAGAGCGCAAAGAGGTTGGGGCTCTGGGACAGCCCCAGGCGTGACACAAGTTCCTGGGCCACCTGGGCGAGACAAAGGCAACCGATGGTGACCACGTGTTCCTGGCCACGGCACTCAGGGCTGCAAAGGGACACAGATAGGTCATGGTGGGCAAAGGCAGACAGCCCCTGGCCCCTCTCCACCACGGCTCAGCTGGGAGAGACCCTGTCATCTGCTGTGGCACACTGCCCACCCAGCCCTGCGCACCAAAACGTCCCCAGCCCCCTCCCTGGCACAGCCATAACCCCTCACCTCCTCGGCTGTGGTGTGGGAACTGATGGCCACACTGCAGGCAGGTGCCCCAGGGCAGTGCACTGTGCAGATCATCTCCTGCCGCTGCATCAGCACCAGGATCTCCTCCAGGGAGGGCACGCACTCCCTCCCCTTCGTCTTTCCCAATGCCTCCCGGATGAAACAGGCATATTTGGCCATCTCCGAGGCAGGGAAACGGTTCTCTGTCCTGCAAGAAATGCCAGGAGGATCAGGGTGGCACTGATCTGTGGGGCGCCCAGCACCCGGCAAGCTCCCTGGTGACAGCTGGCACCCCTGGCACTCACCTGTCCAAGTGGAAGCGCAGGAAGCGCAGGACAGGCGGGGAGGGCAGGAAGGTGCAGCTCATGCAGGTGAGGAGCTGCCAGTAGTGCAGGTCACCCTGCCCGCCCGGCGCCGGCGGCTCCGTAGTCTGCTTCACCAGCTGGCAGTAGATCTCATCCACCAGCGGCGGCAGGTCCAGGCAGGTCTGCAGGACACCCTGCATCAGCGGCACCGGGTCCCGCTCTGACTCCAGCTGCTGCAGCGAGTTGAAGAGCTTCACAGCCTCGTCACGCAGTGTGGTGTAGCTGCGGGGGCCAGGGGCTGTGGGATGGGATGAGGGTTAACAGCCCCGTGGTCCTCCCCAGGACCTCCTGCCACCAGCTGGGCACTGTTCTCACACCCAGGGCCAGCCAGGCCCCAGCCCAGTGCCCACCTGCCCCACACAGCGTCCAGCCCAGCCATCGCTGCCCCCCACCCAGACTGCAGGACCCAGCTCTGTGCCCCCCACCTGCCCCTCACCACTTTGGTCCAGGCTGCCATAGGGGAAGGGCAGCAGAGGAGCGTAGAGGGGGCCACTGGTGTAGCGCAGGATGGGGTTGCAACGATAGATCTGCTCCAGAACCTCGGGGCTGTCTCTGTGCTCCTGGGAGACCAAAACAATGTCAGCAGCTGCAGAGGGGTCACCTGGCCGAGTGTCTGGCACAGACCCCCATCACCACCCTGGTGGAGGCCCCAGGCATCCATCCCAGTGCTGCCTACAGCTGTGGGCATGGGCAGCCCGGTGCCCCGGGCTCACCTCGACATCACGCATGAGCAGCTGGGTGGGCGTTTGGACGGGTGCTTTGCTGTCAATGACCTTCTGCACGGCGCACACCCAGCGCACAGCCTCGTTGAGGTGCTCCGTGTACAGGCGGTAGCAGTGCTTCCTGCCAAACACCGTCACGCTCCAGTAGCCTGGGAGGGACAGACACGCTCACCCACTGCCCACCAGCACCCCAGCCAGGCTGGCTCAGTGTCCCAAGGGCTCAGCACAGCCCCTCCTCTGGGCAACAGAGGCCCTCAGAGCTGGGAGGGTAACACAGGGCACAAGTGGGGAAGATGCAGTCCGGCCAAGGGGCACGGGCACCTCACCTGTCTCCTTGTAAAGCTGCTTGTCTGGCCAGAGCACGGAGCAGAGGCTGGTGAGCACCAGGGAGCCCAGGCGCCGGGCCCCCTTCTCGTTGCTGCTGTAGTAGTCCAGGGAGTCAGGTGTCAGCACGAACCAGTACTTCCGAGGACGGATCCAGGGGGTCTTCATGCAGCCCCGCATCTCCCGCTGCAGCCAGCCTGGGAAGGGGAACTCTCAGCCCTCACTGACATCCACCTCACTGGCTTCTCAGCACAGGGAAGGGTCTGCACAGGTCTGACCATCCATCTGGGACGGGACCAGCCACAGCTGGGGCACAATCCCACCTTTCACGAGAGCATCAGGGTCATCCTCCACTGGCCCTGGGCCCTTCTCCACGATGAGGCTGCGCATCTCCTCTGCAACAAGCAGGGACCTGAGGACAACATGGGGCTGAGCTCAGGGGGTCTCCCAAAGCCCCTGAGCAGGGAGCTGGCCTCGGGGCTGGGATCCCAAGGGGCTCTGGGCACCCCAGAGCCCCGCAGTGGGAACACAGCAGAGTCATTGGGTGCAAATGACCCCGGCTAAAAATAAGCTGTTTGCAGTCTTGGCCCTGCCAAGGAATTCGGAAAATGAACAACCAGGAAGGAATGTTGGCAGCAGCATCAGTACTGCAAGTACAGGGAGAGAGCAGGCCCCTGTGCCCCGGCACCCCATCTTCCTCAGCACCGACCACCCCAGGGCACAGCCTCTGCTCATGGACACAGCCTGGCAGATCCTCCTGGCACAGGAAGAGTCATGCACAGCCCCATCAGCTACGCCTGCGGCAGTCAAGCTATCTGGCATGGCAGGGGATGGAGACATGCCTGAGGATGTGCCAGGGATGGGGACAAGCACGGCAGTCCCAGCTCTGCCACTCCCTGCTCTACTTGACAGAGCAGCACAGCCTGGTGCTAACTCTGTGGGCAGGATGGTTCAGCACACGCCAGCACCAGGGCAACCTCCCACAACATGCCAGTCCCTCAGCTCCTGCAGCACCACACAAGGGACACAATGCAGGACGGAGGCAGGGGATCACTCACCGCTCAGAGCCACTGCTGCTACGGGTGGGCTGGCTCAGGCTCACCTCCAGGGATCCCTGGGGAGGAAGGAGACATCTCAGCCCCACGGTCATTACCTGGCAGCCCTGGCCATCCCCCTCCATGACTGAATGCCTCCTCATCAACCCAGCTTTGGGCCCAGAGAGACAGGCTCACATCCTTGCTACCATGGGGCAGAAGAGCCCTGACACCCGCAAGGCCACGGCACGAACCAAGGCTGCAGCTGGGGCTCCCCGGGTGCGGGGGCAGCCGGCGGGCGCGCTGGCCGTGCGTCCTCAGCTGACCCGGCTGGCTGAATACCGTGCAGAATTGCACAAGGTCAGTGCTGAGTAATACGCTTACGGCACAAAGTCCCATTGTAATGGGGCCGCTGACTTCCTGCCCGCGGCGGTGGGACGCAGCACTGGGAAGTCCCTGGCCCTGCAGCAGGACAGGGTCAGTTCCTCCTCACGCAGCACAACTTGACATGGACAGTGCCGCTCACGTGACAACGCTGGCACACATGCTGGGACACGAGGCAGAGCCCAGGCACAGGCAGGCACCGGGTCAGGCAGGGCGCCCAGCAGAGTGGGGTGCGGGGACATGGATGCACCGGCAGTGCTGTCCTGGGACATGCACGGGAGCTCCTGCCAGCTGCAGCCCAACAGAGCAGCTAGAGGCACGACAGGCTGGAGCACGCAACGCCAAGAAAAAGAGACAGATGCTAAAAATAGTGACGGGGAGGGGGGAGCCGCCGCAGGTATGGTTGTGCTGCGGGGCAGGGCCAGACACCACTGACCTGTGGCATTAAGGGCACCTGTCACATAATGATGGTACCCGTGCAAAGGGCCAGCACCTCCAGACACTGTCCCACTGCCAAGGCTGGGGAGGGCCTCACACACTCCTCAGGGCTGCAGGCATGGAGGCAGTGCCTAGTTTCTCGAGTGCAGTCCAGAGGAGGCAGCGGCGGCAGCCGGCTCCTTCTCAGGGATATAAATAAACAGGAGAAGAGCTGCAGAAGCAGGGCCAGGGTAGCTGCTCCCACGCTCCCACAAAGGGGCAGTCGACACTGTGGGTTTCCAAGGACCCCCTGGCCACAGCAAAGGGCTCTCAGGAGAGCTGGCGTCACCAGTCGCCCACGCCAGCCCGGAGCCAGTGTGGCCCATGGGATGTGGGAAGCCCAAAGACGGTTCCTGACGTAGTTGTGCCCTTGGCACTGCCACCAGTTCCCAGAGGGCCCAGCTCCAGCCCTGTCATTGTCCCCACTTCCCACCGTCCCACGGGGCTGGCACTGCTGGGAAAGGGGACCTGCTACTAGGGGACCGACAGCGTAGGGTTGCCCCCAACCCTGCACAGCCAGCGCCGTGCTGCAGCCCCGGCAGTGGGCAGGAGAGTGGGGCCACAGCAAACGGGACCAGGCAGTCACCACCCCCTGCGTCTGGGACTCGGCCCCACGGCCCTTGGTGCAGGAGACCGCCGGGGCAGACAGGAGAGCCCCGGGAGCCGGGGGTGCCCCGGCACCCCGCGCTATCAGCCGTCGCACACGCAGCCCGGCCGCAGGAAGCACCGGTTTCCGCCACTCCGTTTCCCTCCAGAGAGGAAGCAGCCGGAGAGGGGAGATCCAGGCCCGCTCTCCGCGCCCCACACGTGCTCCCGGGACTGCCCC
>WEIU01019903.1:20797-31759 GCA_013389925.1 Aegithalos caudatus | reverse complement strand
CGCGGGGGGTCGCCGCCGCCGCCGGCCGCCGCCGGGCTCCGGGAACCCGAGGAGACGGAGAGCGAGGAGGTGGAGACGCGGGCGGTCGCCACCTCCCCCGACGGCCGGTTCCTCAAGTTCGACATCGAGATCGGCCGCGGCTCCTTCAAGACCGTCTACAAGGGGCTGGATACGGAGACCACCGTGGAGGTGGCCTGGTGCGAGCTGCAGGTACGGCCCCTGCCAGCGCCTCCGCCCCTACCTGCCCGCACCCACAGGCCCCCTCCTCGGGGCAAGGGGCTCAGAGAGGCGCTTGCACCCTCCTCCGTCCAGTTTTCCTGGCGTGTGCTGTCCTCCCCGGCCCTGACCCTGCTGCCTGCCCGGGTGCTGTGTGGGACCCACGGGGCACCTCCCTGGGCTGCAGCCTGTGCCGGCGAGGGCAGGCACCCTGGAGCCTCGGCTTCTGCCAGTCCCTGTGGTGCCCCGCTGCAGTCGGGCCGCAGCAGCGGGGCAGGGCAGGGACCTGCAGCTGGGTGCGGGCTCCCCTCGCTGCCTTGCACTGTGCCCATCGCTGCCAGTGCCTCGGTGCCTCGTGGGTCTGCTGGCCCGGACCCAAACTGCTTAGTGCCGCCGCTCCTGGCCCTCCTGCTCATCACGTGCTGTTTTCCATTTGCTTTCTTGCTGCTGCACTATGGAGCATGCCAGGGTGCCCACGTTCCTGATGCCAGTCCCTGCTCTGGCACTTTACAGGTGGATCTGGGGATGAGCAACCCGCTGTCTTTTTGATGCTCACCAACTCTCAGCTTTCCCTCCAGGAGGACAGGGAGGGCAGCAGTGCCCTCTCTGCGTGCCTGCCTGTGCTTGCGCTGGAGCTGCCTCCGAGGTTTGCTCCGATAGCCCTTGGTGTGCCCTGGGGCACGTGTCTGCAGCGAGCTAGGGCTGGCTGTCAGCTGGGAGCAGGGTGCGACACGACCTTGGTGCTCTCTGCCTGCTTGACCTTGGCTGAAGCAGTGTACATGGTCACCTGTGTGTGGTTTCTGTGATGCTGCCAGGGGCTCTCTGCTGGAAGCAGCTGGACCTGTGGTTCCAGGTCTCTGAGGAGTGTCCCCATCTCCTCTCTGCTGCCACACTCCTCCACCTCCTTGGCTGCCCTGCAGCCTGACAGCAGGATGCTAAGAGCAGTGGTGATAGTGTTGCCTCCACCATGCCTTTGCCCACTCAAGTATTTTTGAGGAGCCCAGTCTTGTCCATGGAGGTGCCCAGGGAGATCTGTGCTCTGGGGCTACCTTTTCTCCTTGGAGCCCCTGGGGAGGGGCTTTGGTGAAGTCCAAAGTCTCCCACAGGCTCCTGACTCTGGGATGGCTGCTGTGGTGGGAAGGTCCAAGTCCTTGTTGACACAGAAAAAACGTGTCTTGCGAGTTTGTTGTCTTGTTCCTAAAAGCTCAGTGCAGTTGCAGGTAGCTGCCTGGGCTGGGTCCTTGGGGTGGCTGCAGCCCAGGAGAGCAAGAAGAAATCCTGAGAGACTGGCAGGTGGTTTCTAGAAGGGCTGACTGTTGCCTCTTAGTGAGGAAAGTGAAGATTCCCCCCCGCCCCCATCCCTGTGGCTTGCACAGTTGCTTCAGTTGTTGAGAGTTCAGTGCAGAGCCAGCTCAGTTCTCCTGCCCTGACAAAGCCCCACAGCTGTGCCCAAACGTCCCTGAGCTCTCCTGAGTCCTGCGTCCCTTCAGGTGGCAAGCACTGATTGGAACAGGCTCTCCTTGGCAAGCTCAGGACCTTCCTTCTCTGGATGAGTTGGCTGCCCCAGTGCTTCCCACTCAGCTGGCTTCGTGTCCCTCCCTGTGGGTCCCAGCCCCATGTCACAGCTGTGCCCCAGCTCCCCTGCCCTTGGGGCCTGGCACACACTGCAGGGCTGGCAGCGTGTCTTGTTCCCTGCACCCTGCTCTTCCCTGTGGCTTTGTGCAGGCAGCGCTGGTGTCTTGCAAGGGGATGAGCCTGCACAATCTCAGGTGGAGGGAAAAAGGGAGTTGGGAAACAAAATGCTTCCGTGTCCCAATCCAGCAGGTACATGTGAGCCAGGCAGGCAGGAGTGGCAGAAGCCACTCACTTGTTCCCTGGAGCTGGCTGTGGAGAGGCTGGGGTCCAGGCTGAGCTCCTGCTAGGGACACTCCTGTGAGCATCCCATGGTGTTGGAAGACCTGGCAGACCTGGCCCCTCTTGGCCAGCACCCTCCCACAGGAGTGGAGCCAGGTCCCTGCTCCCACCCCAAGCCTGCCCCTGCAACCCCTCTGCCCCAGCCCTCTCCCCTCCCCACCCAGTATTTGGCTCCTTTCCACTGACTGCTCTTTATCCAGTGTCTCTTGTACCCAAATCTGTGTCCCACAAGGGGCTAAGAGCACAGACGCAGACATTTAGGAGTTTGTTTTTTTCAGCAATCATGCAAAGAATTGGACACTGTGACACAAATACGGGATTTGGAACCACAAATAAAAATGGTTGTGGTTCTGCCATTTTAAAAATAGCTTTGTCCTGTGCTCTTCACAGTTCTCCTTCTATTGCCTTTCAATTCCAAATGAATACTTAACCTCAGGTCTGACCTGTTCTGCACCAGAGAACCTGGTTCAGCTGCTGTGATGGATCCCAGTCCCAAACCCCAGCCCTCTGTAATGTCCTTGCCCTGTCCCTCCCTCCTCAGAGCCTGGTGAACTAGAGGCTGGTTTTGCCCATCTTCTGCCTTCCTGTGAGACCCCTCTGGGGACCTGCCCATCCCTGTCCCCTCTCCTGAACGCAGTGTCTGTCTGTGCCTCCTGCTCGTGTCCACAGCCCCACTGTTTGTGCTTTCCAGCTTTAGCCTGGCACTATTTCTGTCCTAGGTGCTGCGGGTGGTGGGGAAAGAGGAAGCAGGGAGGAAACCAGAGGCCCAGAGTGGGGTCGGGCTGTAAATACCTGACTGTGTGATTTCCCTGTGGAACCCCTTGGGGTTCCCTGGTGGGCAGGAGCATTCTGAGCAGCAGGCACTGCTGTGCCTCCCCTGGCTCCAATGCCCAGGTAACCTCAGCCAGCAGACCTGGGGCTGCAGGGCACCTTGTGTGTGTGCTCACGTGGCTGCGAGCACGCACAAACTCCTGCTCAGCGGGGCAGACCCACAGGGAGAGCAGTGAGGAGCTGGCACCCACTGCTGACAGAGAGCTGGCTCCTCTCTGGGGGGCTCTGGACCTCCCTGTGGCTGTGGACACGGCTGGAGGGAGAGTGCTGGGCACTTTCCAGCACTGCCTCTGTGCCCCACCATGGTGTTGCTCTGAATGCCCCTCCAGAGTGCAAGTGTCAGTGCAGAGCTGGGGCCCTTGAGGGCTGCAGGAGCAGGGCAGCCCAGGGCTGTGGGGATAGGAGAGCCCTGGAGTTCTGCAGAGTGCACTGAGCACTGCCAGGCTGGGGACAGCCCTCTGCTGCAGAGACAACAGCCGTCCTCAGCCCCTCGGCCCCACCCTCCCTACTCCTGCACTGGCCCCAGCTCCTGCTGCTGGCTGTGCTGGGCTCCTCGGCAGCCAGCTCCTGGCTCGCAGGATGGGCTGGACCATTGCCACCCCGCTCCTCATGGTCCCCCTGCCACCATCCCCAGCGTCCTCCTCCACCCTGTGCCGGTGCTGTTAGGAGAGGACACGGTGTGCCCGTGCTGTGTGCCATGTCTGTGCTGGCAGCCCTGTCTGCCCTGCCCTTCCTGGTGTTCCTCCAGCCAGGCTATGGCCAGGCTGGGCTGTGATGTCCACACTCAACAGGGAGAGTACGCACAGGAGTGGGAGCTGCTGCCACCTTGGTCATGTGGAAGGAATGATGCCACGTGAGCCCAGCAGCCCTGGCACAGGCTTGGGGGACATGCTTGGCTCCCCCAGACCTTACTCCAGGCACTCTGGGAGAGGTGGCCTTGTGCTGGGGTTCTGCCTGGAATTGGGCATGGCACAGTGAGGGCTGTGCTGGCACAACTGCTCCAGTTGGGGTCCGCTCTGGCTGAGCTGGGAGAGCCGTGGCCACCCATGACTCCCCACCCGCCCCCGTTCACAGCCCGTGTCAGCTCCCTCACACCCTGGCACGTTTGTGGGGTGCAGTGAAGCCTCTGGACACCTCTTGGTGGGGAGGAGAGGGCCAGAGGGGTGATGGTGGCTGTGGCACTGGGCAGGGAAGCCGGTGTGTGCTGCTGGCCATGCAGGGGTTCGGGTGATGTTTTTCTCCTTCCATATGAAAGGTCCCATTCATGCCGCTGCAGCAGGCTCAGGTTCTCATCTGGGCTGAGCCTGTCCCTGAGCATGTATTAAATGTGGGGGGATTATGGAGCAGCTCCAGCCAAGCCATGGGGCCGCCTGTGATGCAATGAAAATATTACGAAAGCTGACGGGGTTGATGGATGGTGGCCACTGGCCAAGAGGCTGAGCACGGCTCTGGCAGCACTGGTGGTGGGAGTTCTGTGGCAGCTCCAGTTTCCTTGGCCTCTGAATGTGGGCTGGGCAGGGGTCCCAGCTTGGAGGCCCCCAGGCTCTGCAGGACTCCAGGCTGTGGTGGAGTTGTTGCTGCTCCTGCCCAGGGCTGAGCACTCACAGCTGCTGCACTCGGGGCTGGACCTGGCTCCCCTAGCTCTGGCCAGTCAGCTCCCCTCTTCCTGCACCCTGGGGCTGTGTGCCTTCAGGATGAGGGGGCTGTCCCCTCAGCTGGCCCCTGCCCCAGCTGCAGTCAGCACCCTCGGCTTGTGTTTCCACTTTAATTAACTCGAGCAGGAGGAACATGGAAAAACCTGAGCTGGAGCCTCCCCCGCCTGCTTTCCCCAACAAAGGCCTCATTGAGGCTGGCCCAGCACCCGGCCACACAGAGCCCAGTGCTGATGGTGCCCCAGTGGGGGCAGAAGAGCCACGGCCATCGGGTGTGCACAGGGCAGGGTGGCAGCAGCTTCTGCAGAGCCCCCACACGTCCCCTCCAGCTGCAGGCTGGGGTTCCCTGTCCTGAGGCAGCGTGGTGGGCTCCAACTGAGGGCTGGCTGTGGGAAGTGGGGATGGGTGGCCCCAGCACAGGGCAATGGGGAACTGCATGGGTTCCTTGGTGCCCTGTCTGCCGTGCACCCACCCAGAGTGGTGGGGCTGGTGTGATTCCAGTCCAGAGTGGCCTCAGCCACGTGTGTGCCACTGTGCTGGGGGACTGCAGGTCTGACCCGAGGCCACAGAAGTCTCCTCTGCCTTGTGTGTAGGGAGTGGGGACGGGGATTTGAGAGTCTTTTGCAGCCAGGGCACCCCCTGTGCTCGGCAGGACCCCGTGTGCCCCCCTCACACCCTCACCGCCTCCCACAGACACGGAAGCTGTCCAAGACGGAGCGGCAGCGCTTCAGTGAAGAGGTGGAGATGCTGAAGGGGCTGCAGCACCCCAACATCGTCCGCTTCTACGACTCCTGGAAGTCAACTATCAAAGGCCAGATCTGCATCGTGCTGGTCACAGAACTCATGACGTCCGGCACCCTGAAAACGTGATTGGGGCGTGCTGGGGAGGGAACGGGGGCCCTGCTGAGATGCTCCTTGTGCTTGCCCTGTGTGGTCATCCGGGTCCAGATGGGCTTGGCACGGCAGTGGGAAGAGGGTGGGCTGGAGCCAAGGCTGGGGCACGAGTCCGAGCCCCACGGGTCTGAGCCCTGTTGGTCCCTGGCAGGTATCTGAAGCGCTTTAAAGAGATGAAGCTGAAGGTGCTGCAGCGCTGGAGCCGGCAGATCCTCAAGGGTCTGCATTTCCTGCACACTCGCTCTCCCCCCATCATCCACCGTGACCTCAAGTGTGACAACATCTTCATCACGGGCCCCACGGGCTCCGTCAAGATCGGGGACCTGGGGCTGGCCACGCTCAAGAGAGCCTCCTTTGCCAAGAGTGTCATAGGTTGGGCTGGGCTGGTGGGAGCTGTGGGGGCTGCAGGGGATGGGCACCCCAGGGGTGCTGAGCTCCACTGCTGCCCCCAGGCACCCCCGAGTTCATGGCGCCGGAGATGTACGAGGAGAAGTACGACGAGGCGGTGGATGTCTACGCCTTTGGGATGTGCATGCTGGAGATGGCCACCTCGGAGTACCCCTACTCTGAGTGCCAGAACGCCGCCCAGATCTACCGCAAGGTCACCTCGGTGAGGCCCCGGCCCCGGGTGATGCTGCTGGCTGATCCCACAGGAGGCAGGGCAAGGGGCTGGGGGCATGGTCAGCTGCAGCTGTCAGGCCTTGCTGCTGTCAAAATGTGTCAATGTGCAGGTTGTGTGAGTGGCTAAAGGATAGTCTGGGTAGCAAGGGGTTGCTCTGCCTGGCCATGGAGCTGTGGGTGGGGGTGGTGGGGCCATGGTTTGGCCAGACCCCACATCCCTGGCTCTGCACCAGCCACTGCCAGCACATTAATGGGGTGGAACGGGAGCAGTCTGCTCCGTCACCCTGGCCTGGGGCACTGCAGCTGCCCTGACTGGTCACGACCAGCTGCTGCCAGCTCCTGCCTGGTAGAGTGGAAATTCAGAGCCCTGGGGCATCCTGGCCCGTGCAGGCAAAAGTGGCCTGGCCACAGGAGCCACTGCAGAGCTCGTGGGGCCCTGGGCTGGTTGTTCCCTGGGCCTTGGGAGCCCGTGCTGTAGCAGGTTAGCACAGGAGGTATGCACTCTCATTACCCCCAGGGCCTGAAGCCCAGCAGCTTCTACAAGGTGAAGGTGCCAGAGCTGAAGGAGATCATTGAAGGCTGCATCCGCATGGACAAGAATGAGAGGTGGGGGCAGAGCAGGGCCTGGGTGGGAGGGTCCCCCTGTCCCTGAGCCCACACTGAGCTGTGCCCTCTGCAGGTACACCATCCAGGATCTGCTGGAGCATTCCTTCTTCCAGGAGGACACAGGGGTGCACGTGGAGCTGGCTGAGGAGGATGATGGAGTCAAGTCTGGGCTGAAGCTCTGGCTGCGCATGGATGACACA
The DNA here is from genome assembly GCA_013389925.1 of Aegithalos caudatus. Lineage (NCBI taxonomy): Eukaryota > Metazoa > Chordata > Aves > Passeriformes > Aegithalidae > Aegithalos > Aegithalos caudatus. Next base: position 24,825 of record WEIU01019903.1, on the reverse strand, counting down.
AAGAAGCTGCACGGCAAATACAAGGACAACAACGCCATCGAGTTCCTCTTTGAGCTCTACAAGGATGTGGCAGAGGAGGTGGCTCAGGAGATGGTGGGTACAGAGATGGGGAGCCCTGGGCGCTGTGGGGTCCCTCCAGCCCAAAGTGACAAGCTCCCTCCTGTGCAGGTGGTCCTGGGCTTTGTGTGTGAGGCCGACTACAAGCTGGTGGCCAAGGCTGTGCGGGACCGTGTGGTGGCCATCAAACGCAAGCGGGAGAAGCTGAAGCGCGCCCAGGACGCGCCATCGCCCGCAGAGCCGGAGCAGCCGCCAGGGGTCCTGCGGCTGCTGGAGGAGCTCAAGTCTCCGCTGGCACCCGGTGCCCCCACGCCTGCCCTGGCCACCCCTGGCTCTGGGGACTCTGCCTTCAGCAGCACCTTCCCCCTGGAGCCTGAGGAGCCCGAAGCTGACCAGCACCAGCACTTTACCTACCGGCACACCAGCTACTCCTCGGCCACCTGTGCGTAGGCACCAAGGGGGGGACAGCCGGGTGGGGCCAGCAGGGGACCTGGAGCGGGAGGCGGGTGGGGTCAGCTTCTCCCAGCCCCACAGCCCTTTCCCAGCTGCCCAGCCAGGGAAGGGAGTGGCTTCACTTCATGCCAGCGTTCCTCCACAGCCGACTGTGAGACGGATGGGTACCTGAGCTCCTCTGGCTTCCTGGACTCCCCGGACCTGGCCCATCGCAGCTTTGTGGACCCCACCAGCCCACCGCCCACCCGGCCCGTGCGCTGTTTCCCCACGGTGAGCACGGCCCCGCGGGTGGGGGCTCAGGGCAGCTGCGGCACCGGCTCACCCCGTCCTCTCCCTGCAGAGCATCGCGGTGCAGCTGCCCGCTGAGCGCCTGCCCTCCGCCAGCGGCTTCTCCTCCTCGGTGGACAGGTGAGGCTTGGGGGGCTCGGGCAGGGGCTGCACAGGGAGCGCGGCGCTTGGGAACGGCCACGCTGATGCTCCGGAGCTGGGGCTTCCCGCAGCTACACCTCGGATGTGGCATCGGGCATGAGTGATGGCTGTGAGGGGCTCTCGGCCAGCGAGCAGAGCACCAAGCTGCCGCCCAAGAGAGCCTCGGGGAAGCTGCTGCGGCGCCGAGCTCGGTCCAGGCTGCGCATCACCAACGTGAGTGCCGCAGGTGCCAGGCGGGTGCCAGGCGGGTGCCAGGAGGATTCTCCTGGGCTGAGCCAGCCCTGCCGCCCACAGATCTCCGACAAGAGCGACCGAGTGGTGGAGTGCCAGCTGCAGACCTACAACAACAAGATGGTGACCTTCAAATTCGACCTGGACGGGGACAACCCGGAGGAAATTGCAGCCGCCATGGTGAGAGCAGGGTGGGGGTGGAGGTGGGGTCTGCCTGGCCGGGCTGGGTGCTGACAGCCCCTCCACCCTCAGGTGCACAATGAGTTCATCCTCAAGTCAGAGCGGGACAGCTTCATCAGCCGCATCCGAGACATCATCCACCGTGTGGAGACGCTGCTCCGCAAGGACGGGCGCGGCGGCACCGAGCTGCCCAAGGGCCCCGAGGCTGGGGGCAGCCCCGTGAGTGCCGGCCCGGCCCTGCCAGCGCTGGGGAAGCTGCTGCTGCTGCTGCTGCTGCTGCTGAGCATGGCTTGGGATGCTGCCTGGCCCCAGGGAGTCCAGGGTGGGGGGTGCAGGGTCCTCCTGCGGTCACTTGTCCTTTCCTGTGACAAATCAAGGTGCTCCCCAGCCCAGAAGAGTCTCCAGCTCCCGTCCCCACAGGTGGTGGGGCCAGGGTGGGGCCCAGCAGGGGCTTGGCACAGCCTGGCTGGGGCCTCTTCCCCAGAGCTGGGCTCAGCTCATCCTTCTCGCAGGTGGACCTGCAGCTGCAGGGGCTCTCGCGCTCCATCTCCTCCTCATCCTCACTCAGTGGTACGTCTGTGCAGCCCCCTCCTGACTCCCCAAGCCCCATGCAGGGGAGGTCATGGCCTCAGCCAAGCCCAGAGGGGCTCAGAGGACATGTCCTGCCCCAGCTGAGCCTGGCTGTCACCCCTATGGCACAGACCTGAGCTGCACCAGTCCCAGCCTCTCTGTCCAGTCCCCTGTCCTGCCGTTGCTGAGCCGCTCCCCATCAGAGACCAACCTGGCCAGTCCTGTGGAGCCACCGGCAGCCCCGGTGCCACTAAGGTCCCCCACAGGTACCAGTGCTGGCAGGGCAGGCACGTTCATTGCTCTGGGGCTGCCAGCTGCTCGCTGGCTTCAGGCTCCAGGTGCCTGGCCAGGGGTAAGGGATGGCCCTGGGGGGCTGCTCCTAATGCTTCTCTCCCTACAGGCTCAGCCTCCGTGACTCCCTCCTGGCTCACATCATCACCAGCACTGACACCAACGCTGACCCCCCAGAGGAGCCCCGGGGGGCCTGTTCCCCTGGCTCTGCCCCAAGCCCTCCTGTCCCCCCAGCCTCTCTCCACATCCCCTGTTCCCTGTGAGCCCAGCAGTCCCCTGAGCCCCCCTGTGGCCAGCACACCCTTGTCCCCCACCACCCCCCTCTTGTCCCTGGCCAATGTCTTTTCTCTGGCAGTGATGACCGTGGCCCACACTGTCTCCTCCATTGTCAGCTCAGGTGGGCACCTCTACCCACCCCCACTGCCACGGCCACAGAGTCTGGTCCTGGGTGCCCCACGCTTTGTCTACCCTGACCCCACCAGCACAGACAAGCCAGTCCCACCTGGCAGTGGGATCCCCCTGGAGTCAGTGGGAGCTGATGTCCCCACGGCAGGGGTGCCCATATCCTCCCTTCCCTTGGCACCAGCCCCAGTGTGCCCCACAGGCAGCGAGGCCGTGGGGACCCCTCTGCCACCGCTGAGCACATCCACATCTGGGAGTCCAGAGGGCAGCACGGTGAGTGTGGGTGCACAGGGGCTGTGCAGGGCTGCTCCAGGTGGAGTTCAGTGTCAGGAGGGCTCAGTGGTTGCTGCAGATGCTGCACTGGGATGGGATGGAGCCTCATGGCTTGTGGAGCTGCTGGGATGCAGGGAGGACTGAGGGGGTGGCGGATCCCAGGGCACAGAGGGGAGAACGGGGGATGTGGTGGGATCTGGGGTGGGGCTGCTGATGGTACTCAGGTGCCCACAGGTGCTGCCTGGTGCCCCCAAGCCCAGCCACTCTCTGATCATCTCGGAGGCACCAGCCCCCAGTGTGCCCAAGGCACAGCTCTCGCCCATCAATGAAGGTGAGGAGGGGCAGGGCCAGGGCTGTGCCGTGCCAGGGCTGTGCCATGCCAGGGCTGTGCCGTGCCAGGGCTGTGCCGTGCCAGGGCACCGCAATGCCCCGGCCAGCCCGCGTGCCCTGAACCCCACCGGCTGCCCCTGTCCCCAGCAGAAGCCAAGCCCCAGGTCCTGGGCCGGTTCCAGGTGATACCAGCCAAGGACCTGCCCGTGACCTCTCGGGTGCTGGGCAGCAGTGACGGAGAGCAGCACGGCACGGAGCCGGCAGCGAGTGGCTCCCCGCCGCCCGAGGGCCCTGACAGCAGCCACAGCTCGAGCGGTGACTCGGACGTGGCACCGGAGGCAGCGCAGCGAGACCCCAAGGCTGAGGAGGTGTCAGTCGAGGGGGGCGCGGTGCCTGCGGCGCCAGCGGGGAGCGACGCAGGGGAGGGCCCCGGGGAAGCGAGCACGGAAAATGGGCCGCAGGCCATGCTGAGCCAGGTGTGGCTGAGCTACTCTCGCAGCTTGTCCTACGTGAGCAGCGATGACACCGAGAGCGAGGACGAGGAGATCTGGGAGGAGCTGCAGAACCTGCGCCAGAAGTGAGCGAGGGGTGGGCTGCACCTGGGAGGCGACAGCTGCTTCCACCCAGCCCGGGGGGGAATTCGCTGTCCCTTCCCGAGGGCTCGCTGCCAGCCCCCGTCTTCTCCCCAGGCACCTGGCTGAGGTGCAGCAGCTGCAGAGCGCCCAGAAGAAGGAGATCGAGGAGCTGTACCTGCGGATGGGGAAGCAGCCGCCGCTGGGCATCGTCTCTCCCGCCGCGATGCTGTCCAGCCG
>WEIU01019902.1:79489-93020 GCA_013389925.1 Aegithalos caudatus | reverse complement strand
AATTAGTATGCCTCTAATCACTGCTGTAGTTAGAAAACTTTTAGAGCATATCTGAATGAGTAAGCAGCACAAAAAGATGTCACTCTCCTCTCCCAAATTATGATTTCCAAGCTAATCTTAATTCCCACGTCTTGACTTCTGATTCTTGAAAGTTAGTGGTAAAATGCTACCTTTCTTCTTATGAATAAAGGTAACATCAACTGCCAAAATATGATTTTTTCTGCTTACAGTGACTCCAGGTAATGTCTGTTTTCTTTCTATTAAAAAATAAGGCAGTTAAAGGAATAAAAATAGTGCAAACATAATTAAAGAAAAATAAATAATGTTGGCAAGCAGGAAAAGCAAAACTTTTAAGTCAGAAAGCTAAATACAACAAGGTAATGAAGGAGGTGATGGAAAATTACAAGTAACAAGTCAATCTAAATAATTTAAAGCCAGACAATAGAGAGATTTAATTCCTTCTGTCTTCCATATTTTTATACAGATCTCAAAAATGTAAGTACTAATGAAGTATCACTATATTTAAATTATATTTTATTCCTTTTATAGTTTAGAATAAAACATAAACTTTAAGACCACATTTCCTAAATAATACATGTAGAAACATATACATACTTAGCTTTTCAGAATTACTTATTCAGAATTTCTGAATATTCTGAGGAATAACTATAAGGTGAGGCCAAACAGACAAACTAGTCAACCAAAGTTCAGAGCAGCATTTTGAGTATTTGTACATATCATTTACCTTGCTCATGGCTCAAGGAAAAGGAGATAACACTAATTAAGTATTTTAAATTGTTTTTTCATTATAATGATGTATACCTACTAGGTTTTTTTCCAGTTTAATTATGCTAATATAATGATATTTTATACATAGGATTTTGATTATCCAGGTGTTTTGAATATGTAGAATGTATTTGTGGAATAACTAAGACATTATGAAGAAATCAGCATAAAAGGAATAAAAGGACAGACAAAGCCTATTTCTGATAATCAGATAGTGAGAGGTGATTGCTGGCAAACTGGCAAAATAAGGTCCTGGTATAAATGCATGTAGCATTACAAAACCAAAACTCAGAGCCAATGAAATTAAGCTCCTAACACTTGGATGTACATCACATTTTAAATTTCGCTATATTAAGGTACTTGCTTTTTCTTATTTATTAGATAGTCACTTACACATTTGGAAATTGATAGATCATTTTTGGCAGGCTTTAGTGCATGAACACAGACTTGCTTTCCAGTTTACCCAGTACAGCAGTTAATGGTAAGCCTCAGAGATCAGGAAAAATAGATCAAATAAGAAGAATAAGTACGTTCTGTGCCTTTTGTATTTTCTTTTATTTCTCTACAGTGGTCAATATAATATTTTATGGAAGTAAATTTTGGGTCTGATCAACAGTAATGGAGGCCATGCTTTGGCAGCTATGTAAATCCAATGAGGTTAACTAGCCCATAAAACAAAAGTGCTGAAGTGTTCATTTTTCTGTGGGTTATACTGTTAGGTGACTTGCTTTTCCTGTACTAACCATTTTATTACAAGTTTCCTCAACAAGGAAAATGCTAAGTGATTTCTGGAGAAGACAAGAACAATAAAAGTCATTAGCTTTTATTTGATAGATAATATTTGTGTATAACAGAATGACCCAAATAGAGTTTTATTAGATTTTTTTTTTTTTTTACAGTGAAAAACTAAGAAATAGATAGGGCGGAATGCTTCTATATTTAGTAACCATTTTTTAAAATGACAGGTAAAATACATCTTTCTTTCCTGATGGCATGCTTGATTTTGAGATTACAAAGCTTTTGAAAATGTGGTGGGGTTAGTTTGTTTGATTTATTGATTGATTCTGAAGGCAAGGAATAAAATAGAAGCCTGGGAATGAACTGATTATTAACTTCCTTTCTCCACTGACCAATGACAGGATGTTAGAATTTGACCTTTTATTATTTTTTCATAAAATATACAATAATTCCTCATAACCTTACACTAGACTTAGTTTCTTCAGTTATTTCATTCTCTCAGAGTTATGCTGGGAATTTTTGCTGTTTTGTGTGAATGAAAAGTTTGTATGTGAGCTAAACTTGTTGCAACAGAACCTTTTCCCTGTGAGAGGCATTTAAATCTTCTTTATAACCCTTATTAAATAGGCATATCTCTTCAGCTTCCAAAATACACAACATTTACAAGCCAAAAGTTACACACTTCAGTTAGCATATCTTTAGATGGTTCCTTCTGAAAAAAGGAGGAAATTGAAACAGTATTTAAATTAATTTTACATTTTCCACTTTCAAAAGGAACAATTTTGTCACTGAACTTAATTTTCATATTTTATGGTGTCAGGTATACAGTGACTAGAGCATTTTGGAAATACATATTTCCAGATTTGTATGTATAGCCCTATCAGTTAGCAGAATTGTTCATAGGATAAATATTTAAGAGTTTTACTCTTAAAGCATGAAAGTCTTTAAAATAGTAAAATCTGGCACAGTTTTGAAATTAGCAGGCTATTTAGGAAAGCATTTTGCCCTTTTGAATGCAGTCTTCTATATTTTTCATAAATAGTTTAAGTAATTAGACTTTAAGGTTTTGAAGTTAAATAAATTTCAAATGGAAATGGTAACACCAACTATATTCTGCACAGTTTACTGAATTTAAAGAAGCATTTTATGACTCCAGTCATTGCATCTATCTCTGTCATTGACCTTTCAGCAGGCAGATGAGCTATCTTAGCCTTTTTTGTCTTTCAAGTCCTCAGTCTTTTCAGTCTGTAAAGCCTTCTAGAGGAGCATCTAGCTTTTATGGAGTGTGTAAGTAGATCCTCATGTGGTGGATCCCCATTGAGTAGCTGTGACCTCTGGCTGATGTAATTTTACAGGTAGCAAACAAGAACCACAACATTACAGGCTGGAGTTCTTCCATGCAGATTACAAGTCTCTCAACAAGTTCCTTGTAGCTTTGCATAAAAACAAAATAAAATTTTTGTAAAGGCAGATAATGGTTTCTTCACAGAAAAGTAGGAATATCACAACAGAGTATTAAACAGGAATACTAAGCATATATTTATGAAATGGGAGATATCCTCAGAGTCATTATAATAAATAATTGCTGTTAATCTGAATCTATTTCTCTGCAGACGAATTTCCCTGCAATGATTTTTAAGCACTGAAATCAATGGGAACTTCTGCATAAAAACTGATGGTGCAGCGTGGAATCCCTGCAGCCCCTTGACATAACCCCTGTATCTTGGCCTTGGCAGAACAAACTATAGTCACCTGCTCAGCCTCAAGAGCAAAACTCCCAGTGGTGCTCTGTACACAATGGTTTGCCCTGGTTCTCCCCCCGCCACCAAATGCCATGGCCCCATGGTGTCTCCTTTCATCTGTGTCTCTGCCCCCAGTGACTGTCCCTCTCTCACCTGTAGGTCACTGACCTTACCTGCCCCTTGTTCTGCCCCGTGCCCCAAGGTCACTGGCTGCTGAAACCTGTACTTAACTCCAAACCAAGGGGGTTTGGTCTCTCAGCACCAGTGACTTCAGCATCTGCAATAAACCTGGCTGGAACTGATCTGGGCTGCCAGAACCTTCCTCTCTGCTGAGCCAGCCACATGGGTGTGTGGATGTGTGAGCCCTGCCTTGCCTGAGCTTCCAAGCAGCCTTTCTCACCTGAGAGGTTGATTGGGGTCTAGGCTTTGCTCCACTTCCTTAAACACACCCCACAATACTACAGCGCAGCCATGGTATCAATGTTCTGAGATTTTCACTTGATTGTATTTTGGATTAGGTGTCGAGCTTCTAGAATTGTAGCCCAAACTTGATCTGATGTGACGTAATGCTTTATAACATTTTTTTCAGGCAAGTTCTACTCAAAGTAACAGCTACATAATCTGACTTAATACAGTTCTCCTAACTTCAATTAATTACTCTATGATCACATACTCTATTACCCCCCTGAACACCAGAATTTCTCAACTGGAATTTTTTAATTGAATGTGGTAGCTCTGGAGTTCTTTATTTAGCAGTAGATGACAGCTGTTTCATATGCAGAATCTTTTCAAGTGGATTACTTTAATGCTTTGGGAGAGGGTTGTTCACTACCAGAGAATAAAAGTACTTGCCTATGTCCTCCGAACACAAGAGGACCTGAAGGACCTGAAGGACCTGAAGGACTGATACACTGCTCATATTTCAATCTTCTTACTAAACAAACCAGATCAGTAAGGTTCTGTTTCACCATACTTCAGCACACAGAAGGTGACAGGCAAGGTTGTGTAAATGGAGAAGAGCAGAAAATTGTTGCAAAGAAAATCAATAGCCTGCAACATCTGAAACACTTGAAATATTGTTTTGAATTTAAGCTGATTGCCTATCAACTATTCTTTGTATGTTAGCTTAAACCTTGCCATGAAGCTAATGAAAAGGACATAAATGTGGACTGCATGAACCACAGATCTGATTCAGGGTAGCTGTTCTGCTGAACAGTTCTGGGAGACATTTTGTAGTGTTTGTTTTTGTTGTTGTTGTTTTGCTGGGGTTATTATTAGTAGTACTAATTTTTAGCACTGTCTGGTGCAACATACCTTTTTCTGATAAGACAAGTTTTCTACAAAATAAATGGCGAGGATTACCAGACATCTTTTTGTGTGATCATATGAAAGTTACACAGGTTAAAATTAACCTATAACCCCTCAACCTAATACAAAACAAACTTGTTAACCACAACAAAATAAAGAGTATTGTATCAAAAGTATAAAATGTGTAATGTACACTTTAAACTCCCTAACTGCAATGCTATAATATACGAGATAAACACATTTGGCTTATATCAAAATGTAAATCTGCAGATAAAGTGATTTAATAAGAAAATTAATTTTCTTGGAAATTATTGAAGTAAGGAATAATTTAGCGCACTTCCAATTGTAACTGTTCTTATATTTAGACAATTCAATCTAAAGCTACTTCAAAGAAAGAATTCCCTTCTGTCCTTCTGCACCTTTAATTCTATAGAAAAATATCTTGATTATTGGAAGTAATAATTACACAAAGATTTTATTAACTGGTCAATAAAAACAAGGGAATTTTTAAATAGATAAAATCGAAGAGCAAGTACACAACACATTTTCGCCCTTCTCTAAGAAATGTTTGTCCTAGTTTTGAGCTTACTGTAAGTCTCATACTCACAAAAAAAAAAAAAAAAATACCCCTCTTCGTTGCTCTGCTAAGTCTGATTTGTAAAAGGCGAGGTGAAGAGTTCAAACAAGCATCTAAGCACACCCTGAACAAAATAGCTCTGATTCCTGTACTGTACATGAACAAACAAGAGATGCATCCCATCAGACTCTCGACAGATCTGTCATTGTTTACCATTAGCTCTGTCATCTTTGCATGCCTTGTCATTCTGTGCAGCACGGCAAGGGTTGGCCCGCTGCCCAACTGCTGATGTGCAAAACTGACTATCTCCCAGCCTCGGTAGATGCTGCAGACAGCACAATTCCTGATGAAAGTGTGCTCCCTAGTGTTGCAGTGCGACAAAGGCCAGGGAGCTCCAGTTAGGAAGGCAGAGAGGGGAAAAAAGATCTCCAAGTATGACTTTACTACATCTTGTTTCTTAAAGGTTTACTCTGTTAAGGGTATCTATGTTATTACATATTTAATTTTGAAAATAAAAACAGGTTTAGGAAATTGTCTCTTTTCTTAAAAAAAATGTAAGAACTATTTCATTGCTTATGACTCAGCAACAACTTTTTAGTCTGATATAATAAAGAATCTGTTTAAAAAAATTCAGTGACATATTAGTGGCAGATTTTTTATACTTCTTGATGTAAATGGTGGCTTCCAATTTCCAGAGAGATTTTGATTATCAGCTTTCTTAAAACCAGGCTCAAAAAACTCAGGTGTGCTGGTGACTCAGCTGCTCTTATAATTAATTGCACCTGTTATATATTACAGATGACAATTTAAACATTATGTTTTCAACTCAAACTCCTGCAGGATAGAGTTATCCATATTCAGCCCTTGTGCATTGAGCCTAGGGTGATGACAAGTTAAGCCATCCAACTTTCAGCCTTTAAACTTGAACAAGATGGTCTTTAGACCAAGCTTTTAATTTGTCATCAAAGTTAATGCTGTGTATAGTGGAGAGACAGACAAATCTCTCAGGTAGTTGTCTATTTTAGCTGTATAAGAGACTCATTTTAGCCTGGAATACATTACCCTATCACCACATTAAAATAGATGTTGAATTTTCACATGGCCAAAGTCAAACAAGGTGAAATCTGCCATAAGTGCTAAGTCATAAAATTTTTATGTGGTAAAATGTGAATACATGTAAAATTTTATATTTCCTCATTTTTCACAGATGTACATTGCAGCACAAGGCCCCTCCACACTGGGGAATAAAACAACACTATTTAGTGATGTGAATGCACATAATGACAGAACTGTTGACTGCAGTGAGGTCATCCCAGAGGCACAGCATGCAGATCTGAATCCAGGTCAATAAAAGCCACACCTACTCCCACAGTCCTCCAGAACCTCTAACAGAAAGTACTTATTCTGGTGACATCACAGTCTTCTGTACAGTGACAGTGTCACAAAATGATAGTCTGATGTCACAAGTAGCAGGAGAGCTCATTACAAAGAGGAAGTTTAAAGAGTTTTCTAAGAGTACTGTTTGTGAAGAGCAAAACATATTGAACAAATTCTGTATTTAAGAGTTTAGAAAGAGAAAATAATACCATTGTGAACTTCTTCTATCATAAAATTAATATCTGGTAGAGCGTTAGGCATCTACTTTGCAGGCACAATCACTTCCTTAATCATCTAGAGGAAATTATTTGCCTCTACTAGAATAGTAGCAAGAAGGAAGACTATATTTTTCAAATGCAGTAAAATTACTAATACTGATATTCCTACTCATAGATAATAAATAGCTTACTATGCAAATTGCCCAGATGAATATAATGACAATACCAAAAATGTGAGACGATATTTTCTGGAATACTTTTCAAATTCTGGCACAATACTGGAAACCTGAATATTAAATAACTCAAATTTTCTGAGTTTCATAAAAAGCCCACATTATATTTGCTACCATATTCAAACAAACATTTTAAGAGATCTGTTGACCACTATGTGGGCCAGGGAGCTAATAGTTTAATATCTATCAAAAATTAAACTGTCATGATTATGTATATAATGTTGTGTATAGTAGCTTATATCTTAGGCTCCTTTCCAATTACATATTTACCTAGTCAGTAAATGTATGGGATATTTAACATTATGTTCTTTTTTTGTTTCTTTTCTAGTATTGTAATCAGTTGTTACAAGTAACTGCCACCAAAAAGGATTCACATTTTATTTCACACAGAAAATATGAACTATGAAGAAAATATTGACATAGACTTACCTCTTCACATAATGTTATAAGTCAATATTTATTTCAATATTTATCCATGTAAAAGGAATTAAGGTCTCTAAAATTTCATAAATGTTTTTACTTAAAAGATTCTGTTCTTCACTTGAAGAAGGAGTAGGTGTTTAATATATGCTATTCTATTTCTATACTGCCTGGAGAAAAATATTCAAACTTTTCATGCAATATGTTCAATTAATAAAGGAGACATTTAGAGGTAGATAGTCATGTAGGTATTATAGCCATAACTCTTAAAGTTTCTTCAAAAATATTTGCAATTAATTTCTGAGAGCAGGGGAGTTTTCTTATGTTTCCTGTGCTTTGGTATTTCAGCATTTGTTATCTCAGTACTGCCACTATTTCACAGAAAATAAAAAATATCCTCATTGTAAAATGTGTTCCTTATACCACAGCACTTACCATCCAGGGGAGAATATTTGAGAGGTCCTTTGAAGTCATTGACCTTTTATGGTATCACAAGGAGACTCATCATATTGTAGTGTAAGGCCCAGGTTCTTCTGAGTTTTCAATGTAATTTTGACATTTCAGAATATATATATCTATATATATGTGTATATGATATATTAGGTGAGGGTGGAGAATTCACTGCACCTTTACTTTCTTCTTTTAACCTTAGCACAAGTTTAATGTTGCAATGAAATGAAAGGATTCACCAGGAAAATTTAGCACAAGAAACTTAGCAGACTAATTGCAAGAACAAGTTTCCACACTGATATGGGGAAAGCAAAGCTGAAGTGGTGTCCTCACAGGCTTTAAAGGTTTGAAACCCTGTAATACAGTGATCCTGGTGAGTATCTGGTAGTCTCTGTGACTTCATTTGCGCTCCAACGTTGCTTTTAAACGTGGGGGATCTTTTGCCCCTGTTGTGTTTTGTTTCCACACGGATTTAAAAAGTCCAGAATGTAGTATAAAAAGTATCTGACATGGTGTTTCCTATTGAGCAAGAGATTTAAAAAATCCTAGATTACTTTCACATTTTAAAGACTCTACATGGAGGAGAAAGAAAATAGGACACAAATAGCTATGTTTGTCTTATTATTTTATAATGTCTTATTATTTTGTCAGTTTCTTTATTTCTCGTGCTAGTTAATATATGTTAGACTTTGGTATTAAGATTTAGCAAAGACAAATTACCCTTTTGCATTCCTTATTGCTCTCATGCAGTAAACAGGAAGTGCTCTTCTAAGGGACACATTTTCTTATTTGTGATAGGAACACAAGTCAGCTCATCTTCCCAGTATCCAAATCAAGAGCTTTTCAATCATCACTGAATTATTTATTTTATTAAAAACAAATTATTTCATTTTCATTAGACTTACTGTCTTACTCAAAACTTTCTACAATGTTAGGTATTCTGTTTATATTTACTATAAATATCATAATTTTTAATTAATTGATTTTAACCTATTAATTTGTGATTTATGGAAAGGAAACAGTCTGACGTGTGACCAATCTGACCTATTTATTCAAAGGATAATTTAAGTCTTTTAAGATGGCTGCAAGAAACAAACTACAACTAGTGGCATGAGTTCATAAAATCACAAATTTTATATAAAGTTTAATATTTTCTAAGTACCTGCATTTAGTTTGGTTTCTGCTTGTCCTACACAATCTATGAGGCAAGAATTATATGTTTAGTGAGTTGCTGTAGTCTACAGCTCTGTAGCATTTTGACTGACTTGCCTTTATCCTTCTATTTTTCTGCCAGCTGAGATGTTCATCTAGCATGTTATCATTGCCCAAAAAGTATGAAGTCCTGTTTGATTTTAAAATTGATATCCTATAAAGCTCTTTTAGTGACCCTTGGATTTTACCTCTTGGTAATAAAACACTGAAATTCTTTCTTCTAGCAATTGACTTCATAACAAACCTTACAAATCACTTTATTTCCTGCCCATACATCTCTTAACAAGTTCTCTAAGGGCTCAGTACAAATGAAACTCAGGTCAGGATTTGGGTTCTGCAGTAGGCCTATACTTCTCTTTCCACTCAAGGCTTGAAAGAGTACAAACAAACCTGAAAAATTAATACCTCTTGTTTGATACATTTTAAAGGTAAAAAACCCAAAATAACTACTTAAAATTGAAAAAAAAAAAAACAAAAAACCAAAAACAACACAACAAAACTGAAACATTACATGTGGGAATTAATTTGATTAATGTGGTCCGTAGTATATATTGGGGGGGGAGGGAAGAATTACCATAAATTCATTATTTCAGTGGGCAACATATTGTAGAAAGTACATATTGTAGAAAGTCAGCTGACACTTACGATGAATAGACTACTTTAATAGAAGTTATACTTGCTTTTCATGATAAATGGTATGATAATAATAACATAGACAGTAGTTTTATGTACATTTAATTTTACTATAATAATGGTGTGCAGTATTATTTTTGGTGCAGGTTTCTTATATAATCCTCAAACAATTTATACTAAGGATTAAAAAACAGAATCTGATTTACTCAATATTCCACAGCAAGATTCACATACCTTTGGGTAACTGATATAGAGGATGTTATGAATATAAAAATATAGGGTTTTAGAAGTAGCTTTCGGTAATTTTTTTAAAAGTAAAGAAACAGCTTGTATTGAAAACACAAAGAAGTTTTGCTATTAAGCTTGGTTGTTAGATAGTTACTGAGTAGAAGTCATATAGGTAAGATGTATAATGAAACTCAGCAAAGCGGAACCTAGGTATTTGTCAAAAATCGATAAAGCAGAACTTTGTGGCTTGAATCCAGCAAAATCTAGCTCTAATCTTTGGCAAGAGCAAAGCAACCTGAAAAATAGTCAGAACTCCATTGTGCCTGCCCAGAAGCGGAGATCAAACTGAGGAAGACATCAGCCTACCTCCCAAAACCCCAATTCATGACCACCAGGAGGGGTGACAGCTAATTAGAATACAAAGAAAGAGAAGGTGGGAAATGGGCAGGTAGGGAGGTGTGGGTTTGTGGGATCAATGTGTATTTAAACCTGGACCTTGTCTTGACCAGTAATGCATGGTTTGGAAGAGATATCCCCCCGTGTGTCCCAGCTAGAAATCATACCTGCTTTACAATTTCTAATAGTAAAGTCCTTATTCTATGCTTCATAATCTTTTCTACCACTTCCCTTCTTTTTCTTCCCTACCCTTCAGCTAAAGGGTAGATAACCTTAAGTGCACAGGCATTTTTAATGCAAAAATCAAGCATTTATAGCAAAATGTAAATGCAAAATTCATCTGAAAGGCAGAGTGGAAAGAATGTGTGAAACCTCCTGGAAAGTGGGAAGTACTGTCCGAAGTAAAAAATTATTTTTGTCTGCAGCCATCATGATCTATGGCACTATTGTATAGTGGAGACAGAGGAAAAAAGAGACAGTCCTAACTTTTCACTTTTCATCACTTGCACTTTACAGAGATGAGCATGATTTTCAGAATGGAGTCCTATCTATAAGACTCTGTCCAGAGGTTCCACAAGAAAACTTTTATTCAGCTTTGCTCTTAGGAAAGGTCCTTGTTTCAAAGCATTCTTGACTGAATTTTAGAAAAATCTCTAGATACAATACTTTTCCACTGGCAAAGAAAAATAAATTAATATGTCTTACTAGATAGAAAACTAGGATTATCAGGTTTTGAAAAGTCCAAAGTATTTTTTGTGGGTGTAGGTTTGGGCCTTCCCAGTTCTGAACATTTCTTCCCCCTAGTTTTGAAGTAAATGTGCAAATACCCCAAAGTTTTTAGCCAGGTGGAGGTCAACTTTGTTTCCCAGGCAACTAGGATAGGACAAGAGCACCAAGGTAGGTTCAGGTTGAAAATAAAAAGGAATTTCATCAGAGAAAGGGTTATCAAACATTGGAATAGACTGCCCAGTGGGGTGCTGGAATCACTGTCCCTGGAGGTGTTTAAGGACAGACTGGACATGAGTGCTATGGTCTAGCTGACATGGTGGTTCAGTCATAGGTTGGACTCGATGATCTCAGAGGTCTTTTCCAGCCTAATTGTTTGATCCTCCAATTCTGTAATACTCTTCAAAAGTTTTTGGGTTTTTTTTGGTCTATGGGCAGAAAACAGTAAAGATTCTGTCCTAGTTTACAGCTCAACAAGATTCCTTATTCACAGTGTGAATCTTATTTAATTTCTACATCACTTTCACTCACAACCAATAGAAAAAAAAAATAGTTGGTTTTAAGGAGAACTGGTTATATTACTCTGTTTCTACACATCCAGTCTGATGTATGGAGACAACCAGTGGCTCTGAAGTTAGCATCTGTTTCTAAACTTTCAAATTCTGACCTCTTCTCTGAGAGTTTACAAGACTTTCTAGGACAGAAAACTTACACCTAAAGCTATTCTGGAGAGTGAGGGACATCTGCCTTTCCCATACCTTGTTTCCACTTGTTGTTGGGATAGGGCAAATATGATTTGTAAGCATGTATAAATTTGCCAAATTGTGAATGTGTTTATCTCTGTGCACTTCCTCCATTAGTCAAGAGCAGAATTTTGAACAAAAAAAAGGTTTGATTTCCCGCAGTGAATGAGGATTCGTGGCTATTCTCATCATATTTCGACTCCTCCTTCTTATTCTTTCTAAGGTTGTTTTGCTCTACATTACTCTAATGCCTGGCCTTTGCCAGATGAAATGTCATTTAATGAATTTGATTAAACAGTGCTGTCATCACAATCACCATCAGCAGTTCTGTTTGACCTCTGGTTTTATAATGGTTCAATCTCCCTTAGGAGCTTAAGTTCAGATAAAATGTTAATATTTTTCACATCTGGAATTATTAGTATATGTTTGGGGCTCGGACAATGAGAAGAAAAATACTGAAACTTAGTTAAAGGTCTTGCAAAGAAAACATATCTTTTTTTCTCCACTTGTTAGCATTACTAAAACCACAAAAAAACCCCAAATGAACCAATCAAACAAAACATTCTGCAGCTAGCTATTGTTAAACAAAATAGGTGGTTTTTTTGAATAAAATATTTTTAAGGAAAAATGTAGGAGAGAAACAATTTTTAAAAAACCAAACAGGAGTGGATAATAGGATTAGAGGAGTTAAAGGGAGATGAAGAATAAGATGGAAAAGGAAAAATTAACCTTAACCATCATAAAAATCTTTCTGACCATGAAATTTTAAAAGATTGTGAAAATATACCAGTAAAATAATGAAAACATTTCATTATTTAGAATAAGTAATAGGACAATGAGCTAACTAGTTCTATAAAAATTCAGGCATGTTTTAGCAGACAATAAATCCATCTCTACATCTTAATACCTAGAAGTCTTTTGCAACTATAAGTGCAGATGTCTATTTAGCATAGAATTTTTTTCTGAGCATCAAATGATCCTTCACATTGTTTTGAAAATCAATAACATTTAGCCTGTGAATCACAAAAAAAGGGCCATCAAATCAAACCTAAATTAGAGGGACCCTTCACTGACAGAACATACTAATTAAATGGAAGATTAAGCTACTGTTTATCAAAATCAGGCTTCTGTGGCTGAAGACTGTGTGGCAGAACAGTTTTCAGAGAGCACTGTTCCCTGGAGACAACACTTCAGACACATCCCTGAACATGAGAGGCCCCAGCAGTGGCCTTTCTATACATCCTATGGGCCTACATCTGCAGGCTGAGTTTTAGCTGCCCAGAAAAGGAAGAGCAATAATGAGGACCAGATAACAGTGTGCTGGACTTAGATGAAAGCAGACAACCAACATGCATCCACCACTCAAGCCCATCTTGGATAGGGCATATATGAATCCATGGTTCTGAGTACACCAGCCATCCCATTTGAAATCTGAAAATGACAGAATTCAGAATCTGTAACCATGGGGTTTAAAGTTGTTCTGTCCAGAGGAAAAGAATGTGTTTATTGCTCAGAAATAAAATATATAAGAACACATATACAGAGAATGGAATATTCTATTAGAGCCAATATAGAGAATAGAAAAGTTTTGCCAAAAGGATTCAAAACTCTTCAACTGAAACCCAGCTACTTTGATATGTTGATGCAAAAATTAAGGCTTGGTTTCTACCACTCGAGGTTTTGCAGTATCAGTTCACTCAGCTCAGGTTTTGTTCTAACCTCATGGTTTTACTTATAACTGACA
>WEIU01019902.1:67489-77921 GCA_013389925.1 Aegithalos caudatus | reverse complement strand
AATAAAATAAAATAAAATAAAATAAAATAAAATAAAATAAAATAAAATAAAATAAAATAAAATAAAATAAAATAATCCCATGGTAGAAAGAGATAAGAAATAATTCTCTACAGAGAAAAAAATATATTTTTCTCACCAAATTCAAGAATAATAAATTTATTACATTCCTAAACAATCTTTGTGATCACTAAATTTATTCAAAGAAAGAAGTAGAAAATCTATTGTATCCATATAAAACAGTGACAGCAGAGAAGAAGCCATTTACTGAGTTTTCATTTTGCTAGCAGTTTTTCACTACATTGCTGGAAGCCACTCCTCATTTTAACACCATCATTTGCAATTTAAAACTGTGCAATTTATCAAGAAATTGTACTAATAAGATTAAATCTTTTCAGCTGTCTTTGAGTAGAATTCATTACATAAAGTGAATTTGATCCAAAATCAGTATTTAGGCCACTGTTAGTAAACTGTTTAATTTTCCTGTCTGTATCTGGACAGCCCTTGAGTTTTCCTTAGGCAACAACAGTCATTTTCTGCAAATGGCAAGATAAATCTGAAAGGCTCAGTAATGTATTTGGGGTTTGCTTTCTAGCTTCAAGTCAGAGAGTACAGAAAAAGGAAGAAATTGATGCATTGTCTTCAGTCAAACAGGAGTGGTTTCCTATCCTAACTCTACAATTCCTTCATGAAATAATTTTTAAATGTTTCACACATTCTTTTTTTACCCTTATGGTTTCTAAATTGTTGTGGGAAATTTTGGTTTCCCCCCGAATCCCCAGTAGAGGTGGTTCTACTAATGTTTTTTTCTCCTGAAAGTCAGCTTGATGTTGGATTGTTGATTTTGGGGATCAAACCAAAGTCAGATCCTTTAGTGGCACATTCTGCATAACTTCTGACCAGAAATAAAAAAGGAATAAGTTCAGTTTACAAGTCCAGCTGTCTTCCCAGGAAATCAGGAAGCATACTTGAGGTGCAGCATGACTTTTCTCACCTTGGCGTCCAAACCAAATGTGAGCATATTGCCAACTTAGCTGTTCAGAGACAGCTGACAATAATCTTGCTAATAATGTATGTTGAAAATAAAGACAAATAAAATGTAAAAAAATCCACCTAAATTTCAATATTTAGGAAAAATTTTAAATCCAGACAATGTGTATCAGTCTTAAGGGAATGGTTAACCTTTCCAGTGTGTCTATGAAAATCAATTATCAGCCAAGACAAGGATGTTGTCTGGACTTAAAACCTGGCCAGCCCTGTATTTTATTTTCCACCAGTTTTCATGACTTAGTGAAAGAACTTGCAAAAGTCATCTCACCAATCTGTTTTTATTCCCAAAAGACCAAAGCAAAGCTAATGCACTTACCTTTATCCAGGACTTCATAAGCCTTAGATGTACTTAACCCTCTGTGTGATTCTAGCAGATACCACTGTTTTCAGTTATTTTGGATCAGATTCTCTCATTAGTTCTACTTATATCATTGGTGTGTTTTGTTTTTATATTCAAGTGTGTGTAAATAGGAATTGAATTTGCAATACATTTATTTTAAACAGAATTTTTTGGGAAGGGGAAGGGAAAAAGGAAGGGGAAAGGGAAAAAGAAAAGGGGAAGGGGGAAAGGGGAAAAAGGAAAGGGGAAATGGGAAAGGGAAAATGAAGAGTTTACATAAAGATACATTCCCTTGGAAAATAGTATCAAACAAACATTAAACAATACAAATAAGTAATGGACAGAGGGAATATTTAGGAAGAAAGCCTTAGCTGTAGATTAAGTCATGTCTGCAACAAGCCCAGGAGAACAGTGTTGTGGATCTCCCTACTTTTCCAAGCAAACTTTTACATTATTCATCTGGAACAGGCCTATTTCCATAATATATACAAGGGAATTTTCTGTGCCTAGGACAGTAATTACAACCTGTGAAAGGTTAGTTTACCCTTCAAAAAGACTACTTTCATGACACTATTAGTCAAGAAATTACCATACGGCTGCAAGTTTGACCTTTTGTTTTTCTTTTAATCAATAATCCAGGCAACTTGAATTTTTTTTTTGTTTTTGTTTTGGGGGTTTTTTTGGGTTTTTTTTCTGTTTGTTTTTTTGTAAATTTAATGGTTGTGAGTGTGGGTTTGGTGGATTGAGAAATCAGGGACATTCCAAACAATTTCTGCACAGATGGTCAGATGCAGCATAAGGTGAGAATCAGAAAAGCTGCCACTTAGATACCCTCTCAAGCACCTGGTAAGCATGCACAAGGTACTATATAAGTTTAGAGAGTTTTGAGTTTAGAGAGAAGAGCTACTGGATTCTATTACCCCCTTTTTTAATAGCAATAACATATGGATGCCAGGAGGCTGTCACATGGGGCAGTGAGAGCTGAAGGTAAATTAAAAACAGAAGTAGAATAAATTCTAGAAGAATTAAAAACTGCCAACATAGCCCGATGTCTAAAGTTGATAATGGATTTGTATTTCCTCCAGTCCACTGAATTCTTTATCACTACATTTCCCTGTAAATTATTAGGGTTGCATTTGGCATGTGGGAACTTCTATATAAAGTATCCCAGTGAATTACAAAGGGATCTGCAAGCAGAAAAATATATTGCATCTTTTTAGAATTTAATATGTTGACTGCCCTCTAAAAATGCAGTCTCTATCAGCACAAATTTAATGCATAACGTCATCTGTTTGACATATACTTGACTTAATTTAATAATGCATGACAATATTTGATTTGGGATTGTGGTTCATCCAAAGACATTGAAAAGGTGAACACACTAATGCAGCAAATAAGAGCACATTTTTAAAAAAAAAAAAGCTTATTGCTATTTTCTGTGTTTAAAGAGACCACTGCTCTACAACAAAAGACTCTCTTTTCTTTGTTTTAATTTCCCCTCCTGTAACCCATTATTACTAACAGCAAAATAATTAGAGGAAAAAAGAGCTAAAACAGATTTTTCTCTTCCCCCCCCCCTCAGCCCCCATTTCTGACTTACATATCTTCCATATTTTGCTATATTTCGAGCTCTAATCACCTCACATTTTCCCCTGAAAAGTCTTGATTGTTTTGGAAAATTACCAGTACCTAGTGGGGAGAAAGCAGTTTTAATAAACAAGAGAGAAAAATGTCCACCTGGTGAAAACAGTGTCAACAGGAACAAATACCAGTTTTTCTGTATTAAATAGTTTTAAATTTCTGGACAGTGTTTGCCTAAATATATGGACAAGATCACACTCCTTTAAAAGCATATTGTTTTTTATTAATAATTTTGTTCTTTGAAAATGGACTTGACTATTCTCTAATACATCTATGACATGAATCAAAACATTTTTCCTACACGGAAAAATATAGAATCCTATTCTGCAGGTAAAGGCAGGAGAGAATAAAGGACTTAGCCTAATTCTACAGAAATTTATGAGTCTGTAATTCATTTTGGATGCTTTTAAAGTCCATAGCTTCAATAAAAACAAAGGTACAGAAAGCAGGACTAATCAGAGATGTAACCACTGAATTGAAAACTACAAATTTCAAAATCTATTTTTAACAACAACATCGTTCTGGAAGAAACAAGCATGTTTTGTGTCTTGTGGTGTGTTGACCCACCAAAATTGCTCTGCCTCTCCCTTTGACAAGTGAAATTTTTCAGACAGGAAGAAAAATGTTCTTTCTGTAAGATTTCAGTAGATCAATACAAATATTAGTTATTTCCTACATTTGAGAAAACAGGTATAGAAAGAAGAAAAACAATAATAAACATGAAGAAAATAAGAGAAAAATAATATTTTGTCAATAGCTGTAGAATAATTTATCACTCATAGATTTATGTTATGGATTGGCAAATATGGATGAGTGGCTGCTGTGAATTCTGGCTTGCTTTTGCTGTCAACAAAGACCATTTTCTGAGTGATTAAGAGTTTTTTGGCTTTTTTTTTTTTTAGTTTTGTCTCATCTAGATGTATCTTCCGTGGCTGGCCAGCACAATTTCTCCTAAGGCAGGATGAAAAAAGACAGAGAGGAAAACATGTGGGGAGGTAGAAGGGAAATCAAAATAGTAGGGAAGGCAGAGCAAGAGCCCATTTTTCAAAGTCATCCAATAGTCATTAATTTAGTGTTCTCCCAGGCATATATATACTAGTTTAGGTGTTGCAATTATTGAATTTCCCTAACAAGATTAGAACATCAGGTGAAAGACTGATTGCAACCTGGTGAATTACATTTCTGCTAAGGCTGACACAGCCAGAGATCTCCCCAGCCTGCCCCTCACTCCGGCCTGTGCCAAGAGTGGCCACCCCCAAACCACAGGTGGTCCGAGTGGCAGTGCAGAGCAAGGCTGCTCCTGCTCCCTACAGCCCTTGATGGAGCGGTGCCAAAGACCAGGACAAAAAATGGGGAGGGATTCTTTGTATGGTTCTCAAGGTAGTTTATTACCCAGAGAGGGTAAGAGACAAAGAACCAAAAGCAGATCTTTGCACAGTCTTTTAAATGGGGGAGGTACAAGGGGTGGGTACAATCCTTCAGTCAATGGGGATGGTATAAGGGAGGAGCTGGAGGAGGGACTTGCAGAACAATAACCAACGGGGGAAAGCAAGGGGAGCATACAGCCTGAGAAAACCAATAGGGCATCAAGGAACATGGAAACTTCCAGACTGGAAGGCAGGGTCGGCAGTGGATTGACAACATTAGGAGGCAGGGTCAGGGAGGAGTTTAGGCAGGGGTTTGGCACACCAAGGATTGACAGGGAACTTTCCAGAACAAAGGGCAGAGATTAGGGAGGATTGACCTTTACATAGGCAGGGGCTTGATGGACAATAGGGAGAGAGAGAAGAAACTTGGAATAAAGCAACAACTTGGGGAAAACTGTAGCAAACCATCCAAAGGTAACAGAGAACATGCAATGCAAAAACAAACCACCACATAAGATGATATCTTTCGATATACTAGCTGTATTGACTCCAAATTTGAGGCAATTTTAAAGTCTCCTGGTAAGAAGATAAGCTCAACATATGAAAGATGTGAGCGGCTCTAGATTCCTTAGCATCAGTGCAAATGCATTCAGATGCCTCACTATCTTCAAAGAGTGTACTGAAGGAAAAGGAGAGAATAATACTACATAATGCCTTCCTTTATTCTGTTTGTTCAATTGACTGATGTTGAAATAACCGCTTTGGTCTGTTGATTTCTGATTGGATTCCCCATTTATTTACAACTCACCATTTAATTTCATAAGATTATATTGGCATTCTTTTGGTTTTAGACTATTTTAGTCCATTTTTCATTCATTTTATAAATTTTCTTTGCTATTGGCTATTGTTATACCTCATGAACTATGAAACACCTTCTAATAGCTGTAAAACAATTGTAAGTTTCTTTACAAAAACTGTAGCAGGTGGCTTTGAGGTGACCCTCAAACACAATCTTTTATTCTCTTCTGGAGTAATTTTCCACTTATACTGGTTTAGCTAAAAAAAGAATTAGGCCCAGAAAATCCAACTGTTGAAAAGAAAGAAGAGTTAGAACTGGAATTCAGCTTTATAAATAATGTTTTATGGCATTAGAATATGGCACAACTTATACATTGATGAGCTCCAAAGAACAGATCCTTTAGAAAATGTTACTTCAAGAGTTAATGTGCCTTTAAGCCTTTGTATTCATTTGGTTTTCTTTTTTAATTTATTCTTTTCTTTCTCATCTTACTTCAAAAAGTTATTCAAAATATCTTTTCAATTAACTCCCTCAACTTCACAGTATATGGTTTTTTGATGCATGACTAGATGCCTACTCTGCTTTTATGGCTAAGAGAAAGGGTGAAAATTTGGTTGATCTTTTAGATCAACAATGAATTTGCCTTCACCTCCTGCAGGAATATTTTCTTCTCTTGGATGCAGTGAGGTCCCTTTAAAAATTCAATATTATGTGAACATGTTCTACACGTGAAGGAATGTACTTCCTACACCATGAGAAATCCATGGCTATTACTCTGTTGTTCCTATATGTCAGTAAAAACAGCAAGTGTCCAGAGATTTCTTAATTTCAATTCAAATCTAGCTAATAGTACTAATACTCCACTTAAATCCACTTAAGTGGATGTTAACTATTTAACATTCAATTAATATTGAAATGTGAGGATAAATAAGGTGCATGAGAATAATCATTAGATTTCTAATTCTGTATTTTGTCACTTACAACTATCTAAATGTACCTGCAATTGACTAGAAGGAAAATAAAAATCTCATAAGGGAATTTATGCATCAACCTTCAATATCATTCATGTCAAAAATTAGATCAAAGCCTATTACACTGAATTTTGAATAATGCAATTATTGGATGGTCAAATTCTTTTTAATTTATTGTTTTATTTAATTTAATACAACTCTTACCTTACAGTGCTTTGAGATGTAAAATTATACAAATTCTATTAATGGAAACAATAAATAGATCAAAAGTGTAATTGAAAAATAAATTAAACATTTTAGGATTTTAGGAAATAAAAATATAAATTCATGAAATGAATCAAATATGTGCTGAGTCTGACTTAGAGTCCTGAAGTACAAATCCAAGTATCACCAAAACCACAATGTAAAATCTGGATTCAGATTTATCTGCTTAAACTGCAGAAAACTTGTCATTTTGTAAGAACATAGAACATTTCAGAAAGGAAGCCTAAACCTAGTGTTACCAGGTAATAAATGATGTATCTGCCTGTACCTATGCTATTCTCATATATATATATATATATAAAATGAAATATTTAAACATAATCTTCAAGAAGAGCATGTAGGTTAATTCCTCTAAATATAGACCTTCCACATGAGAAGTTTTGTCATTCTGAGTGATTTGTCCAAAGCTAGCTGCAAGAAATTCCTATATGTATGTGTCTCTGTAATGATGCTTGAAGCCCAAATTTACTATAGTACTTTATGACTGGTGTTCCAGATTAGACTAAAAACCTATTTAGCCCAATGAATTGTCTCCGATACTGATCAGTTGTAACCTCAAAAGAAAAGATTGTTTAAAACAGAGAAAATACACTTTCCATCTGTACCTTCCTGATTATGGGAGTCAATGTTACAAGCATCTCCTGAACTTGAGCTTTTAATTATAGGAAGTCCACAACAGGACTATCTTACAGACCCTCCCTTACTGCCCTATTTTTGGCTTAAGTCTTCCACACAATATCATGAAAAAATGGAAGAAGCTTCTTCATTCCATTGGTGATTTTATAGATGGCAGTCATGTCTTTATTTAGCCTGTTCTTGGTAGCTGTCCCACTATTCTGACTGACCTCACAACCTTTTTGGGTCGCGCTCCAGCCTTGTACCAGCACAAGAGGGGTGCAGCATTTACACTGTGACTGTTCCAGAGGTTTATACAATGGCAGACTCACGTCTTTCATCTTGTTCTTTATTGTCTTTCTGATAATTTCAACATTCTATTTGTTCTTTAAATTGCTATTCAGTACCAGGCTGACATTTAGAAAACTGTACACAATTTCCTTGTGGAATGCTGAAAGCTAATTTAGAGCCAATCACTTTGTGTGTATAATTAGAATGCATTTGGTATTTTTCCCCCTTGAAAATTATTTTGTATTTATCAACAATGAATTTCATTTACCACTTTATTGTCATGAGAGTCATCTGTGGTATTTTGCAGTCAATTTTAGTTTTAACCATGTGAATAATTTTTTATTCCTAACAAAGCTTGACATCTAATTATTCATTCTGTTTCCCAATAATTTATGAATATGTTTAACAGCAGAAAACCCTGGTAAATAAAATATTCATTTTTATTTGCCATAAAGCTTCCAGTAGTGAGTGGCAATAACCAACTCAGATCACTCCTTTGTCTCTAAAATTAGGATTTTTTTTCCCATGGTGTGCACCATATTACGTTTATCAGCACTGAATTTCTCTTTCTTTTATAGCATCCAGTCACAGAGTACTGTACTGTCCTTTGCCATTCTTCAATCAACTCTCATCTTTGCTACTGTTAATAACTCAGTATTCATCAGGGAGCTGTGTCCTTTGCTATTGACCCTCTCTCCAGGTCAGTTACAAGCTTGCCAAACAGCACAGGCTGCAGCATGAATCACTGTGGCATTGCAGGGTTTGACCTCAGTGCAAAAGCACTGTTTACCTCTATTTTGTTTCCAGTGTTTATCCAGTTATTTATCCAAAGGAAGACCTTCCCCCTTATCTCATGACAGATGATTTCCTTTCTTATCCTTGTGGTGAAGGATATTGTTGAAAGCCTTTGGAAACTACATAACATAGATCTCCTTATTCCACAGTTGCTGCCTCCAGGACACTGAAATTTTAGCTGCTGCTTTTAATAATGATTCCAGCTTTGATGCAACTTTCTTTCTTAAAATTAAACATTACTGTGAAAGATTCTGAAGGGACATTTTAATCTTTCAAGAATATTAACATTTATGTAATTTTCCACTGCAAACAAGATTTCTCAATGTGGCTGAATGTGCAGCTCAGGCCCAAATAAAGAGATGTTTCCCTTCTTGTGAACTTTTTAACTAGGAATGTCAATAAACATATACGTATGTTACCTAATTGCTTATTTCCTACATTTTTCCTTACCAAGATATTATTCAGTTTACATGGAGGTAACTGGACTCTCTATTTTCAGCTGTACTTTTGCTTTGAGATTTTGGATTTTACATTAATACTTCACTTGCAACCTTCTTGATTGAGTAGTTGATAGTGTAGTACTTTTAATACTCTGTCTAGTCAAACCTTCAGGTATGGGAATAGTCCAGTGTTTAAACTCACAGTTAAAGTATTTACCTTATTTCACCTCTTTAATGCACAATATCATGGCTCCATTTCTCTCATTTTCACTCATTTCAGTACCATTTGTGTCCTGCTGTTTCAGTATTTTGCTGACTCCGATCCTGTTTCTGAGATGTGTTCTATGTCATATCTCTCATAATTGTAAATGTTTCTACTTCATTAATTTGTATCCAGCTTTGCATAGAGGTAGGCAAACAGTTCATTTCCGTCTCTATGCTTCCTTTGTAATTCTCTGCTGAAATGGAATTTTAAGTTGTATTTTCTGTCCCCTGAGGAGATAGAATGGCTCTGGTGGGCACCTGGAATCCAGCCAGGGTCAACCCACCAAAACGGAATCCATACTTGATATAATGAAAAAGTACATATGAAGGACAAATACATTAAAAAAAAACCCAATATATTTTATTCTATTTTGATGGAAATTTCCTTCAGTTTTCCCTTTCCCCTTTCTACTACATTACACAAAGACAGGAAAGAATTCTCTCTTCTCAAAAATAAATTTAGAAGATTCATAAAAACTCAAACTCAAATATAACAATATTATTTTTAACCATTTTTGGAAAAGAAAAAATGCATATTTAATTTACATTTATTCAGACTATTTGCTGCCATTATTTTTTTCTTTTATCTGTTGTCTTCCTACCTGCCTATCAATATAAAAGCAGGTTCAAGTCCACAGCTGGAATCAACATGTAGGTGAGACCTCTGACCACTGTCAACCATTTGTCATCTGATCTGAGGTTGTTGGCCATCACAAGTTCCTTAGCCTAGGGCACATTCTGATTTAGCAGGGCTTAGCAGAGTTGTTGTAGTAGTGACACTGTGGTAGGATTTCATTAGACTCAATTGTAATCGATTGATACATTTGGTTAAAATTTCTAAGGCCTTTTTTTCTTCTTTTAAAAGGCTTTCTTCCTCATATCTGAAGAGCTATACAAGGAAAAGAAGCCAAAAAATACTATCTTTGCCTAGTGATTGTTGGGAGATTTATTTTTGGGGATTTTTTAATATATGAATAATAGGTATATGTTATACCTGTTAACTTACATAAAATTTTGTACATCCTTCTTCCCCAGAACTACTTCTTTCAAATTGTGCTGTGCTCTGCAGCCTTAGGATGATTATCTTATTAAAACATAAG
This sequence comes from Aegithalos caudatus, assembly GCA_013389925.1. Taxonomy (NCBI): domain Eukaryota; kingdom Metazoa; phylum Chordata; class Aves; order Passeriformes; family Aegithalidae; genus Aegithalos; species Aegithalos caudatus. The sequence continues at coordinate 67,987 of WEIU01019902.1, read as the reverse complement.
ATAATTTTGTTCTTATGGACTTGATTAAAGGAATAGTCAGGTGCTAACACAAGACTTACAATTACAGTCTGTCAAATAACTTACAACTGACAAAGATGTTACGTAATTTCATACAATATATATATAAAAGGCAAAGGCTTAAGAAACAGGTCTTATCACTTGAAAACAAAATTATCTAGTGAGAAACAGGATGTTTTAAAAATAGGATATGTAGCAGCATTACAATAAGGATATTTGAACACACTACCTGAAAAATATTAGTAGAAATTCTGTAGTAAAGAAGTTGATGTATTTTTCAATAGCATAATATTAAGTCTGAAGATCTTGGATCAGTTTCTTCCTCTGTCTCACATGATAAGTAATTCGTCTCATCTGTTAAGAAGAATCCAGTCAGCCTACTAGAGGATGTTTTGTGATGACGTTCTTTCAGTCTCAGATGCAAGTATTGTATCACTGTGCATTAGGAAACATAAATAATTACATGTTCTGCTACTTTAG
>WEIU01019902.1:29950-49813 GCA_013389925.1 Aegithalos caudatus | reverse complement strand
TTTTGGTTTTTTTTTTGGGGGGGGGGGTTTGGTTTTTTTGTTTGTTTGTTTTTTGTTTTTTGTTTTTTTTTGGTTGGTTGGTTGGTTTTTGGTTTTTTGGGGTTTGGTTTGGTTTGGTTTTTCTGTGCAGTAGGAAAGTTTTGTGATGGTTTTGTTTGTTTGTTTGTTTGTTTTCTGTCAGTATGTTGTCCAAGATACAAGGGAAAAAATCTACTGGGAAAATTTATAATAAGGAAATAATTTTGTAGTTTTCTTCTCCATTGTTCACATGCATATATTTTGCTTTCAACCCTTTCAGGTATTTGAGCAGTTCAGATAATGTTTAGGCATGATCAATGAAATCATAAAAAGAACTGCTGTGACCACCCAATATTAGTGATTAGTAACTCAAAAGACCTATAATAAACAAAACTGTACCCAAAATACTTGAGTACTTTGGGTCTTCAACAGGAAAAAAGCAAAAGTATCCTGAAGAATCTGCCTGTTTTTCCATTTCTAATGATTATATACGTATCACCCTAGTGATAAAACCCAAGTGTTTTACATGTTGGGTTGACAGAAAAAATAGAGGTAATTCACCTCATTATGAAGAGTAGCCAAGAGAAATGGGTTTTGGACTTTATTACTGTCCATATTCTTCAACTTCTGTATCTACTTCTAGAGCACTAGGCTACCTCTGGTGAGTTTGGCTTTGAAATGGGAAAGGAAAAAGCCGTCTGCATGTGTCTTCAGGGCTGCGTTGCATAAAAATGCAAGGACATGTAATAGACTATAATTTAATGTAAAAATCCATGAGACAAATTATAGAAGTTGATTCTACTTTTGTGAAGTCGTCTGTGAGAGCCAGAACTTAAATTGTCTTTCTATCTCTTTCGACCAAATGGGCAGGTTGCTGTGATTAGGAAGATGATTCCACATCCAATTTGAAATCAGGCATCAAACAAAATTTCTTTAAACACACTAATGATAAATTTAAAAGTGCCTGAACCTAGACATGAGGTTTAATTATTTTGAAATAATATTTTTAAAACAATAATCAAGTGTTGGATAAGATAAANCCCGTCCATGCACTAGACCTAGGGGGATGATTTATGGATACAAGTTACAAAGGATGGGAAGGGGATGATCTCAGGGTGGGGGGGACCAATCTGGGCAAAACTCTGGGTTGTCTTGGAAACCCTTATCAACTTCTGATAAGGCCATGGGGACTAGCTTACTCACTCTCTAACCGTCTAAGCTAAAATTACAGTTTACAATAAATGCTATCCTAATACTTATAAAATAAATCCATACAACAGTACACTAAAAGACTCTTTGAAAAGTTTGCTCAGGATGAGCAATGTAGTTCCAAGGTGAGAAATGGATATTCTAATTTCCAGTGTTTTGTTTTCAAAACAGTGCTTTGAGAAAATGAGTGATAATGTATCTAAGAGCCCAGATTCAAAATCAGGAACTGAATGTTTGAATATCTTTGAGGACTTGCAGTACCAAAATTTAAAACTGTGATATTACATGAGACTTATTTATTTAAAATCTAAATCTCATCTCTCCTTAGCACTAGTTAGCTGAGGAGAGTAACAACTGAGCAAGAACCCATATAGTTTACCTGTCAGAATCCTAGCACCTGAAGATCAGAAGAGAGTCTATTTTCTTAAGCCTCTTCCACACCAATTACCTAATGGCAATACAAAGTTCTCCAGAGATATTAAGAATTAGACTAGGGAAGGAACAAAGCACTTTCTTCTAACATATATTCCTCTTCTACAAATCATAGCCTGAAACCACTTAGCTCAAAAATCAGTATAAAACAGCTCTCGGGAGACTAGCCTGATAAAATATTTGAGGTACTCCCCTCCCCCTTATTAAGGTCTCTAGCCTCTATATTGTACATTCATGCATGCCTGACTTTAATATCCCATAATTCAGAAAATATACACACGAGACAGAGTATTGATATGATAGGGAGCTTCACATCTCTATGCACCTTGACCTGCTGAACTAAAGCTGACAGTCAGTCAGCTGCAAACATTCAGCTGCACTTCCCTGTAAAATACAGAAGCAATGAATATTAGGTCCATCAATAGAACATACTAAGTCAGCCGTCATTTGGCCCATTTCTCACTACAGACTCCAGACATTATTCACCCTGGAGGCTTTCAGGATCTGTCTGATGTTTTTCTTTGTATCCCAGTACAGTGGAGTTTTCAGAAAGGATTATTTTAACTTGATAATCTGAATAGTGATCTAATAGGGGGGCAGCTGTGGCATCTGAATCCCAGGAGCTATTTATTGTCAATTAGTATGAATCTCAAACATATTCCCTTCATACTTTACTTGGCTTGTTCTTAAATGAAGGACAACACTCTCCGGGGGGGTGGAAAATGAGTGTATGGCAAGGACCAGTGAAATGAACCTAAACAGAAAAACCATGAGGAAACTTCAAGATTAATTAGTGAAAGACTAAGGATAATGAATCTTTGTGATGGGAAGACAATTGATAATAATAATAATAAAAAAAAATTTGGTCATACAAGGTGCCCGAAGGGACATTGCAGCAAAAATGCAAGCTGTCAGATTTAAATCGTACATTACCATTATTACCACAACTGTATTTCTCTATAAGCCACTCTGGGACTTTAGTGGTTTGTTTTTTGTTTTGTTTTTTTCACTTGTTTGTTTAGATATTTTTGTGGGGTTTTTTTTTTAAGGAAAATTTATGCTTCCAGAAAGTAGAATCTTAAAAACCCTGTGTGGCGAGATCAGCCATTAGAGATGAGAAACTCTGTATACCATATTGTTGGGCTAGAGTCTGCATGTGTCACGCAGGAGATAAGGATGTGAGATATCTAGGCTACACCATGGCAGGGGCAGTGCTTCTGCCTGGACTCCACAGAGTGTCTCTATCTTTCACTCATACTCTTTCTTTCACTCTCTGTATGAACAAATCAGAGCCCCATCCTAAAACTTTATGGCCTTTTTAGGTCCTGGCTATTTATTTAAGAAACTAGATAGTTTGAAATTAGTGAAATAAGGACTTCACCTACAAAGAAGAAGGGAACAGGATTTTCCTGAGAACTGGTGTTTGTCCCTCTTTCTCTGGTGGACCTCCATGCGCATAGGTCACAGTCCAAGAATCACTTATTCTGGAAGGGACCCCAGGCATTCTCTAGTCTGCATAGCAGTGTTGACCCAAACACGTTTCTCAGGGATTTATCCAAAACCTCCAAGGATGGAGAGTTCCTGTCTGGGCAAGTTCTTACAATTAGTGTTTTCTTGAGGAAAAAGCTCATCTCGTATCCAATACAAAACCACTTTTTTCAATTTAGGTTCATTTCACCATGCAACACTATGAAAAGCCTGGTTACATCTCCTTGATGATCTCACTGTAGGACCTAGGGTAGCTGTGACATGTCCTCAAAGCTACCTCCAGCTCTGCCTGAAAGACACCTGTTCCCTCTGTCTCTGAAGAGGATGGATGCAGAACCATTCCAGATTAATGGAGCAGCCATTCCAGATTAAAACCATCCAGATGGTTGCTGCTAAACTCACTGAAATTTGTCAGTCCTTTCTGTACTGGAGGTCCATAGCTAGGCACAGGTATTTTCTAATGAATGCTGGTTAAAAGGAGATAATATTTTTCTTAGTTTTTTCATCTTCTGTTCAGGTAGCCCTGAATGCTCTTCTTTCTCTCCGTGTGGTTCAGGTTCAGCTTGCTTTTCATCAGGGCACCTAGCTCCTTTCTCCAGAGCTTCTCCTCAGCCCGGAAGTGCCCAGTGCATATCATTGCAGAGGACTATTCCTTTCAAGGAGCAGGACTCTGCATTTGTCCTTTTTGGAATGTGATATGGTTCCTGTTTGTCCAATTCTCCCCTTTTGTGTAGGTCCCCCTGTGAGACAGCTCTGCTCTAAAGCACATTGACTGGTGCCCCCACTGCCACACCATCTGCAAACTTGATGAGAGTGGTGTCTGTTGTTGTTAGTAGTGATGTTAAGCGGGAGAAGTCACAGGATAGACCTGTGCAGTACTGCACTTGTCACTGGCCTCCAGCCAGAATACTACCCATTAATCATGGTCCCCTGTGCCCAATCTTCCAAACAACTCTTTTCCAGATTCATTAACCACTCATCCATACTGCAATATCTTGGCTTGGATTCAAGAATATTATGGAAGACAGTGTCAAAAACCTTGCTAAAGTTGAGATAAATGACACCTACTACTCTCCCCTTGCCCACAAATCCATTCATTTTATTATAAAAGGCAAATGGTTGGGCAGAAATGATTTATCCCTGGAAAATCCTTATTGACTACTTCCAATAACCTTTATCTCCTTGAAATGTTCAGAAGCATGTTCCAAGATTTACAGGGTTTTCATGAGGGTTACTTCAAATTCTTCCAGGGATGGAAGTAGGCTGACCTATGTGTAGTTGCCTAGATCTTCTTTTTGGTCTTTCTCACTTTTTTATATTGCTGTGGCTTGCAGTAGCATGATTTTTCTTATGCCATTTTTTCTGTGTATTTTTGTTTTTCTCTGCTGTTTTTCTTTTAAACTAAATTGATCTATTCATGAATCAGAAAATCCAATAACATAACCAGGTGCTATTAGATGTTAATACAGAATAATTCCCTGTTTATTACTTCTTCCATTCAGAAGAAAGTTACTACCAGGTGCCAAATTTTTAAATATGATTTTTCTTCCTCTAAATTAAATGGTTAGCTGCAACAGGTGATGGCAGTTTTTGTTTTTTCAAACTATCTTTGGGTTAACAAATNTAATATATAATAATAAAAATATAATATATAATATAATAATATATATAATAATAAATGGAACAATGATAACCTTCAAGGTTGACAATTTCATTCAATAAAAATAATGATCTCACTAAAAAAACCTCCCTTGATTTCTTATAAACTGAGAATACTATATTAATGGAAATTGTCACTTCACTGAATGTTCTGAAAACTTTACTGTTGGAGCACCAAGAAAGTATAGAGTGTACAGTCCCAAGGAATATACTTTTGAATTGACACAAAATGCAAAGAGTCAACCCCTTAAAGTATCATAAAGCTATTTCCTTTTTTTTTCTAAAATAACACATTTATGGGAAGTCTTCCAAAAAACTAAATACATGGATTAGAATAAAAAAAGTGAATCTAGTAATCCTAAAGTCTGATCTTCTTTCATGTAGTTTTTCTTTTTTTCCCAGACATATATATCTCTTTTCTTGCCTTTCAAGTTATATTTGCTATTGTCTTTCTCATCACAGCCATGTGGTTTTCCTCCTCTCATGCTTAGATTTGATTCTTTTTCTTCCTTCTGTTTCAGTTTCTCATATCTCAGAAATATTTTTATTTTTCTTTTTTCTCCTTTCTTTCACCTTTAATTTTCTTCTCTCCCTGTTCTAGTTGATTTTACCAATGATCCTCTAAGCTCTATCCTCTTCTGTGGCTATGTTTCCTCTTCTCTGTTTATGTATGCAAGTCAAACATCCAGGAAATGTCATACACTAATACGACAGGAATATTAAGGAAGGATTGTCTGGGAATTGTGAATGAGGCTGCTTCTTTATTCACAGAAGTTTGGATAAACATAAGGCTGCTTTTAGTGGGGAAATACTAGAGTGATTCCATTTGAGTCAATTAGTCCAATGAAAACCATTTCTAATATAAGGTGGTAAATTTGAAGCTTTGTAATGCCTTACAAACAGTGTTGGCTACTTTTATTGAATACAATGGCTAAAACTGGAACATCTCCTGTATGTGTTAGGTAATAGTGAAGTTAAATTTCAGGTTTAACTAATATTAGATAAATATTATTCTTTTAGAAACTATACTTCATCAAGTCAGTCATTAGGACATTTTTAATTTATATATTATACAGACCTGGAATAAATTCGACTTTAATGTCTTATCCTGTATCCCTTCACTCAGCTCAGCAGAAGTAAATGCTACAGGTTGTTGAGAGTTGGACATTGTTTTCTTTGTGTTAGTTGAATTTTTTTCCTTTGGGTTGCTAGGAAAGTAATTGCTGCGTATTAAACCACAACAAAGAGGTGGCCAAGCACGAGTTTTGGAGCTGATATTTTCCGATAATGGGCCATTAACGCTCACCAATGACATGAGACATTACATCATCCCATTGTGAGATGCTCCAGCCAGCTGGGGGGGGACCCAAGCATCCCTACCTAGATAAAAAGGGAAGACATAGGAACAGAAGGACATCCTGTTTTCCACTGGATTCCTGGAGAAAGACTGGACCCATCTTCCCACCACTGGCCTTTCTACAGGACCATCTCTACTCCACAGAACTGTATCTGTTACTCTAGGAGGATTCATCTGGCCTGCTTCTAACACCCTGACTAACAGGGTGTCAGGTCACATCCCTGACTCTGTCAGGGTTTTCTAGGGTTTTTGTTTCTTTTATTTGTATGTTTTTCTGTACGATTACATTTTTATTTTTAATATTCCTATTAAAAGACCTTTATTCCTATTCCCAAAACTTTGCCTGAAAGCCCTTAAGTGCAAAATTATAATAATTTCAGGGGCGTGGTTTGCAGTCTCTATTCAAAGGGAACTTCCAGGTTTTTGCTGGCAGATACCTGTCCTTTCAAAACCAGACACAGGTGCACACAATTACACTACTTGTCCTTCTGCCAAACCATCTGAAACATGTTTGAAGATTACAGACCTCACTACAATTATGGCTGGGTTTTTTTATTTGTTAATATTAATTTCTCCAATGTAAGCACTTCAACTACCACAAAGCATTTAAAAAAGTGGAGGGGAGAGAGTTGCAAGTTCAGAGATTTATCAGAGATGAATCATAAGGAGTGTGTCTGTTTCAAATAATGAAGAAAAGAATTTGAAAAGGATTTGATGGAGACCAAATGCCCAAATGGAGATCAGTGACAAGCAGTGTCTGTCAGGGATCAATATTGTTTAAAGCCTTTTTCAAAGACATACAGTAAGAGTGAGTGTATCCTCAGCAAGTCTGCAAATAACAGGAATTTGAATGGTGCAGCTGACATGTCTGAAAGGATGGGATGCCTGGATGCCATCCAGAGGGATCTGGTCAAGCCCAAGGAGTGAGTCCATGGGAACTTCATGAGGTTCAACCAGACCAAGTTGAAGTCCTGCATCTCGACTGGGGCAATCCCAGGCAAGAGAATTGAATGGAAGATGGATGTCTGTTTCATTGAATTTTGAGCAGCCTTGCAAAGAAGGATTTGGGAGTATAGAGGGGTGAAAAGATTGACATAATCCAGCTGAAGTTCAGAGCTTTAAATGTGGAAAGAGGTATTACCATTGAAAACTGAGGCAAAAGGAATAGTTGAATACCTCAGCCTTTTTCATGTTGGTTGCCACCAGCTCAGCCTGAGAGTAAAATTTTCTTCACTTTTCCTTTTCTGGCCCTTATTGTTCATGCTTCACATCCCCTCACCAAATTCAGCTCCAACTGTGAGCTGTGCAAATGATCCCAGCGCTACACAGAGTTGCACAGAACTCACAGGGGATCATTAAGACAGCCACAAGAGTCACACCATGTGCCTGAGAGCATTGTCCAAATGCTTCTTGAACTCCAGCATGCTGGTGCTGTGACCATTTCCCTGGGGAGCCTTTTCCAGTGTCTGACCACCCTCTGGGTGAGGAATCTTTTCCTGATATCCAACCTAAACCTCTTAGCACAACTTCAGGCCATTCCTTCTGTTCCTGTCAGAACTAGAGAAAACAGATCAGTTTCTGCCCCTCCTCCTCCCCTCACAAGGAATTTGTAGCTGCAACGAGGCATCAGTTTCCTCCAACTTGAACAGACCAAGTGACCTCAGCCCCTCCTGATAGGGCTTCTCCTGTAGGCTCTCCAATATCTTCGTTGTCCTCATTTGGACGCAATCTAATGGCTTTATATCTTTCTTATATTGTGACACCCACACACAACATACGAGGTGAGGCTGCCCCAGTACAGAGGAAAGTGGGACAATCCCCTCCTTTGCCCAACTGGTGATGCTGGGCCCAATGCCCCCAGGACACAGGTGGCCCTCTTGGCTGCTTGGGCACTGCTGACCCGTGTTTGGCTTTCTGTCTACCAGAATCCCAAGGTCCCTTTCCACAGCACTTCTCTCCAGCGTCTCATTCCCCAGTCTGTACATACGTCCAGGGTTACCCCTTTCCAGGTGCAGAATCCAACACTTGATCTTGTTAAGCTCCTACAGTTAGTGATATCCCAGCCCTGTAATTTATCATGGTCTCCCACAAGGCCTGTGGTCTTCAAAGTAGTCAACAGCTTCTCCTAATTTTGTATCATCAGCAAACTTGTTTAATGTCTCTTCAAGCCCTGCATTTAAGACCTTTCTGAAGTTGTTGAAGAGTACATGGCCTAAGAGCTTTACAGAACCCCACTAATGACAGGCTGCCAGCAGATATATATATAGTGTCCCTATATTTCTCTAAGGATGCACAGGAAGTTTTTACTGGGACATGCTGGTCTTAAGTATGATAAAGGACAAATCTAAAATGCTTAATTTTTTATTCATATACAAAAACTGTTTCAAACCCCTGTTTTGTCACTCTCATTTAACTTTATCAGCATTCATCTTGAATGGGGCATACCTTGCAAAATAAACTATGAAATATATTTATCTTTTTCAACCTTACATCTTTTTTTTTCTTATAAACTCTTTTCTTGTGTAATTAAAACAGATTTAGCCAACTAGAGAGTACACCCTGTCAAGTGACACACTTAGAAAGAAGGGTTTAGTACATATACCCTTGGGCTCCTTTCCTCAAAAAGGTTATCTAACATTTTTTTTTTAATAAACTTTACTTGGAAAAAGTTCCAGAATGTACTTTCCAGAATAAAGTACAGTACATTCTTTTTTTAAATATTGATTTTACTCTTCTGTGCGAAGAGGCCAACTTGTCATTTGATATGAGTTCAGGAGACTTCAATTAAACCTTGGGGCCATCAGGTCTTCGATCGAGTTTTGCATTTTGAAATACAGTGATGCAATGTCAAAAATGAAGCCCTGAAAATTCTCACTTACTATTAAAAAAGAACCTTCATGCCATTGCTCAAACTTAGGGAACCATAATTTAAAGGCAGTTAATAGAAAAACTTATAGATAAGTAGTTGAATGAAACAGTGTCTATTGTGCAGTTTATATTGTAATCTCTCACAAGCCATGTTTTAAAAGCTGTTTAACCTAAAATTTTTAGTAGTGACTAGTGTCAGTGTATTGAGACACTGCACATTCAGAAATCAGTCTCAGATTCATAAGATCCCATAAAATTTGGAAGAAACCAGAACAGAGAACAGTAGAACATGCATCAAATTTAGCTTCAGGTTTTTCAATAGGATTTTATTGTCCATGTTATTTAATCTATTTTGTAGCCTAAAGGACACAGGCCAAATGTGTGAGAAAACACTCCAGAATAAAAGAGAACAAGCCATTCTAAGTTGTGTATATTACAGTCCCTCATTAAAAGTCAAAACACTATTACTCTTCCACATTTTTTGTTGAAACTGTTCTGGACATAACCAAAAATTGCCAGACGTACCCAGAAAAAAATCAGATTGTGGATGATTCATTAACTAGAAAAGAAGTTGCAGTTGGTGACAAATGTGAACTTCAGTAATAGTCTGGCTAGCTTTACTGAATATACTTTACATTTGGAAGTATTGTTCAGACCTGACTGATGGTCTGTGAAATTCCAGTACTTTGAATTAATATCTTCAAGAAAGAATATTCCACAGTATATTCTTCAAGGTATTACAATTTAATTAACTTTTCATATAGTTTTATTTTTCTATTAATTGAATTACTTAGATATATTAATTTTTAAATTATGAATCTGGTAAATAAGAAATGTGAAACAAAGCTCACAAAGAATTACAGAACTTGACTTGGTATAAGTTACAATAACCATTTTCTGCTCACTATTTGATACATCTCTCATTTTTAAAATCCTACTGTATCTAAGAGTCAACATAATGGAAGTGTTCCTCTTCTTACCAAATAAGAAAAATGTACCATTTAATGCCCAAATAATTCTTGGCTTCTGACAAGTAAGCTTCTCTCTACCCCGATTCTTTTGTTTGTCATACAGGAGAACTTCACTGTTTGTCTATGAATAAAATCCTAAAATTTAAACACCACAAACCATACCAACTGCTCAGAATCCCACTGAGAAGCCACACAGAGAGCTCCAATAAGAAAAAGTAATCAGACCTATTAATTTTTGCTATGCTTTTATAAACCCCAGCTAACATAAACCATGAATGTTTTTTCCAGCATTAATTTTCCCAGCATTATTTTTCTCCTCAGCAAATAAATTGGTATTTTAAATTGATATTAACTTTATTACACTGATAAGCTAATAATTCAAAATGTACTTACTCACATTATATCCAAAATAGAAATTCTGCTTTTCAGAAGTATACTATTAAGCTGATTTTAAAAATATAAATATAAACCAATATAACCAATATAAAATAAAAATATAATATACCACTTGAAGATCAATTTCTCTTAAAGATATGCTGGATTAAAAGCCAATAACAGGGTCCATTCTTTTCCTTTGTATATAGTGGAAAGGTTTTATGAATGTTAGATAGAAAATAGAACAGTCAAAATGAAATATAGATAAATTTATAATGAATTAGGGCAAAGATTTTCAATAAGGAAAAATGAAAATTCAAAAATTTTGGGCTTCACTGTACTGAATCTCAGCTTCTTGGTTTCCTCTCTTGGCTTGTGAGTCATTCTGCCACAATATTTAGGAATTTTGAAATAAAATTTCCTCATCTAATTTGAAATTCAGGAATTGACTGAATAATATATAATATTCAGGTGAACTCTTTGTTATGTTACAATCAAAGAATCTCTAATATTTACCTTTTGCTAGAAACTAATAATAAAAAAAAATCTTATCGTATCTACCTAAAAAGAAATAAGAATTATCTCTGGTTTGTCCTTTTAATGGCTAAATCATGTTCAAGTGTCTCAGACACATGCTCACAGAGAGGGAGGAAGTTTCTCTTGTGGTAGCCTATACTTAATACTTCAACAACTAAACTATGACTGTGTGTTAAAAGGCTTTCATCAGTTAATCCCTTTGCTCTTTCTGAAGACATTTGGGTGAAATGTTAGGAAAACTTTTACTTTTTTTCCTGATGTTCAGCCTAAAGAGTCTTACATACATTTCGCTTTAGGTCAGAACACAGGCTGGTTTCAGTTTGCTGTGAAACAAAAGTAACACTCAAGAGGACAGGGAGAGGGTAAAATCATATGTACACATTACTGATTTGGTGTTTGCACCACCACAGCCACCAAATAATAATATTTTCTCCCTTTCTTTCCCTAACCCTTCCACATATATCATATGTTGTGTATCATAAAACAACAATTTATGTCACAGTTTTCACCCTTCAACAAATCTAAGATTTCTTGGCATGTTTACTTTTCAGTGTGTAACCAATCAGCAGGATGTAATCAAAGTCGAAAAAGCTGATTTAAAAGTATTTTTAAAAAATCAAATTCAAAAAGATTTCCAGATTTAAAAGTAGTCATCTTATCAAATTTTTTATCCACTGTTGATAAAATCGTAGGTTTAGACTAGACAAAAACTTGGTTTATCACATACCCAAATCCTATTCTGTCTTTCCATTAGTTACACAGAGCTCAAACATACCCATTAAATAAACTAGAAAAGGCCATTTTGTTAATCAGTGAATTAATTGGTGCTTTTGTAGAATCATAAAATCATTAAGGTTGGAAACGACCTCCAATACCATCAAGTCCAACCTCTGATGTAGTACGACTATGCCCACTAAACCATATCAAAAAGTGCCCTGTCCAGTTATCTTTTGAACTCTTACAGAGATGGTGACTTCACCACATCTCTCATATTACCAGGACTCAGAAATATAACAGGGAAAAAAATATATATATAATTGTTTGACCTTGAATTGCAGCTCACAATTTGTTTCATGTGACTCATCTAATAAAGAATTCTTAGCATATAGGGTTTGGCACTGGGTCTTTGAAACATTCCAAATTTGCAGAATTATGCTGTACATTTGAAAAAGTTCCACTGGGGTTTTTTGTCTGCACTTGAATAATACATTTTGAGTTAAGTGAGGTCAAAATTACGCAACAGAAAATTCCTCTTCTGTAAGGTAAATCAACAAGATGAATTAGACAAATCTGCAAGACTGAAATTTAGCAAGAATTCCTTTGACGATCGATGCACAAACTCATAATGCTTTAACCACTTGCTGGATGCTTACAGTTCAAATAAAATGCAGCCCACACAGAGAGATATGCAGATAATCTTTCACTTGTGATATCATTGAAATAATACCTTTGCCTTTCCTCTATGCCACACATATAGCTATTGTCTACAGAAAAGGAGAAAATAATGTCAGAAGACAGTTTATAAGGGTCTACTGTAAATTTCAGTATTTTAGAGGCTGAAAATAAAATATATATTTTCTCATATAGGGTGAGAATGAGAAAAAATGAGAAAAAAATCCTCTTTCTTGAGCTCATAGTTTCCTATTGGGGAACAAAATTGTTTATGGGACAGTGGAAATCTTCTAGATCATGAAAATTACTTCCCTTCTTGATCTCATAAAATGTAGGTCTGGTAATTCATGGGATGTTCTGTATCACCTTTCTGGTCTGCTCCCCTCTCTAGTTACAGTGTAACTGCATAGAAAGATGACTGGAGAAAATTATTATATGAGTGAAAGTAGCATAGAAAATGTTTTGGCTCATATCTTGGTCTTATTCCAGAGTCACTTCTTCAAGAATGACACAGGAATAATATTTCATATAAGAATAATAACTTAGGTAAATTCTGGATATGTGTGAAAAAGAATAACTAAGTTATATAAATGTATAGAATGGATCTTCAAATGCAAAGATTTTCCTTAGAGATGTTCATAATCTTTTTGCAAAATATATGAAGTACATTTTTTCCATAATTACACTTTTGATATTTTTGATTATTTTTTCTTAATAAACCTAAATCTACTCTTTCTAGCAGCTTTATCATATGTATAAATATATCCATATTTCTCGTGGCCTGTAACCTCTAGTCCTGGGATTGGTTTCCTGTCTCTTTTCCTACCTTCATTATTTTCTGTAGTGCTGGTTCAGTTTTCATAGATATTGTAAAAACAGGTCTTGTGGATGCAGCTAGTTTTGTAATATAAGAGTAAAGTTCAGCTACAAATGCAGAAGAAAAGAAGGAAATTTAAAATATTGTTCTATCACTGTGCCTTAATCAGGCTGCATTAATTATATCTGGTGGGGGAAAATATCACTTAAAAATTATATGCTGTGCATGGTGCTACAGCAAACATATATTGCTGAGTTTATGCATCAATTGGATTTTTCTAGCTCACTGAAAATAAATATAAATTATCTTGTTTTCACAACATTAATGAAGATTTTATATCTTTGGTGATATAGGATCTAGCTGCTTCTCTTTCCCCTTTGCTTCATAAATCATGCTGAGGAAGGTGTAGTTACTTCAATACATTGTTGATTTTTATACCATATTTTGGGGTCAGGATAATGAGTTACAAAAATTATATTGATCTCATACTTGCTAGGTAAATCTTCCATGACCTTGTATTTTCTTTTCTTCCTCTCATCCCCTGTCCCCTTTAGTTTCCTTTATTAATTTTTCTAACGCATCCTAGAGTAAGCTGCTTTCTGTATACAAATGATTCAGGAAAGCTGAAGATAAAAAGCACATGTTAATTATCTGCTGCATTACCATAAACTTCTCTACACAGGTTCTCTAAGTACATGGAAGTTCAATTATGCAGTTCTTCAACTATTCCTATCCCTGTATTGATGTTCCTTCACTGCTATTCTTCCTTCTTTCTTGAATGAACTCTGGGAAATAGTAGAATAAAAAGACAGTTTTAGTATGAGCTTGCATAATAATCTCACTTTGATCTTCCATCAGAATTCTACAATCTTAAAAAATGGTCACAGAAAAAATGCTGCTTTTCCTCAAGATATTACTGAAGAAAAGAGCATTTGTTATTGCCCACAGTCATAAAGCAAATGCAGACATTTTACTCTTTATCAAAATAAGGTTTCAGGACTTCACAGTGATAGGAAGGGTCATCTTAAGAATGCAAAAGTAGAAACAAAGACCAAAGTATCTCCTGCAAATAGCTGACAAACACATTAACTGGAATTCTATGTTCATGCTACCTTTTTTTTTTTTTTTCCTTTCTCAGTAATCATACCACAGAATCAGCATTTTCTGTAATCTTCACTTGATAGGCAATGACATTCACCTCTGCCTTATCACTCTAAACTTTATATATATTCTGAATGAAATAGAAACCTTCTTTGGTAAAATAATGTGTGACAATCACAGGTCTATAATAGTATGGTCATAGAAAATAAAGCCTGTTTTCTAGTCTTCTGTGATGAAATGTAAGCAAATTCCTCACCAGCTTTATTTTGTTTTCTTCTCTTAACTCTATAACATGCTTAGGACTTCTGTCACTTTTATACTCTCTAAGATCTTCTCTTATTTCAATAGTACTTGTCAACTGACTGCTACAGATAAGAGGTAGGAAAATTAAAAGTAAGTGAGTGGTATTTTGGAGACATTTTTGTTCCTTTCTTCTTTGTCTTGCTTTTTACTCTTCTGGATAAGGCTCGAAAATAATGGACATTCTCTAGAAATTCCTATGTTTTTCTTCTGTGACAATATATGTTTAAGGCTTGGACAATGGCATGGGAACAAAATATTCTCCTAATTAAACAAACTGAAGAACAAGGTATATCCTTAGATAAATCCTTTGCAGAAAGGAAGCCACAAGCACTTTTAAGCAGCTTTATTGGAAAAAAAAAGCCCCATTTTAATATCTTAATAATTAAAAATGATCAGCATTATTACTGCTAAAAGGAAGCCCTGTATTCACAAATGAGAAATCATATTCACTAATGAAGATGTTGTTAAAACAAAAGAATATACAGGCATTTTTAAACTTATTTAATTTTAGCAAAAAGACTTTGAAGGTATTGTTACAGAACCTAGAGACCTTGTTGTCAAATTGTCGTATCTATTAAATAAAAAATAGAAACAAAATCAATATTGGCCACTGAGAAAATAAAATTACTTAAAATAACCACATTAATTTCTCAAATCTTGTGGTTAGTTTCTATCCACAATGTTTCCACAGCTCTTCTCTTGTCAGGTAAATTCAGCCATTGACCAGGACCAACACAATTAAATGAAAAAATCCAGATGTATCATGCCAGTTTCAGAAACGGTATCCTGTTTCTCTGTATTTTGATGATGTGAGTCAGTAATCAATGTTTTATCTTTCATTTTTTAAAGATTTAATAATTATCCCTAACTTAGAGTGCAGTAGAATAAGCCAAATACATTCTATCAACCTTCCTTTGTAATTTTTCTGTACTGTAAAGAGAAGTAATTTCCAGTTCATTCCTTTAAAAAAAAAAGAGTATCTCTCAAGGGTAGAATATTTTGATTGCTACATAAAAATACAAAAGGTTTGTTTTACATTCTTTCCATATCCTGAGGTAAATTTAAGCCTAGTAAAGTGACTGAGCCAGAAGAAAAAGCTTTATCAATCTTCTGACACTGATGCAATGAAAAAATATTGAATATTCCTTCTAGGTGTAAAATTTTCATCAACTTCCTTTTATCTCACCAAAATATTTAAACTGTTAATATTGTCACTCTGCATACAAATCAGTGTTGTAACAGACTTATAACAAATACCATACAAGAAGCTTATGAGCTGCAAACACAGAGGCACATAAAGCATTATAACTTGAATTCTCTTTCAGAATTTAATTTGTAGATGCCTGAATTTTCTGGTTTCTAGACTTGCCACTAGAAAAGGGAATATTTGTCAATCCATGCGATTGGACCTGTGATAGTGCACTGTGCTTGTGTCACATGAATAACAGGCTATCATACTGATGATCCACTCCACACTACTAATTAGGAAAGTGAGATGAGACAGCTTTAGGTGTTATGCTTCAAAGCAGAAGAATTGTTCAAAGAATTAAAATAAAAGGTGGTCTCTTGACTTGTTCTCTCATTATACCGTATCGAGAGATCACTTCTTGAGACTATTCTGATATTTTGATTTAGATGGATAGTCACACTGAAAAGAAACCCAGTAGGATTGTGGAAACTTAATAATCTGCATTCCAATGTGATAGTCTTAAGGGTAAAATGGTGATTTCATGATGTGTCTATGAAAGGCATAATTTTCAGTGTGAGCTCTAGTTAGATGAATATCAAATGGAATCTTGCTTGAAATAACAGTCAGTAAACATGAAGAAAGAATTTAGGTAGGAAAATAATTAAAAGATTAAAAAATATTGTATTGCAGTTCAAAAATGTTGTTGAACAAATGCCACTTACAAATAATTTCCATAGTGCTGAATGTATATCATAGCTTTTTACCCACCATAAAGGAAGAAATCTCTGGTAGTACAAGTAATACTATGCAAGCTGTTAATTTAAAAGGTCTGCAAGGGATACTGAGCTACCTCTCCCTCTGCTGTAATAGCAATTTTGAAACTACCCAAAAAAGTGTTCCTTTTAAAACCTGATATTACTATGGTACGGTTGTATGTTGGGCTGGGAGGCACTTAAACAGAGAAAGAGTGAGCTGGAAAATACTTACAAATTCTCAGTCCTGAGCCAGGCTTTGACTAACAGATCTAAATTAAAAGTAAACAAACCAACAAATAACACTACCATCACAATGCCCCCACATACACACAAATCCCCAAATGAACAACTCCCTTAATAAATATTTAAATTCTTCTGTCAAAATTATGTGGACTTTAGGCATTTCAGGATCAAGTGGCTGTCCTGAAAACCTTGATTGGTGGTTCCTTAGACTGGATTTATGATTTCTCCAGCTGGTTCAACTCGATGAGCTTTTAGATTCAGCTGGCCACATGCAAACACAAAGCTGTAGAGGGGAAAAAAAACAAAAACAAAAACAAAAACAAAACAAAACAAAACAAAACAAAACAAAATTACCATCTCCTTATTACTACTGAAAATAGTTGTTTTTCAGAACTTAGTCTTGGTACATACTTCCTTAACAGGTGAAATATTCTTTCATTCCAGCCCCAGATGCCAGGACTTCTCTCATACTAGGTAAATAAGGCTCATTTAGTGTTGGAAGACTAAACGCCATACTATGATCCAACCATGCTAGGTACTGACCCACACAAGTACATGGTATAAGATACCTCCCACCCATATCCTCATATGTACATGGACTTAACAGGATATTCATTTGCACGTCCATTTGAAACTCTATGCTCAATTTTTCTGAAACCCCATCTGTTTTGATTGTACTGTGTTTAACTTCATAAGTCCCACATCTGCTTTTCACTTAATTGCTTATGTTTTTATAGAACCATAAAAAGTTTTGGGTTTAAAGAAACGTTTAAAGATCTACTTCAAGCGCCTTGCTATGGACAGTGACACAGTTCACTGGGTCAGGCTGCAAAAAGCCCCATTCAACCTTGAACACTTATATTGGTGTGACAACTTCTCACTCTCATCATAAAATATTTCCTGCTTATGTTCAATTTAATTATCTCTCTTCCAGTTTAAAAACCATTGCTCCCTGTCTTGTCACTGCAAGCTTTGGTAACAAAAGTTTCTCTCCACCTTTCTTTTAAGAGTTTTTTGTGTGTTGGAAGGCCCCAATAAAGTTTCCTCTCCAGGCCAACATCCCCAGCAATCTCGGCCTCTCTTCACAGGAGATGTGCTCCTCCCTTCTCATTATTTTTGTGACCTTTCTCTGGACCTGCTCAGAGATGCTTATGTCTTGCTTGTGATGTTGAGTCCAGAGTGGGATGTAAGTATTCTAGATGGAGTCTCATGAGAGTGGGGTGGAGTGCAGAGGAAAGATCACCTCCTTTGATCTGCTGCTGGCCACAATTATTTTGATGCAGCCCAGGTTGTGACTGCCTTTCTAAGATGAAAGTTCACAGTTCAAGCTCATATTGAGGACTTTCTATTTGGCCTTTTGTATTCATGGGGTTCATATTGACCCACTTCTACAGGCTGGCAAGGTCCCTCTGGATGGCAACCCTTCCCTGAAGACTAACATTCCTTTCATGTTTCTATAACAGCAGAAAGGCACTGGTATATCTGTTTCTGGTGTAAAAGTGCAAAGGCAGAGGGCATTCACAATGCTCCCATAAATGCACATAGGTTTGTTTTTCTTTTTGTTTTGTTTTTTTTTAATTTGGAGGATATCTACTGCTTGATTGAAAGTGTGAAAAACATCTTATATTCAAGAAAAAGTTATTTATTTCCTTCAAAAAGAAAATAGGTTTCCCTTATGTGAGTAGAACATCAAGTCTTTCAAAGAGATACAATTTCCCAGTACTATGTGTGTCATGGAAGGACACGAAAATTACAAACTTTGACTCCAGTAGTTACAAACATCAGAAGGCTTTATTTCTCATTTTGTGCAGCCCTTTTATAACATGCTGTGCTGAAGAACCATGTAATTGGTTAGTAAAAACAACACTTCTCTTCATTGGCTAATAACAGAAACAACACCTGGAAAAGCAGTGACCATGAGAGTCTAGAGATATTATGAAAATAATATTACTCTTTATAAAAACCGTGCTTGGTAAACGGATTTTTCTTAAGCCAGAGAAATCAGCAATCTGGCAGGCTGAAACCTTTACAGTCTCAGAAAATCAGGCCCACACTATGTGGGAAATCTGTATGACTGGGCAATAAGCACAAGATCAGTCTGCTTTTTATATGGCCTGGGATTAAAAGAGTAATTGAAATTGTCATTTATTAGTATAATCTTATTTTTTCAGGGGAAGACAGGTTCAGATCCCAGTATAAATTTCAGTATTGCTAGGAAAGATATAACTTTCATGAAGTGACAAGGCAAAATTCATACTTTGTATCCGCTATGTATTAGCTAATCCACAGTTTTGAGAAGCTCTTTCTAAAGACTTATCTCATAGAAACTTTAATCTCTATCAGCAGTTCTCCTAATACATACTCCCAGTTTTGTGTATATCCCCGCTTCTTGTTTAGTAATTTATTCTGTCCTGGGATTTTTGTGAGGCATTACGAAACAAAATAAAGAACTAGACTAAAATACGTAGGAAGGCCAAACATCTAAAAGAAATGAGTTGGCAAGTAGCTTTCCATAGCAGCAGTGAGCAGCTGTACAGTATTCTTCAAGTACTTTGAAGTTCTGAGACTTCAGAGTTAAGTAAATCCAGAGGACAATCATAGGACCATTTATATGACCAAAATAAAATTAATTAGCAATGTTAATTCTGAAACAAATTTTAAAAATATTAAAAAATATTTTAAGAGACAGGAGGGAAATATATACATGGGGAACAACATAAGAAGTAGAAGAATTGCCGTTTGACCTCTTACCCTCTCTGGTAAAATGATTATACTATCATTGTGTTCCAGCAATTTAATGAATTTCTGTAAAAAGTATTCTTATGACAGGCACTGTTTTAGGGGAAAGTAATATTTAGGTACCACATATCACATCTACTCTTACCTCAACATGTTGCAAGAGAATATCAGGAAAAGATTAACATCTATTCCAAGAAGAGTTATATATAAAAAGAGCAAGATGCCTCTCATATTCTGAAATTCGGATGAGACAAGCCATTTCTTGGAGTGTGTAATATTTTTTTCTTGAGGACTACATTTTTGGAAGTCTAATAGTTCTATAATCCAAGAGTCAGGACCAAACAATTTTATTTTAATCTAGTTTACCAAAAAAAAAAAAAAACAAAAAAAAAAAAAAAAAAAAAAAAAAA
>WEIU01019902.1:3499-29894 GCA_013389925.1 Aegithalos caudatus | reverse complement strand
AAAAAACCACAAACAAACAAACCGCCTACAAAACACCACAGATCTCAGCTTCCTAAATACGGTATTACAAAAGTCAAAAAGAAACCTATCATTTTAAAGGTTAAGAGAACCACAGAACAACAATATACATACAGGAGGTGTTCTAAATATTTGTATTTTTGAAGGGTGGTGGTGTTTGTTTTAAGACTGGGTTTTGTCATCAAGGTTCATTTCTAGCTGGAGATGACTGAAAGACATCTGCTTTTTGTCTAAAGGACATATAAGGAAACTTTTATCAGAATTAACCAATAGAATGGTATGGATTGAAGATGGATTGAATACGAAGCAGTTATTAAATTTCAATTAATATTGGAACGGCTGAGCTCCCAACCCGTCACACAGCACCTAAATTACAACCCAGGGCATTTCCGGATTCCTTCTAAGATCTCATTCAATGTTTTCACTGATGCACCTCCTTGAAATCAGGAACTTTATGCTGATAGATTTTAAAACATTTTCTGAGCTGTTCCGATTCAGAACTGATTGATCTTAATTAAAATATTCTGACATACATAATGAAATTTCTTGCCACAAAATGCATTCAGTGGGAAAATATATTGTATCAGATATAAACAAACCCATAGTTTAAAAATTTTATCTACTCTTTCTCCTCAGAAAACAAATGTAAAGTTAGATATGTTTCTGAAGACATTGTCACATACAATGTGTCTGAAACAATGACAAGTTATTAAAGTATTTTAAAAACTACTTTTGAACAGAATTTCTCATTATTGTTTTTGGCATATTGCTCTTAGACAGGACACTCAGAAAGTACATTTAAAAACTTTTAATTGGTCTTTAGTTGTCCTAATACTCTCTAAATATAAATGTTGAACACCTCTCTTTGATCTGTATGTAAGGAATATACATCACTTCACTTATAGTACACAAGGTCCCAGGCTCTTGCACAAGTCCTGCACAGAACAATTCATTAAACCTCACATGATGCAATAAGTAAGCATAAACTCCTTGGTGTCTCATATGCACCAGCAAAAATCTCACTGCAGTAGCTGAAATGCTTTAATGAGTGATTGATATGAGGGGCATAAACATCTGTCATGCTCATGCTGACAAGGTTTTTCAGCAGTACAGCGTTCTCTCCTATAAAATGAAGGAGAAAACTGAATATCCAGCCCAGAAAGAACAGAATGAGGTACACTACATTTACAGAGAGGTAATCTTGTTTAACAACTTTGTCAGTGATATGGACAGTGGGTTTCCATGAACACTCATCAAGTTTGTCTGTGACACCAAACTGTGTGATGTGGTGGACATACTGGAGGCAAAGAATTCCATCCAGAGGGACCTTGCAAGGCATGTGAACCTCATGAAGTTCAACAGGGCAAAGCATAATGTCCTGCACCTGGATCAGGGAGATCCTTAACACAAATATCAGCTGGGTGGAAAATGGATTAGAGGCAGACCTGAGCAGAAGGACTTGAGGGTCTTGATTGATGAGAAATTTATGACTCAACAATATGAGCTTGCAGTGCAGAAGGCCAGCCATATCCTGGGCTGCATCCAAAGCAGTATGGCCAGCAGGGCAAGGGAGGTGAGCCTGCCCCTCTACTCTGCTCTCCTGAGACCCCACCTGGAGTTCTGCATCCAGCTTTGGGGCTCCCAGCATACATAGGACATGGAACTGTTGGAGCCAGTCCAGAGGAGGCCATGAAGAGGATCAGAGGGCTGGAAAAGTTCTACCATGAAGATAGGCTGAAAGAGCTGGGGCTGTTCACACTGAAGAAGAGAAGGATCTGGGCTGACCTTAGAGCAGCCTTCCAGTACCTAAAGGGGGCTACAAAGGGACAGGAGAGGGATTTTTTTGCAAGAAGCCTGTAGTGATAGGACAAAGGGCAATGGCCTCAAACTGTACACGAGTAGGTTATGATTAGATATTAGGAAGAAATTCTTCACTGTGAAGGTGGGGAGGCACCAGAACAGGTTACTCAGAGAAATTGAGGATGCTCCACCCCTCTATTGTTCAATTCTGGGTTGCATGGGAGTCTGAGAAACCTGGTCTAATGGAAGGTACCCCTGCCCACAGCAGGGGGGTTAGAACTAGATGATCTTTAAGGTCTCTTCCAATCCAAAAAATTCTGTGATTATATTCTATAGTTAATCAGACAAATATTTACGAAAAAAAATCATTAAACTAAGAGGTGACGAGAAAAAGATTAAGAATACAAATGAATATGTCTATAAGCAAGCATCAAATAAGTAAATACAGGCTTAGAATGACCACTGAAAACTGGAGGTCAGTAAGGGAAAAATACAACAGGAGGCTTATAAAGTTGAAATTTAGAGAAAAAGCTGTGCTGGAACAAAATTTGCCTTTATTTTCAAATGTACAAATTCTGATCAGTAACAAGTTATATTTGGTGTGAAGTTTCTGAACACAAGTTATGGATTTCTCTTTGTTGCAAGAATAAGTCCTTTACAAGTTTTAGCTTACAGTTCTACTACTCTTATTCAGATTATCTCTGGTAGTTTCAACATTAACTTTCATCTGAAGAGAAAAAAAAAGCTTGAATTTTGTAATTACTTCAAATTTAGTCAATTTTTACTTCATTTCTGAATGCTTGGCAGCTTTCCTGAGAATATATTTGTTAACCAGTAACCTTTTCTGCTTCTGAAATATTTTACTTGTATATTTTTGTTGATCTCCTCAGTGTCACCTCCTGATTGAGATTTATTATTTCATACTGAGTAATTTGATTTCTTGTCTGTTAAGATTTGTTTTATTCCAATGGGATTGTGACTGGTATAAATTAATTTTAACTTTCCCTGGAATGAATTTCCCTTCAATGCATAGTTTATAGTTTAGAACTGAAAAATAAAAGGCCATATTTACAAAGCATCTGCTACTTGTACAGTACAACACTTTTTTTTTCAAAAGGAAGATTGTTTGAACTTTTATGAGTGATCATACCCCATAAGTTTTCCCTTCAGCTGTCATTTAAAATCTCAAGCTTGTTTTCCAAGGCTGTATTGTATAAAAACTGAAAAGACAAGCTAGTCTTTATTTTTAATAGAAAATTAAAATTCTGGGTTATCACATAGTTGCTGCAATCACATGTGCTCATAAATGAGAAATATAAGCAAAATAAAAGAACAGAACCCCAAAATTCAGTTTAAAAATTTGCTAAAGAAAAGAATTTATTGAAAAATTAAAAAGGTGGTGTTATTTTTTTTCTTATGCCTCATTCCCTAATATATGTCTAAAGGTAAAGAGGACATATTTTCACATAAAATGTGTAAATATAATACTGACCTTAAAACTGTGGAACCTGTACTCTATATTGTCTTTGTGGGGTCAGCTCAATTTTTAAACAGGTAAATGTTTCTTAAAGATATTTTCAGGCTGGCAAAGAATAAAAATTGCTTGCCAGAATAAATAATTTGCTGCATTAAGCTCCTCTCTTTAATAATGCTTTTGGATTAATGTTGTGTTTATATGTTCACTTGTTTGTTTTTAATGAAGGAAATAAGGGCAGTAATTGCAGGGCATTTTAGCATCCTCAGTGTTTAGCAAAGTCCCAGAAATATTTACCTGTGTGATCAAGTGAAGATAGTGCTGTGGGTTTCCTTCTGCACTCTGAACCAGCCCTGTTGTGCAAAGAGAGTTTCCTCACTTCCACGTGGCAATGCCTAAAATGTTCTGTAACAAATTGTGCAGGAGAATGGGTGGAGTAAGGGGTAACTGTCAATACCAAGCTGTGCAGATGTGGTCCAAAATGTTCAGGAATGTAGTGTTTTGTTTTCCCATGTATTTCCAGTCACATACAAAAGACTGTATTTTAATTCTGTTTGTGCAGACAACTATTACCTTCTAGGAAGAAGTAGTGTAAAAGCAGGAAGGAAAAAGACTTCAAAATATCATGCCAGTTAGGAAATTACAGGACCTGGATGAGAAAGTGAGTGGTCAAGTGCACACAAAGGGACTTCTAAGTATAACCAGTGAATGGGTGGAAATGTTTGGAAGATCAGCATGGGTAATGGCATCTTCTAGGGAAAGAGTTCCAGTGATCCTAATGCCCAAGTCATCAACTTTTACTGAGAGCCCAAGATCATCCAGAGAAGTAGACTAGTAAAAAATTGCTGTTGGGCTTCTATCATGATTTTAATTGCAGTGTGTCAGCAGTATTTTATCTATCAAAATGAACATGGTTTCTCAGAAGTCTTAATGGTCCTACCTGTGAGAAGAAGGGACTGTCACATAGAAGGAATAAAAACATTGATTTCCCAAGATTATTCACATTTCCCATGGATATATGTATTGCCTCTTTCTATTGTATATGAGTAGTACCATTATGTCAGCCTTAGAAAGCTGGTGAGTATGGAGCTTTAATAAATAGTTTAGGCGTAAAAAAATTCCTCAGCAATCCTCATATCCATCTTGACCAATGATTTATATATTTGCCTAAGGTTTGCTTGAATGCTTCATTCAATTAAAGAAATGCTTAGTATTGAAAAATCTCCATCTTATATAAAAATAAGTTGTTTATATTCATTCTTGACTGCTCACTTAGGGATAGAAATATAAAAGCAACATATTTCTATTAAAATATTTATAAAATTAACTGGTATCTTTCATAGAGGAAGTTCCTTGCTTATTCTGTTTGGAAATGGTAGCAAGTAGGCTTGAAGGAACACTTAACCTTTAAAATAAGGAAATTAAAATTCTTTACCACATGCTGCTAAATGCTAAAGCTGAAGTTTCCTTTGCTAATTCACATAATAATAATGCCATGCAGAATATTTGTCATAAAATCCAAAGTTATTTTTTTACAAAACACATTCACCCACCCAGAAGAAACACCTTAAATGATGTCTATTCACTCTACTAATGAAAAAGAAACAAACATTCTGTTGTGAAAAGACAAACCACATTTCAGGCACAATTCCCTTTGCAAAGGAGAACTAAGTACTAATGTTTAAGTAATTTGTCATGCATTTTTGCATGCTTGTTCATCTCATCAGAGTACACGTGAATAGATTTCTTAATGAGACACATTTGTTTTATTTAGATAATATTTGTACAGCTCTTCGAGCACATAAAGTGCTATGTAAGTGCTCAGTACTTATTCAGCCCAATCCTCAGTCATGACCTCTATTATTGTTTGATTCCTGATATAGCCTATTATCAGGAAAGGTAAGAAAAAAATAATTTATATTTTATGGCTCATATAAGACTGTGACTTAGGTCCATTGAATTGTAACCATAGAAAAAGGAAGCAGAATATCAGACTAAACTACTCTTTGTAAAAAGAGAGGCAAAATAAAAGAAAGACTTGATCTGAGGAGCTATACAGTTATGATTAAAAATCCAGAGTACACATACAGGTCACAAGTTCAGACTCAGTCCAGGTCACTAATGGCTGAAAATCATTACCACCTGAAAGTTATTTAGCTGCCCATATGAAAATATGTTAGTGTTCTGAGGTCATAGAGAAGAGAAATCTGTACATTTAACATTGTCATCTTATTAGGTAGTGTGTGCCTTTTAGAAATGGCCTTGAGTCTGATTTTAAGTTCAAAGCACTCCTGTTCCAAACCAACATAAATTAAGTTCTGCTTTAGAATCTTCAAGATAAAATCAGTGAAGAGTCCTGGAAGTTAAAAATAGACAATGAGAAATGCATTATTATATGTGAGGGGAAATAAAATGAAAATACTACATGTCACACAACACATCATTTTATCATGGTGAAAATTCTTGTTTTATTATATAGACAGATTTAGGAAGTCCTTGTGCTAGATCTTTTTAAAGAAATTAGTTTAAGAAAATATTTCTAAGTATAGAACAGACATTAAAACAAAATAAAAACTAAGAACCAACCAATCAGCAATATTATGGCTAGTCAAGATTTTTAACTGAGCTTTATTAAGCCATGGAAATTTCAATTATGTATGTATTTTACTAGCTAAATTCTGTGTAATTAACTAATTAAGAACTATTAAAATTTTTCTTATAGTTAGAGAAAGGGAATATTCAGAGATTTGTGTGAGGACTTGTACTTCTTAACACGTCTGCATCTAATACAGTGAACAGAGAGAACAGTGAAATGACAAGGTTTGTTGATATTATAGATAAAGAACAATTAAATCTGATTCAAAAAGCTAATTTCACAAAACTCAGACTAGTTGATGGAATGAATCTGGTGAGGCAGTGTAACAGGTTGGCCAGAGAAGCTGTCTCCCTCATCAGTTGGAGATGTTCAAGGTTGGATGGGGTTTGAGCAGCCTGAGGTAGAAGGTGACCCTGCCCATGGAAAGGGGATGGAACTGGGTGATTTTGAGCTCCCTTCCAGCCCCTAATATTCTATGATTCTATAAAATTCAATGTGAAATAACACACAGAGTAAAACAAATGTAACTTTATCCAGACAAAAATTAATTTGAAGTATATCTCAATACATTTATAGTGAATAGGTCCTTCAGAATTTTGGTCATCATCATTGATTGAAGAAAACACCCAGAATTATTAAAAAATAATTAAAAAGTTAAAAAAAAAATTTTAAAAAGGTAGAAAACAGAATTTGGCTGCTAGATAAATATTTTGAACATGATAATTTTATTTTCTGAAGATGACAATTGGCAAGGTATAATAGGGAAAAACATAAAGAAAAACTACAAAGGTAAAAGTTTTAAACTTCTGCACAAGGCTGAAATCAATCAACGTTAGGCTTAAAAATGTGAAAAGTTTGTGGGTGACAAAACAGCTTTATTTAATGATTAAGGAGATTCTCGTTTAGAGAATTTATCATTTCCTACAATGAATGAATGAAGGGTCATCAAACTAAATAGTCAGGTATTAGTTTATACCAGAAAAAGAAAATTCACGTAACATACAATTAAATTGTAGCACATACTGTTTAGAATGTTGTGCATCTTAACAGCTGAGATGGGTTAAAAAATCAATATGATGAATTCTTGAGCAAAAATTGTATCAAAATCTATTCAAAAATTGAATTTTATATAGTCAGGAATTCTGTACCACAGTCTAAAGGTAACTTAGAAATTCCCCAAGAAATAGCATTAATGTAGAGCTGTCCTCCTATGAGGAATCCATAGGCATCATTTCTGGTAGAAGAATATAATTTATAACATTTATCAATAATTATGTAGTATTTTAAGATGTAATAGAAAGGGAATTTGCTTCATTCTAGAATAAGGAATAAGTTTTTTGGTGGTTGAGGTTTTTGTTTTTGTTTTTGTTTACCTTAAGAGAAGTATCTTTTTGATAGTGATTTATGTAAAAACCTCACAGATTTATTTAAAATAAATTTTCTATCATGTTTGAGACCTGTTGATGAATGATAAACTTAAAAGGATGATAATTTACCACAAGATGCTAAAATCCAAATGGAAATCAAATATAACTGAAGTAAGAACAAGGTGCAGATAGGAATCTTAACTAAGGTGTTCCACAACACAGGCAGAAGAATGATTATAAGATTCCATTTCCAGAAGTGCACAATATGAACCATCATTTGACTTCTCAACATGCGTATTTATTCTATGGCTGAATCATGTCAGCAGATTTCTCAGTGAGAAAAAAATTGAATTAATTTTAAAATATTCCCATTTTTATTATTGAAAGGTGATGCTTAAGATTATTTATTCCCACTTTTCATTAAGCAGTAATCTAAACTTACTCCTCTTTTTTCCTTGAGTGATTTGTTTATGTCAGTCCTCAAATTGCACTAGTGTCTGTGCCTCAGTGGTTTTAAAAATTGTTACTTTCATCTGTTGCCATTTCACATGATCAGTCCTCAATGGGAGAATATTTTATGGGAGAATATTACTTTCAACTAGAACAAGGACTGAAGCATAGATGTTAAGAATGCTTATTCAAAGTCACAAATTTTTCTATGATTTAAAAGAATCAAATGCATTTTGGTTCTTTCTCTAGCTCTTATAGTTTATACGACTTCAGACTCTCACCATCCACAATGACATTGTAGTTAAAATGAAAAGGGTTTTTTTGGTTGGTTGGTTGGTTGGTTTTGTTGTTTTGGTTTTGGTTTTTTTTTTTTTGTTTGTTTGTGTTTTTTTTGTTGTTGTTGTTGTTTTGTTTTGTTTGTTTTTGTTTTTGTTTTTGTTTTTTGTTTTGGGTGTTTTTTGTTTTTTGGGTTTGTTTGTTTGTTTGTTTGTTTTGGGGTGTTTTTTTATTCAATTGAACTATTCTGCAGTTACCTCAGACAACAGAATGACCTAAAAGTTCATCCTGATTTTAAGAGTTATTTTAAAGAAAACTTGTCTTATTAAAATTATTTTAAACTACCAGGATTTGAGCTCCTAGCCTGGCAATTTAAGAAATTCTAAAATGTCCTGTTCTTTGGTGACATGCTGCAAAATGAAGTCACATTTTTCACAGATATGCTTTATTGAATTAGATCTAAAAAACATACACACTAGGAAGAAAAGGGGGCATTTTACAAGGTTTGCTTCCTGACAGTTTTTATGAAATAATTTATACTTTTAAGCCTGAAAAATTGTGGTAAGCTAGATTCCAAAATTGAAGATCAGGGCTAGGATATCTAAATGTTGGTTTGTCCTAACACTTGATCTTTGAGCTTTATATTTACAATGGACAGAAATAAGATCAGTATTACTTTCCATTTCCAGATGGGACTTTTGCATTCATCTCTTGTCCTCTTCAAAGTACCAAAAAAAGTCTCAGTTTATTTCAGATAAAAGAGAAAAAGCTTTGGGGACGTTCTCAGAATATGTATCTGTGTGTATTTGATTTCCATGGCTAGGTTTTGGTAAAGGAGAGACTCTGGGGTGGCTTCTAGAAATTTCCCTCATCTGACAGCCAGCACCAGGACAGACCTGCCACTGCCCAAGGCCATGACAAAAGGTAGTAACATCTCTGTGATAATATATTTAATAAGGAAAAAAGTATTATTGCACAGATGTAATTGCACAAAGAGAATAAAGGAGGTAGAATATGCAAGAGGTACAACCATGCAGACACCAAGTTCAGTGGACAAGGAAGTGGCAGAGGCATTGCAGGTGGCAGAAATGAGATTCCCTTGCAGGCCATGGCAAAGATCCTGGTGTAGCAGCTGCGCCCTTGCATGGATGACCATGAAGATGCAAAGACTCGCCTGCAACCCATGGAGGAAGAGCGGGTGGATGCCTTGAGAGGAGGCTGTGACCCCAGGGGACACCCACACTGGAAACAGTCCTGGCAGAGAGCTGTAACCTGAAAAGAGAGGAGCCCATGCTGGAGCAGGTTTGCTGTGATCCTGTGAGGAACCCACATTGCCTGTCCTTGATGGACTGCACCTTCTGGAAAGGGAAACACACTGGAGCAATTCACAAAGAACTGCTGCCTGTGGGAAGGACTGACATTGCAGGAGTTCATGGAGGATTATCTTCTCTGGGAGGAATTCAACACTAGAGCCAGGGACGGACTCCTCTCCCTCAGCAGGGGCAAAAAACAACCCATGAGTTTTCAAGATTTGTTTTGTTTCTCATTATCCTGTTCTGATTTTGATTGGCAATAAAATCAATTAATTTTCCCAAGGCAGGTCTGTTTTGCCTGTGACAGGAAGCAATGAGTGATCTCTACCTTTTCTTATCTCAACTTATGAACCTTTTGCTCTATTTTATCCCTTTGTCCTTTTGTGGAGGGCAGTAATAGAGACACTTTGGTGGGTACCTGGCATCAAGCCAGGGTCAACCCACACACTGCAAACAAGTTTTCCCTATCACCCACCAGCCCTTAGATAAATGCTGCATCTGGAGAACACAAGTGTGGATTTCCTACCTGCTGAAATAGATATATATTTCTACATCACTCAAATACTATCTTTACAGTGTTGAGAAAGAAAGTAGAGGTGACAGAACTTTGTTCTAAACCAAATATTTTTTGTGTGATTTTTTTTTCTGAAGGCTGTTGGACTAGAACCAAAACTAGGTTAAAACTAATCGTTCAATACTTATCACCCACTATTCCTGTAGCTGTATGACTGTCTGTTTCTATGAATGGCTGTCTCTGTGCTTTCAACCCCAAGACCACCATATCGTTCATGTAAGAAATCTTTTTGGTAAAGCAGTGCATATCATCATCATCATATTTCCAATGCTATTTTCTTTTTGCAATTAAAATACATTCAAATCAACAAAAGAATCCCATTTTTTCATTAATCCTGACCATCCCATTGCATTCACAGAGCACATTTCACAATTTCTGTTTAACAGATACAGCTTGATCCAACTAGAACTACATCAGCATAGTATGATGCACCCAGTAAATTAAGGGTCAAGAACAAGTATGGCTGTGTTTAGTCAGTGCTCAGGTAGAATATTGTGACCCACAGCTTGCCTGTATTCCATCAAAGCAGGACCACTAGGGGAGCTGAAAATCTTTCCATCCGTCCCACCCTGCAGGTATCCAACCCTTGTGCTGCTGTAATAATGAAATACTATGCCTCTGGGTAAGCTTGGGGGTCCTACATGCTCCAGAAGTTTCATATTCCCTCCCTGGGGTCATAGGGAAGATAATTGAGGATAACCAAAAGTTATAGTACTGATGTCGTCAATAGGCTCAAAATAATCTTGGAAGTACAGCATGCACTCTACAGCAAGACCACATTTACTAATATCAAATAAAGTCTTGATTAGCAATGGTAAGCTTATACTGAGTGCATTTTCTGAAAACGAAAAGAAAAAAAAAAAACCCTCCAAGTATTGTACATTTAAAAAAGTGAAAATTTGGCATTCCATAAATGATAATTTCAGAGACTCAAACAGTTGTGAGACGTGAACACAACTAATGCAGTATTTCCAGAGAAAATGAATTGTGAGGTTTGTTGAAGTGGAAGATTAAGTGGATTTTCCTTTTGATATTATTGTTTCACAATAAATGTGCTTTTTTACCTGCTGTATACAGCTTTTAGATATGTGACACTGAAACACTTACGAGCTAATACACTAACAGCATTCTATTTGCAAATCACAGCACACACAGAGGACTTGACTTATGTATCAACCTGGCAGCTGTCTTTCCATTTCCTATTTAATGAACCTAGCAACTTCATTTATATTTTTTCATCCTAATTTTATTATGTGGAGCTTTCAGGGGCCATGCAGAACACTGCCTGCAAGAAAAAGTGGATGGGTCATTTTAAAGCCACATACGGTTATTTTAAAAGAACAGCTCTTAGACGGTACTCAGAACATTTATGTTTATGAATCAAGTAATTCCAAAGCACTATGAAGAAAGGAAAAAGAAAAGGTTTCTTTGTTTCATTCAACACTGTTCACTGTGCTTCTTAATAAGGAAAAATTAGAGCACACAATTATGCTACACTCCACTGTAATGTTATATTTCTTATTTTTTATTTCCTTAATATATTCTTGCATAACTTTAGATATAGTCAGTACTGCAAATTATTTGCTCAGGATTTGGTTTAGAATTTATTTTTAATCTATTAGAATGTACATATTAAAAAATCTTGTTGTTAATATAAGAAGTCACTTACAAAAAGAGAAGCAGGGCCCAGTCTCCACTTCAAGTTATTCACTCTTTCTGCTCTACTTTTGCAATACTAAGAACAAATACTAGGTATTAGTAGTTACTAATATTAATAGCATGGATCCTACTTGGTGCAAGGATTCTTGACTGAAAGAGGCTTACTATCAGCATGTCCTAAGTTTTGCCACAAGGAATGTTTTAAGTACAGCGTTTTTCCCCTGCCAAATTTCAGCCATTCACTTAGGGAGGTTCCCATTCAGCCAAGCCTTTTCTCTTTCTTTCTCAGACAATTCTGCACTATATCCAAGGTCAGCATGAACAAAACATCAACTTTGCATTTTTACCTCTTTTAATGTATCATTCATTGACACGTTGTTCTCTTCATTGTTTTGGGTACTGGGGTGTGATGACCCAAAAAAACCATAACGTAATTTTTTACTTCTCCCTAATCTAACTTTTTTTTTTCCTCATGTTTGACATGGGCTACACATGGTCTATCTTACCCTATTCATATGGCAAAAACACAGGCAGCACAGGAGGGTAGGTATGTACTGCTTTCTCTCTGCTTGCTGCTCCATGCTTCTGTCTCTTCCACTGCCTTGGGCTCCTTCATTTTCCACTCCTCTGACATGTGTTGTCAACAGGCTACTGGCTTCAGAGGTGTCCCTGCCTCAGTGTGGGTCATCCATAGTTGCAGCCCTTCAGGGTGTGTGTCACAACAGGAATCACCCACAGCCAAACAGTTCCTCAGCAGTCTCTATGCCTTAAAGTGTGTCCTCTAAAGCCTGAAGTCCCTTAGGAGTGCTCCTGCCCTGACAAGGGTCACCCGCAGCCAGAATCCCCAACTCATGAGGCACCCCTAAGCCAATATGGGCCATCTTTTTCCAGGACAGTATCTCCAGTCTTGCCCTTAGCTGTCTCCTCCTTAACATCTTTTCTACCATGTCTTCCTAAAACTTTATCCTTCTGCATCTCTCCACAGCATCCAGAGCCTCACCAGCCACTAAGGCCTTCTGTTCTTCCTTAAAAGTGCACCACAGTGTTCCCTGCCAGGCTGCAGTCTTGACAGGTGATGGGCTGCTCAGCCCAGCATCAGACTCTTGAAATAAGCATGGGGCACTTCATGGCCTCCTCTACAAAGGTCACCAGCAGCTCCTTGCTTCAAAAGCCTTACCATTTGTACTCCATACAGTAACAGTGGCTCTGGATATGACACTGGATGCTAGCCACATTATAGTTACATGCGGTAGCAAACATGCAACTTCATTTATATTTCCTAATCTTTACACCTGTCCAAAATCTTTACACTAGCTAATTTTTCATCCTCTAAAATGGAGATACTGGTGTTTTCAAATCTTTCAGCTGTCTTTTGGAGCTCACTATTCAGCTAGCTGTCATATATTCAGATGGAAATCATATATTAAACTAGGAAACCGCTCTGACTTTTCCTTCTGCAGGTGGTTTTAACTGTCAATCAATCAAAACTAATCACATTAATGAAATTCATAAACAAAGTAAAAGCAGAATGAATAATAAACACCTTCTGAAAAAAATAAATACTTCAAAAGCTATTATAAGAGTTCAGGCTGAAAAAAACAAAGGGAAATTTACCTTGGAAAAGTCAGGCTAATGCAGCTGAGAAAAGCAAATCTGAAATGCTGGCATTTAACATGACATACATTTGAGAAGCTGTAACATTTTTAAGAGGCCATGGACTGATGATGAAGCTGAACATCAGGGTAGAGCATCCTGAATCTGAGACATAACAGTCACTTCTTTACACTCTGAGTCAAAGTGGATACTATGCTGCAAAAAGATACAGCTGAATTTGAACCCTGCAAACCACCCTGAAGACTGTTGAATAGAAGCCTTTGTCACAGTGCTACAAAGGTTGATGTAGAAGGAAAGGAAGACAAAAGTAAAAAATTATCTGAGAAGAAGGATTAGTGATACATGTGCTTATTTATTTGGTTATTTAAAAGAGAATTTAGGCTGTGGAAGAAGGTCTGCAAGAAAAAGAATTGAAACTTTTTCTTAGTTATGCCTTTAAAAATACATGGAGAAATATTTCATTTACAATAGAAATCCCTTCTTACTGGGAATTGGCAGATAATTTGTTCAAATTTCAAGATAAGTACTTGTATTTTCATATTTCTCATCTCTGTCAATATTTGATGTTCAAAATAAGGAACTTCAAGAAAATAATCAAATTAATCTCTTCATATGCTTTCATCATCTTATATGAACACACTGCACCATACTGCTTATGCAAAACCACAGAAAAGCAATCAATACCAAGGAGCACTTAAGTGTAAGGATTTGCTTAGTAAAAAAATCCAAGTGAAATTTTAGGTGTGTAGAGGAGTTATTATCCTCTGTGGGCCAAATCCCAAGAACTCTGTGGCACTATTTTAGCTGATGACTGAGTGGTTTGCCTCACTCTACCCGATGTGGAATTGCCTTAGAACAGCACAAAGGCTAATGCTGACAGCAAGGGAATGTTGAAACAGAAGCAGCATGAAAAATATCAGTCCTTTCTAGTTCAGCAATTATTAGCAGTAAATTTTTTAACTGAAATGGACTTCTGCCAAAATGTCTCAGCCAAAACCAGTACTTGAAAATATAATTTTAGTGCTGCATTTTACTCAGGAATCTGAAAGAGTTTAGTTCAGCTGTACTGGTTGCTCCTTTTAGTGGTAACATTTCTCAATAGCTGCCACATTATGACATTTTCAGTAGCACAGTGTTTTGTGTTCCAAAGAGGGAACTAATAATGTCTTCAGTATCAGGATGACCACTACAGCTTCTTATTAAGTATAAATTACTGCATATCACATAGAAGGTAAAAATGCTCATCAACTGAAATCTAATCTGACAACAGGGTATTTTACAAAACTACTATATGACTGCAGTCAAAGAATATATAAGAAAAATGTGGGGGGATGACACCTGGATAATTCTGTATTTCTTGCCTTTTCTTTGTAAGAATGCCTCTACCCTTTGTAGGCTTGACTGGATTGTAGCATTTACTGTTGCTAAGAACCCACTGAGGAAAACCATGACTAGAACTCTTTTCACCTGGTCAGTACTTGCTAATTTATAAGTGATGTTACAAAATTCTTGGCTCCAGGAAAAGTGCAAATTTTGACTCTTTGCCTGAATCTCTGAATGAGTCACTAGGTTTGTAGTATCTGCCTTCACCTTACTTGCCAATCACAGTTTATAAAAAGCTAGTCCCAATTTCTTCTTTCTCTGATGCTTTGATATATAAACTTATAAAAAATTTTTGGAACCAGCTATATCATTAGTAAGTGGAAGACTTTAGCATCAAGCAATTCTATTCACTTGATGGTAATTCTCAGCTGAAAGCCTTTGTGTATTCTCTAGAAGAATATACTAAAATAATTAAAGATATTTAAACATATATATGTAAATATTATACAAATGATATAAGTATAAATAAAAATATAAATCAAATGTATAAAATATATAACAAACACAGAAAGATAATAATTAATTATATAATTAGAACAATATAGTATTTAAATTAATCAATATATACAAACGTATTTTGTGAAAAAGTGAGGAAAGGAATGGAGTTCAAACGAGCAGATACATTTTAAATCTTATTGTTAGCCTGTATTACATTTGTTCCACACAGGCCTGAAGGGTCCTGTTGGCATGTACAAATCAATGGATTAAGTGTTCTGCACTTTGTTCATCACAAGGAAGTGTGGGTGTAGGGTGAACCTCACATATTGTGAGGGTTTGGTAGCTTGTTAACCTACACAATCTGAAAGCTTTCTCTCTTTTGTGGATGAAGAGTAGTACTCACTCTTGTGCACGCAGGACTTTAGCCCACACAGATTTTAAAAATTGGATAAAATGCAGAGAAAGGGAGAAAATAAGGATAAGAAAATTTACAATAGAAAAAATTTATTTCCAGCCTGACCTGTTTGAAGACAAATTAAATTCGAGTCCAAGTATTAGTGATGCACAAACATCTGCCCCTCCCCCAAATGTTGAATGGGAAAACATTTGCTTCCCTCAGTCTGCTCATCACAACTTGCTCTTTCAACCCACTATGAGTTTGACACGCTCAAGTGGTTGCTTCCCAGCTGTACAGATTCGTGGAATTTTTATTCTTTTATCACTTCCTCTTCAGAATTTTACATCTCTTATTACTGAATTTCTCACATTTTCTGCTGGCTCTAGTTACAAAATTTGTCATGGTCCCAATGGACTGAATTTTGTAATTTGGCAGTACAATTTTTTATCCTAATTTAGTACCATTTGAAAAGGTGCTGAAGGTGCATTCCATTTTATAATCCAGATGAGAACTGAATAATAGCAGTCCAGCATTGACCCTTGGGCTGTTTATTTGTTTTTGGCTGCCAACCAAATATTAAGCCAACAACAGCTACCCTTTTAGCCTCCTCGTCCATCCAACAGTTAACCCATCCAATGATCTGTTCATCCAGACCATATTTTCTTAATTTTCAAAATGGAATTGATTCAATGTTTTATTGTTTTCCTATTCCTGTAAATTATACCTTCTTCAAGCCAGTTTACAGTAAATATGCAAATATTGACAGTATCTAAAATTAACAACTCACTGATAAATCTTTAGAAAAATCCTAAGGTTATATCAAAAGTTCTGTCTTTATGATATTCATCAGACTTGCTCTATCTTAATAAACTATGCAACAACTGGAGAGTATATTTTCTTTCTTTTAGTGGACTATATTTGATTTAATAGTCAATCTTTCCTCTGAAGTCTTTCAAAAGATATGGACTGGCTTAACATTTCATCCCCCAGATTTTTTCTTGTTAAATAGGAAGCAGTCTAGCCAACCTTTAATTAGAAGAAAGTTTCTTTCCCTTCCACAGATAAGAAAATACAGATTTGTGGTAGTGTTTGTTCTCAATTAGAAGTGAATAGAGTAATAAACAACTCTTTGCTCCAATGAAGTGTTAAAACTGACTTCCATTCTCCTCTCTCAGTAATTCTTAGACATTCTTCAGTGAGAAAGTTCAATGAACTTCATGTTCTAGACATTTTTCCTTTATACTAAAAGCATACATAATTCAAACAGCTGTAATCATACTGTATGCAGTGTATAATTGGATTTTGATTGAGACCAAACAAACAGAAATTAAATTACTTTGGGTAAAAAGTCCATTAGGAGTGATTGAGCCCCAACATCTTCCTTTTAGGCATGTTATAAAACTGCTCTATATATCCTCATTATAACTGAAGGATAGAATAATCAGAACCATGTTCTCACTGTTAGTCAAAACAAAGATGACTAATTAGATAAAACATATTATAGAGACAGACTTTAGAGTGGCAAACCTCTGTTGAAATACAGTGTGAACATTTTAAAATGTTATTTCTGAGTCAGGTATGACCTTGTTTATGGTTATATCTACTATAGATGCTAAGCATAAAAATGTGGTTTTCAGTGAAGGACCATCACCTCACCCAGACTTTGGGATAAAAAAATAACAGTAAATAAATATTCCCCATTAAAAAAAAAAAAAAAAAAAAAAAAAAAAAAAAAAAAAAAAAAAAAATTTAAAAAAAAGGCAACAAAAAAAAAAGCNCAGAGTGCCTAGAAGAAAGATAGCAGATCTCTAAATTCTAAGAATATCAGACATGGCTTTCTCAGAAGCAGACCCCATGAGGAGTTAAAGCATCCCTTTTGCAAAATCAAACAGCAGCTTCCTTCATTGCTTCAAGAGCTGTGAAAGTCAACATTTTTCAGTAATGTAGTTGAATAGTTCAGATCACTGAATAGGATTGAGAAAGAGAAATAGAAAAGGTATAGATTAACTACTTGGTCATTGCACAAAGATAAAATGAGTAGAGCTGAAGCTGAAGTAATTAAAATACTGCCTCTCTCAACTGCATGACAGAGAAGAAAAAGAATATATGGACGGTATGATAGATTTTAGAGAAAATACAGATAGAGATAATACAGTTAGAGATGTAA
Source organism: Aegithalos caudatus (assembly GCA_013389925.1). Classification (NCBI taxonomy): domain Eukaryota; kingdom Metazoa; phylum Chordata; class Aves; order Passeriformes; family Aegithalidae; genus Aegithalos; species Aegithalos caudatus. Next base: position 12,368 of record WEIU01019902.1, on the reverse strand, counting down.
AATTACTATCTCCTTTTCTCTATTAAATAGGAAAAGGTGGGAAATCTGGACTCAAGACAAAAGATAAATGAACATGCTATAACTCTAACCTATTTTAAAGTTTATTTAAATAGCTTAAATACAAGCAATAAGTTTCACAATTATAATAAGCCTTTTGAATAGGTCCAGAAAAATACAAATACGTGTAATTTCCAGCATTACCAGAGTTACGGATGTAGGCTTTTCTGAAAGATGAGAGTAACATTATGTTAGGCATTGTACAGAATCACCACATCAGAAACTTTGGATCAGCTCATTAGTGGTGACTTAGACAACTAGAACAGCAGTCATGTGGTGCTATTTTATTACTATTATTATTAATTTTTCCCCTTCTTTTGGTGAATGCACAGAAAAATATGATTGATAAAAGTTCCTAGGATTAAGGGAAAAGGACAAGGATGTCAAAAACACTACTGGAAAGGCTAAACTGCTAGAATAAGATTTTGGGAAAAAGTGATTCTGCTTTGGGGGAAAAAAAAATAAAAAAAAGAAAAAAAAAAAAGCAAGAGCAAGTTCTGATTAGGACACAGTGAAAAATTTCACATTAGTAGTATTGTTCACGTAAAATCGTGAAAGAGATTACATTCTTTTAAAATACTTTAAAAGGGTAAATTGAAAAGAGGGAAAATAATAAGGACTGGCAAAAAGACCATGTTATAAAATGTGAGATAAAGACCTTAGTTCTCATATTTCTGGTATTGATTAAAAATATAATTCAGTTATTAAATAGGGCAAGTTGAAGAGATTCAAATGAAATCTAGACAATCAAGTCAAAATACAATCACATTGTTATCTTGTCACAGTGAAATCAGCTGGTAATTCATGTAAAATGAATACTATTACTTCTATCCAACACTCAATTCCTAACCCAGGAATTATACATTGTAAAATATTTTGTCTTCTTTGACTTTCCTTCAAATTTGAGCAAAAGTTTACTGTAAAACCCAGCCATTTCTTTTCATTTGTAAGTTGTACAAACTTTGTATTTGTTGCGGTATCCTTAAAGGAAAGCAATATTTCTCATATAGCAAAGATTAGAAGATGCTGAGGCTTTAAAAACATTAAATATTATATGCCTGTGGTAAATTTACAGAAGTTTGCTGATAAAATGATTCAAGTATAGAGCTGTTTGCTGATTGAGAATCCCAAACAGAGGAAAAATTATGTTAATGGAGTTGCAGCGTTTTATAGACATACATTAAGGGAAGACTGACCTTAATAAGCATTTGGGATTAATTACAATTGAAAATAGTATACAAAGAATCAGTCATTAGCAAAATGGTTTTGCTCTGTCTTTAGGTCAAGATAGCAAAGCAGACTTACCACTTAATTTAAAACGATGATGAAATATATATTCCATAGCAGTCAATGGATTCATATATCAATCTAATGTAAGAGACCATAGAGAGTTTTTCCTGTTGCCACTTTGGAACAGTATTAGATTTACATTAGATTTAGAAAATTCTGAGCAAATTTCTGAAGATATATTTGTAGCTCATATGTGATGAAGAGTGATCATTCAAATGTCATATTTTTGTTTGTTTTGTTTCTCTTCAGTTAGACAAACCAAACTCAATACAAGAAAACTGAATTAATTTACTTCATGGAAAACTGTGACTATCAGCTGTAGAAAAATCCAGAAACAGAAGTGCCTTCAGCTAATATATATTGTGTCCTTGCAACAAGGAACATTAAAATCTATATTGAGTTTTCACTTTGCACTCAAATTAAACAAATTCCCATCTTGCCCAATAGGTTACTGTTCTCCTTACCTACAATATTAACACGATGAATAAAATAATGCTTTGTAAAATGATATTGTTCACGGTAAACTGTTTCAAAGAAAGCACCATTGTTGAGCTTACATCAAAATAGCGAGGCAACTTTTTACCGGATAAAAAACTCCTCTCTCTCTGGGAGAATTTTATTCAAAAATATTGTTGGAATCAGTTCTTGCATTTTAGTATAATTATTTAGTAGGCTTGTTGTTCGTGATGACTGGATAATTTAAGAGATTAGCAGGTCATTTGTAACCATGGAAATCATGTTGCCTGCATATCTAATAGACTAATTTCCACATGAAGCAAGGCAGTACTTCTGTTTATTTACTAGCTTGTTAAATGCTATTTTGAACTACCTTGTTTTCCTCAGGGGAATTGTCACTCAATTTCTGAAAAGAAAAACAACAAAGTAATGCTATGTCCTTACTGAACCCCAGTGAACATGCACTTTCTTACATTTTCAGTAAATGTATATTTGACCTTATTTGTAGAGTCACACCTTTGATTGATTCTTGTCTTTTACATTTAAGTTACAAATTGAAAGTGGATTAGATATTAGGATTAGATATGTTAAAGACATGCATTAGATTTCAAAATTTTCAGTTACAGGCCTTATTACATATGGATATGAATTAGTGATTGAGTCAGGGCAGCTTAACTGCAGTTAAAATTTACTAACCAACTGATTGCATATGTATGTTTCTTATTCTGTCCTATCTGTGAGACAAATTGTTTAAATCATTAATTTCAACATATTAGGGTACGTCAAACTAAGAGTTCTTAAGAAAATATATTAATAATTTGAGATAAAGTAGTTTCTGGATTCTTTTGACTCACCACTGATAAACAGTAGTGTCAAGTTCCTAGCTCAGAGGAATGTCAATAATGCAGAATTTTTATAATAGGAAATATATGGTCTAAACCCCAGACTGCAGAATTTTTAAGTTATTAGTGGTAAGGGTTTGTCCTTGTTTGGTTGTTTTTTTTTTTTTTTGTTGTTTTTTTTTTGTTTGTTTGTTTGTTTTGTTTTGTTTTTTTTTGTCTGTTTTTTTGGGGGGGGATGTTGGTTGTTTTGTTTGTATTGTTTGTTTTTTTGTTTGTTTGTTTGTTTTGTTTTGTTTTTTTTTGTCTGTTTTTTTGGGGGGGGTTGTTGGTTGTTTTGTTTGTATTGTTTGTTTTTTTGTTTGTTTGTTTGTTTTGGTTTTTTTGTTGTTGTTTTGGGGGTTGATTTTGATTATTTTGTAGGGGGGGTTTTGTGCAACCTTTTGTTAAAATATCTGGGAATTCAAAGCACTTGCTTTTCTGTTAGTTGATGTAATCAAGATTCAAAGGTCCATTTTTCACATGTAAGATACCTATCATCATATCTATAAAGTACCATTCAAGCAGATGTGTCTTAAAAGGTCACAAAAACCATGAGTCACAAGGTGACTCACCTACCCTTTGAAGTGTTTTCTCTGCCTTCAGGACTGTGATGTTGCCTTCATTTGGGCTCAAATCAATCTTGTGAACAAATGAACAAAATCCCAATAGATTAAACTTGCAATGTATTTTATTACTCCCATCACTAATTTAGCTAAAATATTTTAATATTTCTGTAGAACTTGCTTGATTTGAAGTTCATGTCATGGCCAGTTGACAATTTAACTGTCTTCATTGTCACTAATCTCAAAGCTGTCTACCAGCTATTATCAATCGCTTGTTAAAATGACAATACTGCCTTGGCATCTAAATTATTTTAATAGGCAAATTGCACTGCAATATGACATTGAAATATTGGATGTAAAATATTTTCAAAAATGTGTTTCCCAAACTTCTTCAACTGAATGAGCACTTGGGAAATAAAAGAGGAATTTGACAAAGTAGTACCAACATATTAGGCTTTAGCCACAAAGCAATAGTATCAGAATGGTAATTTCTATCCAATCAGATAAATATATTTAATAGATAAATCAAAATAAATGTGATGTGGAAATAAACCAGTTACTCTTAACCAATAAACTAAGAGTACATTCCCTACTTCATCAATATCTCTGTATAAGAAATAACAGATATCCCTGTTGAAATGCTAAACATCAAATTCTTCCCAAGAACAGTAGTTCATTTTTAAGTATTCTGAAAACCCTAAAAATTGGCACATTTTAATTTTTGCTGTGCTGTAGCAGTCTTGCACTTTTTATATTATAAATCATAGGATGGTTTGAGTTGAAACAGAACCTTGAAGATCACCGAATCATCAGATCTGCTGACATGGACAGGGACACCCTCCGCTGCACCAGGTTTCTCAGTCCCATCCAGCCAGGCCTTGAACAATTCCAGGGGTGGCACAGCCACAATTTCCCTGGGTCACCATTCTAATGCCTCACCACCCTCACAGTGAAGAATTTTTTTTCCTCATATCTAATCTAAACCTACTCTCATTCAATTTGAACAAATTACCCCTTTGAACCCATTTGCCTTTACATGCTTTTGTAAATAGTCTGGCCCCACCCTTCCTGTAGGCTGCCTTCAGCTGCTGGAAGGACACAATTCAGTCACCCCGAAGCCTTCTCTCCTCCACGGCTGAACAATCTCAATTTTCTCAGCCTTTCCTCATAGGATCATCTTGATGTCCCTCCTCTGGTCATGCTCCAACAAGTCCATGTCAGTCCTGTGCTGGGGTACCCCAGAGATGGATGCAGCCCTACAGTGAGGTCTTACCATAGCAGAGGGGCAGCATGACCTTCCCTGACCTGCTGCCCACATTGCTTTTGGTGCAGTCCGGGATATATTTGGCTATCTGGGTCACAAGGTCACATTGACAGATCATGTCCAACCTATCATCCACCACCAACCCCAGGTCCTGTTGGGCATAGCTGGTCCTGATCTGTTCATTCCCCAGCTGGTGTTGATAGCAGGGTTTGCCCCAACTCAGGTGCAGCACCTTGTACTCAATCTTGTTAAACTTCATGAGATTCCCATAGGCCCACTGCTCAAGTCTGTCCAGGTCCTTCTGGATAGCATCACATCCTTCAGGTGTGACAGCTGCACCACTCAGCTTGGTGACATCTGAAATTTTCCTGAGGATACACTGATTTCTTCATTTATGTCATTAATGAAGGTATTAAATAATACTGGTCCCATGGTTTTCCTTTTTTCAGTTTTTAAAAATGGTTACTACATTTCCCTTTTATCAGTCAGACAGGACTTCCTTCTGAGTGCCATGACTTTTCAGATATCATGGATATATACATATATCTAATATAGAGCCAGGTGGTATCAGAAGTGACCTCATCAGCAAACATAGTGAAACAAATGTGACTGGCAAAAGAGGAGCAATCTTGAGCAAATTTCTTGGAAAATTTCTTGGAAAATTTCATTGAGGTTCAATTGAATAGCAGGTCTACAAGGTTAATGAAGTTCATTTTTATAAACTGTACTAAGTAATGGCCACAAAATTTAGTTAAACATGAAATAACTTATATTAAGTTTCATAGCAAATTTCAAGCAATATATCAACTGGGAAATATACTCAATGGAGTTCTATGACAATTAGACTGACACATTTCAATCATCTACAGTACATGAATGAGAGAAGATACATGCTCTTTTTTTTCTCTTTCAGGTATAAAGAGAACATAGATAACAAGCTCATATAAAGATGTCTGAAAATATCTGAAAAAATGCTGTAATACGATTTGACAGAATGTAATAATCACCTTTTTTCTACCTCTAACATTATGAAGCACCATTGTGACTTACCTAGCTACATACATGATGTTGGTTTTGGACCCTATAGAGAATTTTTTTTTTTTTTTTTTTTTTTTAATGTTGCCACAGGGAATTCAGGGAGAAAGAGGACGACTGGAAAAAGTCAGAAAGATTTCAGACTATGTAGGGAGACTGCTTAGGCTTGGGTACTGTGTCCTCCACCCATAAGCAAACTGGACAAAGCCCTGAGTAATTAGATGTCACCTCAGATCTGATCTCAGTGCTGACCAAGAGGTTGAACTAGAATCATGAAGTCCTTTCCAGCCTGAGCAATCCTATGATAGGATTATTTATAGGATATTCCTATTATTTATAGGATATTCATCTATAAAATCCCTTTATAGGATCCTATAAAAAAATAAGTGGGGTCAGAAATCTATAATCAAGAGGTGAAGCTTCTGGAAAATATGTGAGACTGACTTGTGTAACTTCAGCCTCAAGTAATTGGATGTTTCCTTGAATAGTGAGATTGTACTTACTGTACTGTTTTCATTCCTTGACTTATGTACCTTTCTTTCCTCTCACTGTATTAGTCTGAGAAATGTGTGATCTTTCCTCCCCTTGCTCTCCCATTAATCAGCTATAGTAGGTCCTACTGATTGTCTTGTCTCCCAAAAATTTCCTGGAAGCCTTCTCTGTAGCCACTGTTCTCTGGATGAGAAAAAAAAAAAAAAAAAAAAAAAAAAAAAAAAAAAAAAAAAAGTATGAAAGGATTGACATCTGCCTGATGGAAGACAGAACTGGAAGAAATGCCTACCTCACAATATTTTCCACTGACATTTTCATCTTAATATCTATCTCAAATATTCACTGTGTGCTGTGTATATAAGGGAACAGGCATGAGTAGTCAATATTTTCATGATTTCTATGTCATAATATGATTTTCTTATATTATTCATTTTTGTGTAAATAGTGAACTAAGAATTAAACTGTATTTTATAAGTATGAAGAAAATGTAATTTATGTGTTTCCTTCCAGTCTACACTTTTGGATAAAACTATATTTCTGAAACATAAATCTCTATTCAGTCCTATTTTAATGAAACCTTAAAGTTTTGAACTTTAACCATAGTGGAATTGTCACCAAATTTCTCTATTCAGCATATCTCTGCTGGACCAGCTCTCACTTATAATCACATGTATAATATCTCTTCCCTTTGTACTTATATAATATTGTAGACAATACTATAGCAAATATGCCAAATAATATTATCATCTCTTACAAAATCAAACCTCATGTATTGCTCTTTCCTTAGCTCAGTTAGAAAATTATTAAAGAAATTAGTAACTGGAAATGGGTCGAATTTCTTATTAAAAATGGCTTTATTTATTTTTGTGCTAAATTTATTGTAAAATAAAAGAATTACTCAGCACTGTTGGAAAAATTTTTTCTCACACTGTTTCTTATGCATGGAATAATTCCCAACCATATTTATGAAGATTCACATTATCTACATCTAAGTTTTCTGTAAAACTGCTGGTGTCAAATGGACATTGACTATTCATACCTGCTGAACAGTAGAAATGTCAGTTTCAAATAATTTAGATGTGTTAGGTTTAAACAGATCAGGCAAATGGTGAACAAGAGGAAATGGCCTTTAAGATATTCCAGGGGAGCTTCAGGTTGGACATCGGGAAGAATTTTTCCACTGGAGGGTGGTTGAGTGTTAAAATGAGCATCCCAGGGAGTGGTGGAGTCACCATTCCTGGAAGTGTTCAAGAAACAACTTTGGGCTATGGTTTAGTCAACAAAGTGATGTTTGTTAAAAGATCAGATTCAATGATTTGGGGGTTTTCCCCAACCTTAATGATTCCATGTTACTATTATTCTAGAACAATAAAATCAATTGCATATTTAATCTCATGTTGTTTGACTCACTTGACACCACTCTATTGCTCTGTAAGACCTTTATGGTCTTTTCAATATCTTTGATCACAGTTTAATATCTAACATAGTAAGGTCATACAGACCCACTGTAATATAAATTTTTAACTCCTTATCAGTAAATATTTTGTTTTAAATGTCCATGAAAAGGATTAGCTGCACACTTCCAGCAAAATTATTGTTTTGAAGAGGATTTTAAAATATTAATTTAAAAATAAATCCAAATACTAATCTTTTTAGACATTTGATTTTTTAAAATTGTAATGAAATCTGCCTTTCTCATTATACATGACATGCTCTGTGATCTGGATTTTCTTGGATGGTTCTAATGGAGAAGAAAGTGAATGTTATTTCAAATGGAATCATAAATGGAAAAACAACAAAGCAAACATCAAAAAAAAGTTAGCAAAGTAAAGCAGCAAAGAAACAATAGGCATCCAAATGGAAAAAAAACCTGTTAGGTGAAGAAAATATGGAATTAAATATTAAATTCAACAAAGTGGAAACTTATGTATCTTCACCATAGGTACAAGATGGATATTTCTGAGTTTTTATGATGATAATAAAAGTGTGTGTTCTGTTACATATTACAAAATAAATCAAATGAAGTCAAAATTTCCTGATGTCAGAAAAATAATAAAAGAGAATTAGTGTGCTAAAATAGAAGGTTTGAAATTCCAAGTGTCTTTCACTGAAAAAGAAAATATGTTTGTTTTCTAGCAGAATCCTAATAGACTGATAGAATGACTACAATGAAAAAAAATTAGTTTTTCGTTTGGTCGATTGATTGAACAAATATTTTAATGTGAACAGTAATAATAATAATAGCAAATGCCTGTCTTCTTCCCCATTTATTCCCCATTTATTGTCTGCTGTCTTTTATGCTAGTAAGAACAACTTGAGGAAGACAATACTGGGCAGTTCATATTAGTTCATATGTCAAGAATTCCTTCTTTAATATGTGCTCTGCAATAGAGATAAGTACCCTTTTGGGATTTGGGTACTTCTGGAATTATCTCATACACAGAAAGCACTGGGTTAAATTAAACCTTGTTACAGATTATTCAAGGAATAGAAGCATCCAGGTAACTATATACTGGGTGTTTTTTGCTTTCAGACTTGTTATTATAGGCATAAAGTATGATATACAAAGAGAAATCGGGGAGCTGCAACAATTGAAACACAAAGATAATTAGAGTTTTCAATAACTGCTATGTATACTGGGTAAGATTCAAGTCAAGTTGTGGGTGTTACATTTTTATACAGTATAATTTACATTTTCTTGGAGGATCAGACACACCAGAAGGGAAAAAAGGCAACCCCTGCTCTACTCTTGACTCACACTAGCTTTAGTTCAAAACATATCAAGTTTCATCTGTATAGTAAGATCTCAGAAAACTTCCAACGTCTTTTCA
>WEIU01019901.1:430034-441388 GCA_013389925.1 Aegithalos caudatus | reverse complement strand
CGGTCCCCGTCCTGCCCGGTCCCCGTCCTGCCCGGTCCCCGTCCTGCCCATCCCCGGCGTGTCCCAGGGAGCCGCCCCGCGCGGGGACCTCTGCGGGCCTGGGAAAGTTTAACAGGGAAACGTCAGGAAGCATCAGGCAGGAATTTCAGCGCATCCCGTGTTTTATGGTGGCGTTAACTTTTACATATTGGGAGTAATTAGCAGCGAGGCTGTTAAAAGCAGATTTAAATAGCCACCCCCCTCCCCCCTTTCTCTCCTTCCCAAAATGGTCCAAATCCGGTTTACCTCTGACTCGACCCCCACCGGGGCAGAGGTGAGAGCACAAACCCCACGGTTTGTCCATATAGGCAGGAAAACACATTAAAACCCGCATATTAATTAACAGGTCAATTAAAATAAAGACAATTTTGCAATGGTTATTTTGGGTTCTGCCCCCCCCCTCCCCCCCCCAACTTTGTTTTAGTAAATGGGGGAAACATATACAGAAACCTTCTTTGCAGTAGATGCCTTTTTTTTTTTTTTTTTTTTTCAAACGGAGCCCAGATGCTGGTCAGGATTAAGGTTACACCAAACACATTCTACATTGCCATTTTCCAAACAGAATAAAGCAGATGGAAAAGATGGAAGAGGATAAAGCAGGAACGGAGCAGCAGTGAAAACTGCAAGCCCTGCACTAACGCTGAGAGGAGTGAGCTGGGATGCCAGGAGAGGCAGAAAGAAAGAAAGCAGGCGTAGCGCCGCTGCATATCACATTCCTCACAGTTAAAATGAGTATCTTTAATTAAACAGCTGTCAGAATTTGGGCTTTAAACCTTATATTTAAAACGGGAGAAGGAAATTGAGCTGCAGCTGATCACTGCTGTCTCCTCAGGGCTCAGTCCTCGGAGATGTGAAAGCCACTGGCCGGGGGCCATCAGAGTACTTAAGTCTCTGCGTAATTTTAAACATCAGCAGCCCCGGTGATTTTAAGGATCTACTCCCTTAAAGTTAGCCATGCACTCAGCACTTTGCAGGATCCGCCCAGCACACTCAGAGCAGCTCTGAGCTCCAGAACATGAGTATCTGCACATCTGAGAAACAAAGAAAATCCTCTTTTCAATAGCCTAAACATTTCTCCTTTATTTCTAAAAGACACCAGTTTGTCCATACTGGGAAATTGGATCAGACTGGAATAAAATCTCAAGGGGAAGTTAGCAGAATCTGTGCTTATTTTCAAAATACCACCGTTTGACAAATTCAGATTTTAGGTGAAATTCTACAATAGTGGTTTACTCAGCACTGTGACTCAGTTACATGACGTGCTTTGAAAATCTCTTGCAAAAACTGACTTTAAGAGATTTTGATGGTATATAGGCACACACACGACACAGAGAAGGAACACACAAACTATTAAATATTCATGCTATGGGGAGAACACTTAGTAACGTCCCTTCATTCCAGCTGTACAAAGGCAGGCACAAATAACTGCAGAAAAAATGAATGACCCAAAACAACCGCAATATTCCACACAAATACGGTGCTGAGCAGCTTGCAAACATTGGCCAAGAAAGGGTCAAACAGAAATTGTCCTTATCTACCTTTCAGCAGTCTCACATAAACGCGTAATTCCAATCTGAATTCTGTAATCAGCCCCCCCCCCGGGAGTGTTGGCACTTCCCACACATTCAGGGTCCCTGTGTGGGGATGGGAGTGATTTTCTACCCAGGCCTCCACCCCGTGGAGCTCAAAGGGTCTAAAATTCACCTTCTGAAGGTCACAAGTAGGGACCTCAGTGACATTTACTCAGAAACAAAAATTCAAATACATTCTGACCAGCTTTGCTGGAACTTTCAGAGTTCAGCTGTGGGACTGTGAAATGAGGTCGTTTTTATCTATCAGTTATCTCTGCCTTGAGAAAGGCCCGTGATCACACCTCAGCAACAGCACTGCTGGTAGAGGCTGGGATATCACACACATGTTCACTAAAACAAAGGCATTGGCCAGAGCTTCCTCTGTAAAACTGAGCTCCAGACGTACTGAAGAATCGTAAAAAAGACACAATTTTCAAATATTTATAAAAGTATTGAGTATATCTGGCAAAACAACAAAAAAAAACCACTCCAAATCCAAACCCGTAATGGTTGTTGCTTGCATCTCCAGCTTTAGAATTAGATCCTGAATGAAAACGTGATCAGAAAGAGTCAGAGTCATCACAGCTGTCAGAAAAAGGCACAATTAACGGTATTATGAAACAAAGTATTTAAAAATATTACTTTTCCCAGCTTCAGGAAACATAGTTACTGACCCCGGGTTTTCCTGTGCCTCGGTTCAGGCAGTCAGGGAGGGCACCCAGACCTCCCTGCCCAATCCCGACCCTCTGGAATCACTGCCTTCCTGTTGTTTCACCTACCTTGTCTATTTTTAGAGAGTATTTTGTGCAGGACTGCCTCGTACATGTGTGCAGAGTGCCCAGCACGCTTCATGTTCTGTTTAAACACAAGGCTGAGAGCAGTAAATAATGCTGAGGCAGCACAAGGAGCAGAAGTTCTGCAGGGCAGTGATGAGCCACGGGCTGCAGCCAGCCCCTGGCACTTATCAGCATCCCACAGGATAACGGAGCCCTGGATTCAGCTATCGTTGCTCAAGAAACTGCTCATTATCATTATGCTTTAAAGAACTTGGCAAATAATTCAAAATTATTTTTTAACCTGTTCATTAGTCACAGCACGGCAACTTTCTTTCAAAATAAATTTAAAAATCCAAACCAAAACACCCACCAATAAACAAAACCCAAACAAAACATGAAGCACTACAGCTGAGCTGTGATGCAAATGAGCGAATTGATTTCCACCACTTCTAGAGGTAGAAAAATAATTAAATTTTACATCCCATTATGGGGAGAAAGGGAAAAACCCACCTCAAAATCAATCCAAAGACAGTGAAAGTGATGTCCAGATAATGAGAGGCTAATTAACCTCACCTCAGTGAGATTCAAAACTTAAAATATTTTTCCTCAGGAGGGGGAAAAGATGTAGAGGGAAGTAAAGAGATGAAATACAACAAAGGTTGCAATCATGCCAGACAAAGTTGATGTCTTTGATACCAGCAAATTTCTCTGGGTAAAGGAAGACACCCTAACCCATCCCCAAATCAATGAAGTGTTTGGTCTGGTGCATCATGTAAAAATACCAGTTAAATTGGAAAATATGAAGGGCAGTGCAAGAGAAGTTTTGAGGGGAAAAAAATGACTAAAAATCCAGATTGTGCTGAAATGGGAAGTTTTGGGCTAGACAGTGAGTGTTTTGAAAGCTCCTGCAGCTTTGGCCTCAGAACTGGTGCTATTGATGGGCTTTAAGTGACACGAGCACAAGGAACTGAAAAGTGTGTTAGTACAGTGGTTACTGACAACATCCAAAGGCAGCAGTGCAGAGGACTGGAATATCCTAAATGAAGAACTGGATGAGGTTCTGGAACAGCACAGGAATCCTGAGGAATGGGCTGGTGGAATGCAGTAATAAGATTAATGCAAATCACAAGGCTGTTCACACGGGGACTGACAGCCAAAACTCCTATAAACTGGGAATTCACCACAGTTAGCAGGGAAGGATGAAGACTCAGAAGTGTTATTTAGTCACAGAAAGGAAGATGACAAATGGGATCTAAAGACCAGGTAAGGCACATCCAGATGTTATGGCAACAGCTCTCTTACAGAATTTTGGGTACAGTTTCTATTCAAGAGTGACACATGGAAACTGGAATAATCACAGAAAAGCTCCCTGAGCTGGTTACAAGAGCAAGGAATCTGTCAGGAGAGAAGAGTGAAGCTTCCTTTCAGCAAACTCCAACAAAGAGAGGGGTGATAGGGTGAGTTTGTATACACAGACTATGGCTTGAATACAGTATTTGAACTCGAGGGTTATGTTGGCAACAAATACATATCTAAAGGCCTGGGTACAATTAAAATGATTGCTAGAATAGGATGTACTATTACTAGAAAAACTAGATTTTAAGAATCCTTCTTTCCTCTGGGAAACACAGACCCTGTGGGGAACTTTGACAGCTTTGTCATTATTTTCCACACTTTTAATCAGCGAAATGAGAAGAAAATCTCTGCAACATTGTGAAGATGCATTTATGGTGGTTAAAAAGTATTCAGACACCGTAGTGATAAGTGTAACAAAAATCCATTACAATTAGTAATTCTGTATTTACTGCAGCATTTGAATTATATGCAATAAATAAAATATGGAAGCAAACATCAAATAACAAGGATAAAAGAAAACTGAATGAGACAAGAGTTTGAGAAGGCAGGTTGTATGATTTGATTTATAATTAGAGTTTGCATCACGGCGCAAAGAACTGGATTAGGGTGGGCAAAAGTGTAAGAACGGCAGAGAGGAAAACTGAACGCCCTGCTCAGCTCCCTGGTAAATTCATCCGGGTCACAGGAGCGTGAAGAACCACGGAACAGAGGGTGAATTAATGTGGGCCTGGAGCACACACCAGCTCAGCACATTCCCTGTGTCAGACAGTGCTTGGAGGACTCAGCACTGATCCTTGTGTGGCCGAGCCTGCACACACTGTCACCTCGGCAGGGAACTCTTCAAAGACAGAGATTTCCAAGGGAAAAGCTTCCAAAATCCCTCCTTCTGAACCTGTCAGAAGACATAAAGGCTCACACTGTAGGTCTGGTTTTCCTGAGGTCTTTTTGTTTCCATCATAAGGAACCACCAGGAACATGTGTCACCCATTTCTTTCATCTCACATTTCTTCCCCTCTCCACACAAAATGTACCTGCTTCAGCAAAATAGCAACAAACCAGGGCTGCCCTTCTGGGATCTTCTGTCCTAGGTGCCTGCCCACTGGAGATGTTTTCCAGCCCACTGTTCCGAGCTTCCCTGGATCTGCCACCTCTTTCTCTTCCTACAAACAATAACACACACAAGCATGGAGTCAAAAGGCATCTTCAATTGGGTTCTTTCCTCATTTTTTCCTTTACCTTTTTGTTTTTTTCAGTGTTCTCACCAGAGGACACCTCACAGCCATGAATTGTATCTTCATGTTCTCAGTGTTTTGGGCCAAATGAGAACCCCAGAATTTCTCTTAGTGTTTTCTTCAAATGCCTTCCAGATTTAATTTTGGCTGGAATATTCTCAGCTGGAATATTCTGTCCTTTTTCAGGTTCCAGGTTAGAAAATATAAGCAGATACAAAGCAACTGGAAAGAGCACAAAGAATCCTGGGAGACTGAGGAAATCTAACCCTCCAGAACAAACTGGAATGCTGGATTTGCTTAATCAATTGGAAAAAGAAACAGAGAAAATAAAAAGGAGAGAGCTCATGGTAGAATTGAGAGGGGACAAAATACCAATGGTCCACTTTGTAAAAGGACAGGTCAGCAATCCAAAGTTCATGGGCACTGGAAACAGAAGAGGAAATAGACCATGTTCATTCCTTGAAGCTCCATAACCCTTGTTTGATCCACAGACTGTACATGGGAAAAACTCCAGGTAATTTCCTAAGCCGAGCACAAAAGATCATATATATACATTAAAGAAGATCCCATGACAATATTCTTGACATAAACCCCACAGTTTTCAGTTAGAAATAATCAGAAATCTGCTCTTCCACAGGTGGCAATGGGCTTCTGCATGTTTTAATGGATTTTAATGGGTTTACCACTTTCTTCTTCATGAACCTTGCAGCCTTTTAGAAAAGAAGTTGCACTGGGAAAACAAAACAATGGATGTCAGGAGAAAAGGAGTAGTCTTTTGTCAGGTTGACCCACAGAATCCCCAAATTCCTGAGAATTCCCTGTCAACACATTGTGAAAAATAACATACAGCTGAGTAGCAGAACACCTCTCTGTGGGATAACTGCCCAGAATATCTTGAGAGGTAAATTAATACAAGAAAGAACCAAGCACTGTGCACCCGATTAACAGTGAAAATACCTGAAATCAGCATAACAAAGTGGGGTGAGTGCACTTGTGCTCAGGATGGTTAAACAGCTGTAATTAGATCAAACAAACTAGATTGATGTATCATCCCTTTGTAGCTGTGGCCTCAGAAGGCAGGTCAGGAGCTAAGTTCAGTAAAACAGTTTTAGTGCTGCAGCTTTTATCTAACAAGGCACAGCCACACACTCACTCCAAAGTAAATACTACTCAGGAGAACTGCTGAATTCCAAAGAAAGAGAGTTTCTAGAGAAGATGCCATTCTTTAATAACAACCTTAACTTTTGTCAGTAATAAAAACTCTCCTAATTAATTCAATAATAGACCCCTTGGATAAACACTGCATAGAATTTTGGTTACAAATTCATTCAAGGCATTTGAAGGTCTTTATTGAGTTCACCTAAAGTGTCTGCACAAAATGGGTGAATTCTAATTTGCTTTGTTCTTTCAGAACCCTTTAATTAAATTTTAAGAAAATGATGTAGAACAACATTGCATGAAATATGGTCACTACGTTTCAGAGATGAGCAAAACATAAGGTAGCAGATGGTATGAAGAGGATATATGTGAAGAAATGTAAATAGCAGGGAACCTCACCAAATCAAAGATGTGAGGCAGAACTGAAAGCGCCTGCAAGACCCCTGGGAGAGCTGAGGAGATGAAGCAAGCCCTGAGCTCAAAGGTATCAGCCTTTCCTTGCTCAGAAATGACACAACACCAACAGGAAGCTCTAATCTGGTAGAGGGACCCCTCATTGCTGAGGGAAGTGAGATTGTTGTGAAGGATCTTTAGAGTGAATATGGGAGGAGTGGAGGGAAACAAGGACAGGTGCCAACAAATGTATTTATCAAACACTCTTGGAATCAAAAAGATACCAACACTTCAGAACTGTAAGCAATGAAGACATTATAAAGGAGCTAATAGCAGAAAATAACCTTATACTGAACACAAAGGAGATGAATTCTTTAAGTTAGGCAGAAGAGCAAGCAAACAGAGGCTTGGTGTCATCAGAAGAGTTGTGAGCAGCAGAAACAGGGTGACTCTGGGGTTGGGAGGGGATGTAACCTGTGTGTTACCATTGTTTGGTCCAGGACCTGCACTCCAGGTGTCTGAGCTGCTGTGGCTGCACTGATTGCTGGCTGGGAGCCACCTCTGCCACCACAGAGCCAAAGAAATTAGTGAGTGGACTGTGCTGTATCTGTGGATCAGAGCAGAGCCTGGGTGAAGACCAAGCAACTCTTTCTAACCTTCTGATATAAAAAAAATAATCAATACCAGACCAATACTGTTTAAGAGAAGCCACCAAACATTAGAGGATGTTTAGAGGTGAAGGGAGCCACCCTTGAGGAGCAGGGCTCAGCTGATAACTGCAAATTCAGCTGAAGGAAGAGCTGGAAAATGGTGACCATTCTAAACATTTGTATTTCGAATAGTTGGTAAGCACATTTCCACAGCAGAACTCCTCAAACCTAAATCACAACTGTTCCCATTTTGTATCTTCTTCTGCCCCAAGCTCCATTTGTCTGGGTGATTTATGAGGTGAGCTCTGGCTGCGCAAGGCTTCTCTCCTTCTGAATGGAGGAACAATTCAGATAAGGAACAAATCTCTTCTGAGTGAATAGAGGAAACTGGACTTAACTGCATTGACTAAGGTATTTATTGTACATCTAGGCCAGAGGAAGCTTAGCACTTTTAATACATATAAAACTGCAGAGAGCTGCTAGGAAGAGCAGAAACCAAACAAAACAGATTCACAAGTTCCTTAATAATTTAAATTAAGCCACTAAAGTAACAGGAAAGAAGGAGCAACAGATAGCTATCAATTCCAGTGGGTGATTCCAGCCACTCACAGGAACTGAGGAGCAGTTGGCTCTTTGTCCCCTCAGGCACCCTCAGGCTGAGGGACAGCTAAATTGTAATCACATAACCTCCAACAGGCAGTGCTTTTGTGGCTGTTGATTTCATAAATTGTCTTGAGGTTCCTTGTCATGGAAGACATTGGATATAATTACAGACAAAAAAATATAACTCACAGGCCTGGTCCTGGGCAAGGTACTTTGGCAACTCAGCAGCTCAGGGGATCATCAGCTCTTTGTGGACAGGAGCCCAATGCTAAGAGATAAAATGCAAGAAATAAATCTCTGTGGCACAACTCTGGCTTACCAGTTCAGACAAGATCACACACAGAATTCCTGAAAGGCAATGAAACCACAGAATTAAAAATTCTAAGTGCAAACCCCAATATTAAGTCATCCATTTACAATTGTTGGTGGTGAATCTTCCAGATGAGAAGAGGTCACTCTCTTCTTTTTCCAGGGCAAGTCTATGAATAATTTGAGTGATTAAAGCTCAAATCAGGTGTGAAAATGAAAGATCAGAAAAGCACATGGAAAAGAAACCACACTTACAGAGACTCAGCTTTCATTCTGGAATCAGGAAAGGCCCCTTCCATTTCTGTCCTGCCACAAAATACAGGTGAACTCGTACATTTTTTCCCAAAGAGTTGTCACTTTTAAAGGCACATTGAAATCTTATTTTTACTTTTTAGGTCTCCCTTCCTCTATTGGAGATGACCTAAATTTTGAGCTGAAGCACTCACAGCATCCTCGCTTGGAATAGAAAACAACAGCAAAAAAACATCAGGGCTGTGAAAAGAGGCAAAATAATAGGAGGGAAAATTACAGTGAAGTCCTCCCTGAATAAGAGGAGGTCACAAATGCTGCAGAAATAGAAGCTGAAGTGGTGCTATCCTGAGCCAGGGGACACGAAGTGGTTGCATTTGCAGCCCAGGCAGGGGACAGGTGGGCAGGATGTGAATTGAAGCAAACAGCCTCAGTTCTGGGAATACCCAACAGCTCTGAGCACCCCCCTGCAAGCACAGCGCCGTGCTCCCGCCTCAAGAAATGTCACACACGCCACAATCCAAGAGCCTCCTGTCACAAAAAGAAACCCTACAAAAACTTGGATGCTTTCTAGGAGTGTTGAGATGGAATTAGACAGCTACAGAAAGGGGTAGAGGCAATATTTTAGATGTTAAATAGAAAAATGTATGGGAAGACATAGAAAGCCCAATAATCAGCAGTAGAGATTACTGAACGTTCATGTGGCTCATCATTAACAAAACAAACCCCAAAATGTACTTGCAGATACATTGATTTTGCTTTATTGTATCATCTTAAACAGCCAATAGAAAGCAAGATTATAATCTGTGCCTTTTTAAAATTCCATTCAACAGATGTTCATAAACAGACTTGAGCCAAATTTCAGCTCCCCAAAAGGATATTCAGCCCAAGAACTTCTACAAATGGATGATAAAGTCCCACTTTTCCCCTTGTAATAATTGCTTTTCTGAGACACCAAATCCTCTCTTAGCCTCATTACAAGTTCCCACCAGCATAAAATGTATTTTTCATTTCCATTTCCTATAGTATTGTTTTCCAAAAATGGCATTTCCCAGCACAAGACAACTCTCCTTCACTCCTTTTTTATGTCATCTCCTCAATACGAAAGGATTGTCTCAGTGACAAGGCTCTGTTCTTCTAAAAAGATGAAAAAAATCCAAGTGGTACTAATAAATATTTACTTAATGTAAAGAAAAGGGAATTCAACAGTTAAGGATGAAAATTACAGGGGGGAAAAAAAAAGGTGTTTGGAAAGGCAAGGCTGTAAGAAGTTCAGTGCTGTTTATGAGAACAACTGCTCAATGGCTCCTTCTGGGACACAGCGAGATGACTTCTTTAAAAGTATGGTCTAGAAATACCCCCAAATCACTGAAATTATAAGTCACCCGAGTATTTCAGCTGCAATACAAAATTAAGAAATATCAGGACACATAATGAAAATGGTGGAATGAAACCAGCA
Organism: Aegithalos caudatus; assembly: GCA_013389925.1. NCBI lineage: Eukaryota > Metazoa > Chordata > Aves > Passeriformes > Aegithalidae > Aegithalos > Aegithalos caudatus. Next base: position 431,593 of record WEIU01019901.1, on the reverse strand, counting down.
TTGCACTGACTTCTCTATGTTAAAAGGGGAAGGGGGGGGCTGAAGTGAAAGGTTTTATTTTTACTTAATTACCCTCAGTGCTCCCTGGGGACTCCTTCCAAAGCGTATTTTGTATTTGGACCTAAATGCAAGCAGGATTCAGCCTTGATCTTACTCCTTATGACAATACATTTCTTAAATTAGAAGTCCCACAACTGGAATGTTGACACCACTGCTGGTTCCTCCAGCACCTCAGAGTCCCTCCTGTGTTATCAATCCATTAACCTGGGAAGCAGTGAGAACAGGGGAACACAGACTGTTCAAAATTAAAAAATCCATCCACAAAATAATACTTTGTGATCTTAAAGCATCTTTCATCCATTTCTATGTATGTGGAAATGGGAAGTCTCAAAATACTTTAAAAAACCCTCAACAAACCCACCTAACTTCAAGGTATTCTGAAATGATAACATATTAATTGAGTGAGCATCCACCTGTGATGCGATTTAAGAGTCTCCTACTGCAGCATTTCACACATATTCAATCCACCTTCTGGTTACAGCGTGCAAGTTTATGGTATGTAGAAGGAACAGCAGAGCTGGTTAAAGATTTTCTCTTGCTTCACATACTCTGCAAGCTTCTCATTAACTCATACATGACTTTAATCAGTGCTGAAGCACACACTTCCTTCAGCATGCAGCAGGATTGGGCTGGGGGAAAAAATCCTCCATAGAATATTATTGTAACCATGAATTAATAAAGAGAAGGGCAACGTTTTCCTAAAGTGGCTGCTGATTTTCATCTCTAAAGGGTTAAACCGACCTTCGCTGATCCAGAAGAGGCAATAAAATAGAACTTTAAGGACAAAAATGGAGCACTTCAAGAGATTATTATGAAGAGCCACATTCAAGAAGACAAAACCTTATTCTTAAAGCACAGATGCTTCTGAAACAAGAGATCGCACGTTTTTAACAGCACACTGCCAACCGCTTGTAATGAATAAGCAAAACGAGGGGAATCAGGGTGGATTTTTTTTTTTTTTCCTTTTTCCTTGGAGCTCAGAGGGAAGGGGCATTCATGGATGTGATAGCAGAGCTAGCTCTGCACTTCTGCAGGGCTGTGGAGCTGGTGCTGGTCGGTGTGTGGGGGGAAAAAAACAGAGTAAAGCCTGAGAAAAACCCATCAGAGCTCCTGTCCTCCCCTTCCAGCGTTAATGGGAGGGATACGAGTCCATGGGAGCTGCAGTGGGGGATGGTGCTGGCGGAGGGGGTGGGGAGAACCGAGCGAGGCCTTACAACCATCAGCAGCTCTTGTTCTTGTTCCTTTCAGCCTTAGCAGGAGGATGTGAAGCTCATGGAGCCGGCAGCGGGATGGGGGGGAAGCAGCGTAGGATCATAGTTTAGCTTTTGTCCCCTCTCCACAGGGTTAATAGGAGGACACGAGTGTCATCGGGATAAGGGCAGGGCCGGAGGGGGGCACGGCCGGGATGGCAGCTCCCCGCAGGGCTCCCGGCAGCGTGTGCTGGGATTTGCGGGGGTCCCGTGCGAAGTCACAACACCCGCGGGCGAGGTGTTGCGGGG
>WEIU01019901.1:384103-427806 GCA_013389925.1 Aegithalos caudatus | reverse complement strand
AAAAAAAAAAAAAAAGAAAACGTGAAAAGGCTCCTTTGCTGCCCTCTGCCTGCCGAGGCTGCGGGGGAGCCCGGCCGCCTCCAAGGCCGGGGAAAGGCTGACATTGCCTGAGTGAAAAAACGGAGGAATCCGGGCCAGTTCTCCCACCTGTGATGCTCCCACAGAATCAATTAGGTTGGAAAAGACCTCTGAGATCTTCGAGTCCAATCTTTTCTGGCTTTGGATGCACTGAGTTATCCTTTTTCCCATGTGTAGATATGCTCCTGTAATTTCACTTCCAAACAACTTCAATAGAGGGTAAAACTCCTCATCAGACCAGGCTGAAGGATATCTCTAAGCTGAGAAGGTTTTGGGGTCTACACCTTAATACTTGAATTATTTAATGACACAATGTACAAATGCCTAACACATGCAAGCCACAGGAAAAAAAATAGAAAAAAATTGGAAAAAACAGGAGGGTAGAGTGAGTGTGCTGATAAATGCCTGTGATACACAAACACGGGCAGTAAATACCGTGTGGTTCATTAGATAGGGGCTGGGGTGATCCTGCCCTGCAGTTAAAGGCCTCTCACTCTGCCTTCTCCAGATTGCTGCCTTGTACCAGCTCCTCTCTCCAGCTCTACCGGTTCCCAGTTTGCCACCCTTTAAATGTGGAGCTGTTGATCCTCTCTGGTGTTACAACGCAACTCTTTGATGCCAAAAGCCCCTTCCTCCACTGAATCCACAAGTTTCAGGGATGCTGGGACTACACAGGAAAGGCAGGCAACATGTAATGAAATTATGTGGAAGAGAAAGATCCATTAGGGCAAGGAGATACCCGTAAATCCTGTTAGCAGCCAAGCATTTCCATAGAAATTTCCTGATTCTAGATGCCCAGCACCTTTCCTACGCTTCCATTTCCTTAACACCATTCCTAAATCCCTACAGTGGCTTCATTTACAAACCTAAATCCCAAATGTAAATCGAGGGGGGAGGATCTCTTTGAAGTCACATCTCCTTGGATTTTAGCTCTAAATTCTGTAGTTCAGGGTCTACTGGAAAGGGCAGCCTCCAGCTCTTGGACCAGGAATCACCTCTTGGCTTTAAACTCCTCCAGCACCATTCAGTTAAAGGTGAGCTATGTTAATATCTTTTAGTTATGTGCTCTTTGTTGTACTTTTATTCCTTTGCTCTTTGTACCCCAGTCAGTGCAGAACAGCTTGTAAATACATAGATTTATTCTGTCAGCCTCACACTGCTTCCCTTGAACATCAAAATATTAAAACACAAAAGCTCCCTGATTACTCATCAGTAGATCAGTGACTTTACACACAGGCAGCTTTCTCTGGAGTAAATTAAAACAACTCCTTAAAAAAAATTGGGCTGAGTTGGATTGTTTCCAGATTCCCAGGAACTGTGAGGGACAATGTGCCCAACACCAGCATCCTCAGAGCGGTTGTGAAAGGTAAAGATACACCTTGAGAAATCTTGGGTCTTGCAATTAAGTCCAAATTAATTGTTCTGGATGAATTTTGTTCAATTAATAATGTTAATTGCCTGCCTGGCAGACTATTAAGAATTTGAAACCATTTAATGACTGGTACATAAAGATTTTGCAGTTAGGAATGATTTTTTGATAACAGATCCAATAGAAATCCCTGTCCAGCTTCCCAGTTGTGTTGGCTCCCCAGTGCCAGGTGGAAGGGCAGTCCTGCTTGGTTTGCAATTGTGCTTTAAATGATTACCAAATCCAGGGCAGTATTTACACCCGTGTTGTTAATGTTCTGGCTGACAACATTTCGTATTTTTAAAGTTATTCAAGTAACTCAATCCTAAGCAGACATTCTGCTGAATCCAGACTAGCAGAATCCAGTAAAAAAGGTGTTAGTCTTATAAAGTTGAGCACATTTTAACCAGAGAAATCTGAGTTTTTGGGCCCGGAGTACTTGAGACTCGCTGCATCTGAAGTGATATCACTGAAATATCACTGAAAGGCACTGCAGGAGATTCTGCTTTTCAGTTTCCCAGCCTTCTGCCAGGTCTCTGGCAGTTTACAGGAGCTTCCCAAATGGGAAAGGAAAAAATAAATAATTTAAAGGGTGTATTTGTGAATCAGAGGCTGAGGAAATGTTGTCATGTGAAGGGAATCCCACTGTTAAGCTCAGAAACGTTCCTGTGCTCAAGTGGAAGCCCCAGCAACGCTGCTGCCCAGTCACAGCTCCCACGTAGTGAGGTGGAGATTCCTCGGGGATTATCCAGCCAAAGCAAACACGCTGGAGGAGTCAGGCAGGTGCTTTTGGAGGAGGAGGATGTTTCAAACACCCTCCTCAGCCCTCCACATGACCTGCCTGGCATCCAGCAAGGCTGAGTTAGTCGTAAGGCCAAAGGAGTAAAATGCAGAGGTGTGTCTCCTCTCCATGAAGAGAGCACGACAGCACAGAAATTTCTAAGGCGTCGTGCTCGTTTTTCATCAAACACCCATTAGTAAAATTGTTTTCTTTGCTTTTGACAAATCAGTTCAAGCCCACACACATCCTGCAGGATACATTACACTGGGGGCTTGAGCCTCTTTCATTTCCCAAACAGCTCTGTCACCCTTTTAGTGATTATCTACCAAAGAATTCTATTGCATAGCCCACGACACAATAATTCCCAATATTTACATCCTTTGTAATGAATGGAAGATGCATTGATTGATAAGCCAGATACAGGATAAACACCAACAGAAGTGGCTGAACTTGATTCACATTTTCTGGTGCTGTTGAGTTGCCCTTTTACAAATCTTTTTGGTTTTCTCCTGGCCTCAACAGATTTAGAATGGTATTTCAAAGACCACTGATGACACCATTCAGTAGCTGGCAAGACAAAGAATTCATGGATGGAGTTAATAAGGGGGATAAAAGCAGTCTGTGCCCCAAACCCAACATTTTCCCAGTGCACGTGGGCTGGTTGTGTGAGCCAGATGCAGAGAGCTCCAGGGATGCTACGCCGCAATCCTACAACCCTAATTCTTGCGTATTTAAGACTGTATCTGATTAGGCATTTCTGTATTTTCCGAGCATGTAATTATCTAGCACAGTGCGTGCGAGTCATGGAGTAAACCCAGTTGGGAGCGGAGCACTGGGAAGGGGAGGAAAGGTCTGTACGTGGGTGGGTGGGTTTGTCCCTGTCGGTGATTGCAACAACCGGGGAGTACAGTGTGGAAAAAAGCCTTTCCTGGAAAGAAACTGAGCTGAAATCCCGGCATTGTGCTGCGAGCAGTTATCACCTCCTTGTAGATCACAACGGAGGTGATAACTAGATCCCAGATCTTTGTAGGATCCTCATTAGGAAGAAATTCTTTACTCAGAAGGTGGGGAGGCCATGACATAGAAAAACTGTGGCTGCCTCTGGATCCCTGGCAGTGTCCAAGGCCAGGTTGGACAGGGCTTGGAGCAGCCTGGGACAGTGGAAGGTGTCCCTGCCATGGGATGGGCTGGACTTCAAGGTCCCTGCCAGCCCAAACCTCTCTGTAGTTCTGGTGGTCTGTGATCCAGAACACCCCCTTGGGTACAGTCCCAAGCAGGTGACAGCTGAAGGAATAGCAGTTTCAGGCTTCTCGGAGTTGAAGAATTAACGAAATCCAAGTGTCCTTGCTGTAAATGCAAGGTAAATTATTCATTCTCTCTCTCTCCCCCCTCTTTCCTCCCTCTAGTTCAGTTTTTCTTTTCATGCTTTAATCGTTTTGACACCAAGCTGTACAAAAGTAATTTAAAATTAACATGACTGACACTTGGTAGATAGCAGGACCCAGTGCAGGGCTCCACCTTCTACTGGGAACTGCGGAGAGGGGCTCTGGATTGGCTGCAGGACCTGAGGCAGCTGATGGGGACTAAGGAAAAACACGGCAAACAATTAATTTGCTAATTTAGTTTTCTGTTTAATTTGAGACCAGAAAATTGTCAGGCACTCATCAGCCCACGAGCAAGGCTGAGTGGACTCAGGGCAGTGCTGCGCTCTTGGCAGCAAGGAGGGGATGTGTTTGATTAGCCAGCAAAGCAATTTCTCCTGCCGTACCGGTGGCATTTCACAGCATGTTTGAGCTCTGAGGTTCTGTGGTGTGGCTTTTGTGTCACCTCTCCCCAGTTCGGTGAATTTAGCACAGCTGTCAATGGTCTTTTTTTCACTGGGAAGGAGGTGACATGGACATGTGCGCTGCGGAACAGCTGGGAAAAGTTGTCACATCAAGCAGAACGCGCCATAGCCCGTCACTAACCTGGTACTGCCACACGATGCCTCGGTCAGCCAGAATGCTGACAGGGATAACTCTGCACACCGTGAGTGTAATGGACCTGGATCAGGACTAATGTCCTCTGATGGGGAAAGAAATGCTCTAATTTGATTTCCTCCCTTCAGCTGCCGAGTGTGTAATTTCAGATCTGCGCAGAGCGGGCCCTTTACGCTCGGGTTTGGGCCTATTTTTGATTGATTAAATTGAATTGTATCTATTTATTTCACGCATCTAATTCAAGATTTCACTAGCGGCTCGTCAGAGCGAGAACGTGCACATTTATCGGGAGTGAGAACTCACCACAGCCCTCAATTTCCTCTGATACCTTTGCCGGGATTTGGTGCTGTGCGGGTGAGTGGGTGTGCGAGGAGCTGGGAACGTGTGAAATCAAAGAGTTGGTTGCCAGCAGAGGGAGCGTGGGGCAGGGCCGGGTTCAGCGGGGAGTCAGGAGGCTGGAAACGGGACCGGCTCCCGAGGAAGCATCACACAGCTCTCTGACAGAAAATCCCGAGACTGTTGGAACATCGGCACGGTTTGTTTCCGTCATCCAAATGAACCGAGAGATGGGATCTCGTTTGCAAATCTGGGACCTTCTTGGCCTCCCTAATTCACAGATTCCCTCTTCCCGGCTAAGTGATGCTCCCGGGAAGCCCAAGTCACTAGATGGTACTGTTGCTGTTCAATATTGACGCCTCCGCGGGCCAGCTCCTTGGGAAACTCGCATTTCTGTCGGGAGGGAAGGACGCCTGTGTAATTTGTGAGGGAGACGTGAGTGAGGAGCCGGGGAGAAGTAGGTCAGAACTGCTTCCTGGGATTGGGCTGTGGGAGGGGGAGTGGAGGGGTGGCAAAGATTTTGTCAGGGCTGGTTTGCTTCCAGGTTTGCTGCCCAGAGGGGCACGGGGTCAGGTCCTCACGTAAACTCTGTAAAAGCTGGGTTTTGGTCAGCCTCACTCGTGGTTAAGCCAAGCAGAAGGATGAGCCTTCTGCGGCCACAGCCTGGGGAAGTTTTGTCACTCTCTGACCTCAGGGCACACATAGTCACCTCCTGGCAGGAGGCAACACAGCAAATCTTAGGATCATAGAAAGGCTGATTTGGCTTGCAAGGAACTAAAGCTCATCCCATTCCACCCCCTGCCATGGGCAGAGACACCTTCCGCTGTCCCAGGTTGCTCCAAGCCCCATCCAACCTGGCCTTGGACAATTCCACAGATCTCCAGCTCTCCCCTGAAAGCTGACCCACAGTGAGGGACTGGTCACACAAATTCCTGGAGCGCTCTGAAATCCCCCCAAGCTTTCCAATGACATCATTGCCTGGGTCCCATCCCTGTTACGAGGTCACCGAGCTCTCCCTGGCGAGGGTAACAAACAGGTTATTGTGCTCTGTGCTGCAAACAAGCCCCGGCCCTCCCGGCTCCAGCCCCAGCGGAGAGCGGAGGAGCTGCTGCCTGCCCGGCCTGCGCTCGGGTTTCTGTTAGAGGAGAAAGTCAGGCCAATTAAATCAGGCAGCATTGAATCTCTAATTGACATAAATGAGACAGACAGACAGCTGGGAAGACTGGGAGGAGGGGAGGGAAAGGGGAGCAGGTGCCCTGGATGAGAAAGAGATGGAAATACACCCTAATAGGACCACAGCTTTTCTTATTCTGGGTGTTTACATTAGGCAGCAACATCATGGGAAGTGTCTGAGCCCCCGCTGGAGAGAAATTAGTGAAATAAATACAAGTTACCACAATTGTGGAGTTGATTAGAATGTTCCTAAAAATCTCCAAACAAACCCAAAGGAAAAAAACACCCTCAAAAAGACATTTGAATTTGGGTAGTTAAATTAAGAAATCTGTTTTTTTCCCATGCAGTTTGAACATGAGGCCTTGCAGCTGAACAATTACAAAATCATTTAAAATCATATTTGTTTAATTTTCCACATCTGAGCAGTGCTTGCCCAGGTACTTCCCCCTCTCCTTTTACCAAGGAGTGCTCTTTTGTCTTTAACAGACCTTTCAAACACTAATTTATACAGAAATAAGTTATTTAAATTCATACATTTCAGAAGGATGAGGCATAAAGAGGAGGAACTCACCCAGGTCCCACCCGGCACTGCAGAAGGAACCAGAATTACCAGCCCTCGCTCTGCCTCGCCCAGGGTGTGCCCTGATGGAAACAAACTGTTGGGCATTTTCTCCAAACACACCTCTGCTGCTGCACAGGTGAGAAGCAAAGGTGGAAAAGCATTCCCCAGTGGATGCAGATAACAAGGAGGGGGGAAATACAGTTCTGTGGTGCTGGTGAATCTTCCAGTAGCATGACAGAACAGCAATTTGGGATAATCTCTTACAAACCAACCCTATCTTAGTTTTAAAATAATCAAGATTTGCACATTGTGATGTAAGAACCAGAAATGTTTTTAATTTACATTTACATTCCAGAAACTTTTGAGATCTCTTCCCGAATATTTCAACACATTCTCCTTCCCCATTTTCCCAGCTGGGATAATTTTTTGCCAGCACAGGCAATTCTTCTCGGTATCCATGGGAATTGCCTCCATAATTAGACGTGCACCCAGTGCACAGATCAGAGCGCTCCAACCCAGCAGCTGGAACTAGGAGGCAGGTCTGATTAAATCTGCTCTGCCACGAGGAGAAAAGCCAGCTTTAATGAAACATCACAGGACTCCCTACCCCGTCTTTAAACAGGGCAGGAAAAGGGACTCTGGGATTACTTTGAGAGTGGCTGCTCGTGGTGTGCTCACAATTCACAGAGCAGAAAGCGAGCACTGAGTGATCCAGGGCCTTGAAACTGGGGATCTGCCTCATTAAAAAGGGGCTGATTGCCAGCAGCTTATTAAAGGGGCTTACAGTCACAGTCGGCCTTCAGAACGGCAGTGAAGGTTGGAGGGGTCAGCAGGTGCAGATGGAGGTTTTCTCCAGTTCTCCTCAAGTCAGTGAGATCAGAGTCAGCTTGTAGAGGAACAGCTTGTCTGGGTTTCCTGCCCTGCCCAGCAGTGATTGTTTCCGTGGATCCACCAAAAGACGCAGAGCCAGCCAACAGCTCGTTTTTTTTATTGAATCCCACAAGGGTTTGGGTTGGAAGGACCTTAAAGCCCACACAGTCCCACCTCCTGCCATGGGCAGGGAACACCTCCCACTATCCCAGGCTGCTGCAAGCCCCGTCCAGCCTGGCCTTGGACACCTCCAGGGATGGGGCAGCCACAGCTGCTCTGGACAATTTTCATGGAAAGTAAATGATTTCTATTCCTGCACACCCGGTTCTGCAGGTACAATGTGCTCTTCAGGAAGGGGAGCTGGTGAAAGAGGCAGATGGTCGGATAGAAATTATTAATCCCACACAAGTTTTTTCTCTTTGGCTGCTGCCTCCACTTGGTGTCACAAACCCCACGACTCCTGGGGGCTTCCCCTTTTAAAAAACAGAGCTGGGAGTTGGGGTGGAGCAGACATGTTAAAATTCCAAGTGGTTTGGTGGGTGGGAAAAAAGTGACTTTTAACAAATACGCCGGGGCTGGGGGATCAAACAGGGCTCTGGTCTAGACAGAACTGCACTCCCCGCCTGCCTCAGAAGTTCATACCACACCAGCTGACAGAATTTAGCATCTCGTTTCCCTAACATGATTAAAATGCAGCTCCGTGTCCTGGGGTACTGACAGCCCCTCAGATCTCTCTGCATTCCAAGCCACGTTTCCATTCCCACTGCCGGAGTCGCTCCCTTTGCAAACGCGGCCCTGCGGACGAGCGGCGCTCACGGATCCCAGCAATGCAGGTTGCTTTAGCTGGGGTTTGAACTCAGCCCTTCCTGTAATTCTATGATTTGAATATCATTTTCACAACCCTCGCAAGCAGCAGATGAATGAGAGATTCCTGGCTTTGAGTCAAAAGCTGCCGTAATTAAATGTTTATAAAACACTTTAAGTATGCGAAGTGCTGTTATAGACAAGGAACCAACAGATCTGGCAGATTGGAGCTGGGTTTTAAGGCACAGCAGCAAACAGAGCCCATTTCCCCCACTACATCTCTCTTTCAGAGCTGCTAGCAGAGGGTTACGGAGGCCATCACCGGGTTCCTTTTATTATAACCAGAATAAGTGAAATCAGAATCACTCTCTTTCATATGAATATGTGTAATTCAGAAGTTTTCCCCTCTGTAAGAACTCTCTGAGCAAAGGGCCAGCTTGCTGTTCAGCTCGGGAAGGAACTACCCCGTGGGAAACAGAAATTGCTGCTACTTCTGATCTCTCACATAAAACTGGAGAGCTTCCACCTGTTACAGGTTTCTAACACCATCTGCTGTTTAAAAGGAAGATGGCATTGGAGCTCAGCAGCACCGAGAGCTTGTTTGATAAACCAGGCGCGACACCAGCAAATCTGGAACGTTTCTGTAATTGCCACAATTCCTTTTTTTTTCTTATTTCAAGCCCTGAACATATTTTGACTTGATCTTCATTATGAAGTGAATTATTTCTTCGCCAGAGGAAGAAGAATCTCAGTGAGCAGCAGCCGAATGTCAGGTCCACAACACTTCAGTTTTCATTCCCAGTCATGAGGCTGTGTCACTTCAGCACCAACACAAATTTCAAGCAGTGTCACTCTCTCCAAAGCTTGGCCCAAAGAACCGAGTTAAAAATGTTTTCATAGGAGAGAGCCGTGGTCTCCCTGGGGCATGAGGAGGTCAAAGCAAATCATTCTTTCTATTAAAAATAAAAATATTGACCTTTAGCTGGCTCACACTGCTCCCTGTAGGACAGAATAAACATTCTAACCGAGGATTCTTCTGATGCTTCCTAATTGAAGATAAAAAGAGATACAAACTTTTGTCCCAGGAAAAACAACAGAACCCAGGAGCTCATTACACATTTAAATTGAAGGCCTGACAACTACTGCTCTTAGTTTTGGTTGCAGATATTTGTAATAACAATTTTTTCTAAAACAAAAAGGCTTTTCTCCGAAGGGGTCCCTGGCCATTGACCCTGTGACAAGCAGGGGTTTAGACCAAAACCACCCTAAATCTCAAAATCCAACACCAAACAGCTCTGGGATTTTTCTCCAGTCCGATCCCATCATCCCAGTTACAGCATCACCCCCCACCTCTCGCATTTCTCACCCCCTCCACACATCATTTAAAGTCAGTGGCTCCTTTTGTGAGCGGTCGGCTCCTCACCCCGGCACTTTCCCTGCACTTCGACAAAAGAGACCTTTTACATGTCAATTTATTTTCAGACAAGCATATCTGAAAGGGAGTTTCCCTCCGGAGTCGAATTAGTATTAATGGCAGGTGTTCAGTGGCACACAAAGGGAGGGAGGCAGCGCCTCGGCTGAGCTGAGGCACTAAGACAGCTTGATGTTTTAATAACCAGAGGCAAGGAATGGAGTGGCAGCGGACCTGCGGCTTCCCCGGCGTGAGTGAAGGTTTTATTCAGAGCCCCCATGTACTGCCGAAAGAAGATCTTGAAATATTTGAAATGTTTTCTTTGCCTTGAAAGAGGGATTAAATTGTTGAATATTCCATGAAAGCGCAGCATCCACCCTACATCCCGTGGAACTCACTCACAGTCACCGAGTACTTCCGAAGCCTCCCGCGGCCTTGGGAAGAGGCCGTGGCCACCACGAGGAGGTGGTGGCACCAGGAGGCCTCCAACTGCACAGTTCACCATCCTCCAGTGCCTAGAGATGCTGAAAGGAGAATTACACGGACTCACTCAAAGCTGGGAACTTGGAGAGAGATTTGCATTAAAGTTTAAAAAGTTAAAACCACAGATCAGTCGCTCAGTGAAGTTTCAATATGAAAAAGAAAGAGAAGATGATTGCTGGGAAAGCTACTGGCCTTCAGTTTTAAACTGAATCTTGATGGGAATATTTCCCAGGTCGGAAAATATTTATTGATGTCCTGGTGAATTTCACAGAGGTCAGCAACACAGTGAGAAGAAGGGAAACATCCTCTCAGCCAGGTCAGCCCCTTACAACAGAAAAATGGCAGATTTATGCCCAAAATAGGAAAATTTAACCTGTATTTATATAGATTTGTTCAATATTATTTTGGGGTTCCTTGACTTTGGATCAATATGCTCTTTCTGCACAGGTTATTTCCAGGTAGACTCCGCAATTTGAGGCTGGATTCTGGGATTTCTACTCCTTTGAGCTTTCATTCAGACCTACAAGACAAAAGGTTAAAGATCAAATCCACTATGAAGTGCCTGAACTAACAGAAGTAGCTTTCCTTGTAAAGATGTCCTTATGTAAGTTAAATCTATTTTCATCCCTTTTAAAACCAAGACAATTTGTGATATCCTCTGTAGCCTCTTTGTCCCACATTAGAGCTGAATGACCCCAAACTCCTGTAAGAGCAAATCATTTGGTCTCTCACCCCTCAACAGGCATTAGATACCGAATTTTCACCTCAAATAATGCAATTTCAGTTAACATGACAACAGTATTTTGGCAAAGGTCAGGACAAAACCAGAAAAGGAAGGAAAGAGCCCAACCCATCACAAACATCTACAGCTCTCATATACAGAAAATTCACAAGTCCATTTTTATTGAGCACTGGAATTAAAAAAGTAACAGCACTTGCTTAATCTGGAACTAAAAACCAAGACATTTTTACTTATGGATCACTCAGAACAATGTGGTTAAAAGCCCCCTGGAGAGGAAAGTGTAGCCCTTCTTGTTCTCTCTGTTCTCCAAGGGGATGGGGGTTTCAGAAGCTCCGGCTGCACCAAGCACAAAGTTCTTCTGATTGGAGACCCTAGAGTGGCAGAGGGGTGTGCTGCTCCTGGTTTTGGGGTCTGACACCCCAGGTTTTGGGGTCTGACACCCCAAGTTTTGGGGTCTGACACCCCAGGTATGGTCTCATGGCCAGGCAGAACCTGCAGCAGCTGAGGGCTGCTCTCCCCCTGCCCACACTGATCTGCACCTGGTTGTCCCCCACACCTCTGAGTTGTCCCCAGCTGGCCTCACACCACATCACAGGGAGGATTTAGCAAGGGCTGTAATGTTTTTCCTGACTGATATTTGAAAACATTTGCAATTTCATACAAATAACCAGTTATTCCCCAAAAAAGGACAAGTATTTGGTTTAAGACTCCCTAAACCCCAGGGTTTAAGAGCACTGATCTCCGTCCACCCATGGTGGGTTGACATCCAACCCCATCCAACATTCCAGACCTTCCCTCAAAACACAGTGTAGGAAATATTCTGAAAATCTGGGGAGGTTCCTGCAGCACCCAAAAGTACCCTAAGGGACTGAGCCCAGCTCCAGAAAAAGGTTTGTGATTATTGTACTGGTTGCAGGTAAAATTTGCTAAATGCTAAAACTTGCACAGCTCTGGCACAAGAGTCACTGTGGACTTGTAGGGAACATCATGCCACAAGTATTTCTGGGGAAGGCATTTTGGGTGGTGGAGTGTCCCCCTCCCCAAATCTCAGCAAAACATTGAATCCCTCTCTGCTGGGGTTGGTAGCAATACCAACCAGAAGATCCACTGTGGACTGGTGCTGGCCTCCTCCTCTCAGAAGCACTGGACATTCAGGCTGCACTTGGAATAAAGAAAGAAAAATATTTTGACTATTTCAGCTTCTCACTGGTTGCTCACAGGATCTGCTTGGATGAGGGTAGAGGAGAAGAACACTGTATCTCATCATAATTATTTTTACGGAATTCTCCATCTTAGAGCCAACTGGGAGTGAACAAAAAAGCAAGTTTCCTCTCTAGTGACATGGTCTGCTAAAAGTAGCAGAAATTCACATGAGAACCTTTGGTGGCTCCAGTCACATCCTTGAACTCTGTTTGCAGCCCTTGTATTAATCCTACTGCTCCCAGAAACTGCCACCATGGAGCTCTGGCAATTCCTGCAGGTCAGAATGGGGTGGGTGTTTATTTCTAGCACAGTTTACCTCCAAGTGTTGGTTTCTATAAGCACAGAAGCGTCCTGAGAGTAAGAAATTGCCCATTCCTGTTGGTTCTTGCCTCATTCCAGGAGTGGTTCTGGTCACCTCCCCCTGAGAGGAGGTAGCGAGAGGCTGCCCTAAGCAGCACTGCTGGTTTTCAGGGCCTGAGCAGAAGCTTTGCAGCTTTTCCGGAAGGCAGACAAGGAGCACTGTCCCTGCATAGCACGGAGGAACGAGCTGGGAACGAGCGGGAAATGACCGGGAGCCGCCCGGGGTCGCTGGTCCTGCAGCTCACGGTCAGTAACAGGATGGCTCCTGAATGACGTTTATTGTACGAGTCAGAAAGAAACCCTGAGTTACCGGCTGGAGAACAAACTTAAATTAAAAAAATAAAGGGTGGTTTAGTTCAGAGGTTCCTACTGAGGGGAAGGAAAAGCCCAAATGGTAAAAGCAGCAGCCAGAGCCAGCCCAAAGCCTTGGCTTGCCAGGGAGGAGGTTCTGTGGTCCTCCCCACCAGGTGACAAACTCCCCAGTGATGGGAGAACACGGAGATGGGATGGCAGAGGAAAGGAATGAGCAAAGCTAGGAGGTGTCCTGGCCTGCTGAGCATCTGCTGAAGGGCTTGGAAAAAACGTGGTTTATATTTTGTGTTCAGAGATCCGAGCTGCTGCCCGGGCTGTGGGGGCATGGGAGAGAGGGAGGAAAAAAGGCTGCAAAATCCACCTTGTGTGGAATAAACACACAGGACTTGGAGGGGAGGGAGGTCCTTGTGGAGTGCTGCTGGCTGGGAGGCTGCAGGGCTGGCTTTGGGAAATACATCCAAAGGTTTGAGGGAAGAAAAACCTCAAAGCCTAAGCCCCAAGTGTGACACAGTCTTCCAGCTGCCGTGGAGTTGGAGAGGATCAGTTCCAAGAAATGCTGTAGCAACAACAAATACCTGGCCCTACACAGGGAAGGGTGAATCAGAGCTGCTTTTTAGTGCCACTTGACATCAGTTATACATTCTAGTTCTCATATACACAGATGGATATCTTTAAAAATTGACAATTTACACATCAAAAAAGTTTTACAGTGAAGTTCTCTCAACAAAGATCAGTCCACACGAGGAGGAGCCAGTCTTTCAGGAGCAGGAAGGCACTTGGCCTTTTGAGAGCAAGTCCCCAGGAGAGCCCCTGTGCAGACCCTGCCTGTGCCCTGTCCCCCTCTTCTGTAGGTGTGCAAAATCTGGGCTGTTCCTGCACCGTGGGGTCTCACAGGGTGGTGGAGGGGAGCTTCTTCACCCGCCTTTGTGCCAGGATGGAGGATTCGATGGGCTTCAGCTGAGGGCTTGGCTTGGAGCTGTTCAGTGCTGAGTATGTGGCAGCCATGGCGCCCTGGAGAGAGGCACAGAGGAGTCACTCAGCTGCAGGAGAGCTCCTTCAGACTCGTGGCTTTACAAGACAGTGGACCAAAGCAGCCACACTCACAAACAAAGCCAAAAGCATCTTTATTTCTTCAACTCTCCCTCCTGCACTGACATGCTGTTAAAGAATCTCCCCTTTCTTTTCTCTCAAAAACCCCAGCTTGTCTGTACTGCCTGCCCTGGCTTGCACCTCTGCAAACTGCACCCATCCTGCTTTCCCTCTGAAGATTTTGTACCTTTACAAGCTGAATGTCTTGGTGATTGAGTTGGCTCTGGGGTAAACTGTCCTTCTGGGTTATCCAAGGGTGCTTCAGAACCTGCTTGGCTGTGAGACGCTGGTGAGGATCTACGTGGAGCATCTTTGATACCAGATCCTACAGGCATCATTTGGAAAGTCAGACTTTAGAAGATTTCATAATTAAATGGAGAAAGAACCCCACCTGTGTACACCCCCAGATTAGGATTTAAATGCAGAGGCCAAGGTTAAAGTCTCCAGACGTCAATGTCTTTTTGTATGAAATATGTTTTTGGCAGGCCTGGGGGATATAACACACAGCAAACTCCACTAAGGTCAAGCATGAGGTTGGTTTTCCATGCAAATATCCACAGCCAGAGCTAAAACAAAGCTGCTGTGGAAGGATATGTGTGGGGTAGAAGCTGCAGTGCTGGTTTTCTTCTCTCTCTTTTGTGTTCCCTCCCCAACCTGCTCTAAATTTGCCTCACAGCAACCCCAACCCCTGAGTGTAACACAAATATCAAACCCTACCTTGGCCATGTCAGAAATAGTGTCCCAATTGCCCCCACTGATGGAGAACTTCCCCCCTCCTATCCGTGTCAGGATCTCTTCTGGAGTGTCATTGGGACCATTTGCAAAGGGAGTGCAGCTGGGGAGAGAGGAGAGAGCCCTGGATTTACTGACCCAGGCAGGAGGAGAGGCACACTGGGGACAGGGGTCACAGCCCCAGGCACTGCCTTACCCTGCCAGCATCGTGTACAGCAGCACCCCCAGGCTCCAGATGTCACAGCCCTCGTCGTAGCCTTGACGTTTCAGGACCTGAACACAACAAGCAAAGGGAAAAAGTGTGTTTGGTTCCTTGTTGTTGAACTTATTTCAGAAGAGGGGCTTGACCTGGGTGCAGTCCATATGCAAAGCTTCCAGAGCTGGACAGAGCAGCAAAATCTGGGACTAAAAGATCAGGATTCAAAATAGATTCACTACTACAAGTGGTATTCCTGTAATTGCCTCTTCCAGGGCAGGCTGGAGATGGGAACAGGGCCCACTGTGCCAAGTGGGAGCACAGGTTAGGGGAGGGACAAGGGGACTGCTGGAGGATCTCAGGTCTGTAAGGTGCTCACCTCGGGTGCCACGAAGTTTGCTGTGTAGCAGGGGGTCATGAGGAGCCCGTTCTCTGCCCTGAGCTGCTTGGCAAAGCCAAAGTCACAAATTCGGATGCTCTCGGGGTTCCCTGATTTATCCACGTAGAGGATATTGCTGGGCTTCAGGTCCCTGTGAACCACCTGTGGAGCCAAGAAAGGCCTGTGCTCGTACCCCAGGTAGATAAAGGTCTGCAAGCTGCCTGAGGTCACCCATCCCCTGCTCTGGCCCCATTTGCTTTGCCAAGAGGGCAACACCAGCAAGAAATATTTGTCAAGATGGGGCAGAGTTACTCCCTGGAGGAGAGGGAGTGCAGTGTAATGCCAGGGAGCTTCCCAGGAAAACAGTTGTGGCCACACTCACCCCTTGGGAATGCAGATACTCCACTGTTTTACAGATCATGTGCAGGACTGAACTGGCTTCTCTCTCTGAGAAAAATTTCTGTCTGAGGATTTTATCCAGCAGCTCCCCTCCCCTCATGAGCTCGGTCACCAGGTACACGTACTTCCCATCATCGTACACCTGCCAAAGAAAACATGGGTGGGGTGACCAAAATGTGCTTCCAGAGCTTCCCTTTTGTACTTCCATCAACAAGGAGCAGGCAGGGATCAGCAGAGGTGGCTCTGGGGATGCTTCCCCACCTCAGAATCATGGAATATCCCAACCTGGAAGGGACCCACAGGGATCATTGATCCAGCTCCTGGCCCTGCACAGACCCCCCAACAATTCCAGCCTGTGCATCCCTGGGAGCTCTGGCAGCCTTGGGTGGTGCCCATTCCCTGGGGAACCTGGGCAGTGCCAGCACCCTGTGGGGAAGAGCCTTCTCCTGACAGAAACAGCAACTCGTGGAGCTGGGATGTTGAACTCTGCTGGGGCTGAACTCTGCCCTGCCAGCCTGCACTTCCTAAACCAAGGCACAGGGAATGTCTCCAGCCACACTCACGTCTTTCAGGGTGATGATGTTTGGGTGCTGCCCGTACCGCAGCAGGATCTCGATCTCCTCAGAAGGGTCTCGCTTGCTCTTGTCAATCACCTGCAAGAGTAGGGACACACTTTAGTCACCACAGATGGGGAAGGGGCCAGGACAAAGCACAAGAGCTGAGTTTGGAGCCCTGCAGAGCTCCTATGCTGTATCCACTCCCTGCCCCCTCATCTCTTTAGCTCCTTAAATTGATTCATCAGTTCTGTGTCCCCAGCCCACAAAATTTTATGTCTTTTGTTAAGACCTAATGTAGCCACAGCTTTGCACAGGAAGATGAGACAACCCCCTCTGAGGGAGGAAGACACTGCTTCCCTGCTATTCCTAGGGAAGTGCAGATATATGCAGAGCAGCACAGAAATTGTCCTTTTACATCCTAGATGTGCCTAAAGCTCATCCTGTTGCACCTCCTGCCATGGGCAGGGGCACCTTCCACTGTCCCAGGCTGCTCCAAGCCCCATCCAACCTGGCCTTGGACACTGCCAGGGATCCAGAGGCAGCCACAGGTGCTCTGGGCAAAGATGTAACAGGGGAGCTCAGTTGGGAGGGCAGATCCCAGACCTTGACTGCGTACTCCATGTTGGTGGCCTTGTGGATGCAGCGCTTGCAGACGGAGTAGGAGCCGACGCCGATGGCCTCCTTCACCACGTACCCATCGCTGAACTGGACGTTCTTGCCATGCAGCTGCTGCCAGGGCACAAAGGAGAGCTGAGCTGGGAGGGTTCAGGGAAGGGTTTGTGCAACTTGGTGAGTTAACTGCAGCACAGAGAGAGCTGTCAGACTGTCTGCTACATCCCACAGCTTCTCCTCCCGGCGGGGAGCGGGAGGAGAGGAGAACAAGGCAGATATAGGTCAGTGGGCCAACACTGCCTGCACTGAGCACGGAGCCTTTGCCTGAGGTTGCCCAAGTCATGGGCATTACAGGCCCCCTGCCAGCACAGATCCACCTGGGGACAGGAAAACCACAGCCTCACACTGCCCTGACAGCCTGTGCACAATGTGACAGTCAGTGGGGATGAAAGAATAGGAGGCAAGAATTCCAAAGAGAACTGCCTCAGGCTCCAGGTGGTGTAAAGGTCCTGCAGACCTGGAGCATCCCTGCACCTCCAAAGAGCTGCTCCTCTGTCCCCATTCCTTACCTGCACAACTGAATGCAGGGGTGGCTGGGCAGGTTTCACTTTGCCATCCTCCATTAACCCAGTTGCCACGAAACTGAAGCCTCGAAAGAGCTGATGAGCCCCTGCACTTGGGGGGATACCTGGGGAATCTGCAGCAGGAGTTAAGAGACAGCTGGAGAAGAGTCTGAGGAGCAGAAGTCTCCCCCTTGCTCCCAGGAGCTGCAGCTGCTGTAGATTATTAGAGACAGGAACCACACCAGCAGCACTGAGCTTACTCCTAACATCCCACAGAGAATCATGGATTTGTCCCCCTTGGAAAAGCCCTCTAAGATCAGCGAGTCCAAAAATTCCCCCAGCAGTGCCAGTGTCCCCAAGTGCCACATTCACATGGCTTTTAAACCCCTGCAGGGATAGTGACTCCAGCACTGCCCTGGGCAGCCCGTCCCATGGACTTACAACCCTTTTGGGAGAAGAAATTTCCCTGATATCCAACCTAAACCTTCCCTGTGCAGAAACCTTATCCTGCTGGTGCCGGATACTCCCTGGTGTGAAGCCACAGGGTGACATCTCCCAGGAAAACTGGGCTTTGCCTCAAGTCATACAAACCTTTTGGTGTCCGTGACGTGAATTCTGTGTCAAAATAAAAGGTGTCATCTGGCTGGCCCACTGCAGGCTTGAAAGGGGGTTTGATTTCCCTGCGGTACAGCTTCTGCAAAACACACAAACCCCAAAAAACAGCTGCAAAAACAGCTTGGAAATGCTCCCACAGGCACTTTCTCCCAAAGGGTGCAGAGGCTGGTGAGGAATAAGGGCCAGGAAGAGATTTTGTGAAACTCTGTGTCTTAGCATTTTGCTACAGCTCAGTACAGGCAGCCCAGGTATGAGACAGTTACGTGACAGAGAATTTGGGGTTTGGAAAGGGTTGTTGGAATGGATGGGGACAGGGGCTGGTGGCTCTCCCAGAGCTGCCCAAGCATCAGGACTGTGCTATTCCTGCTGCCAGAACTGTGAACTGCCAGAACTGGTGCTGAGTGGTGCAGAAATTTGTTCCTTCTGATACTCACATTCCAGTCGATGGTGGAGTAGAAAGGGTGGCGCTTGATCTCCTCTGCCCCATCTGGCCCAGACCCTGCAAGAGACACCACGGGTCCTGTACTGAACCCCCAACAAAGCAGAGGGGACAGCCAGGGAGGCAGCACAGCCAGATGTCACAGAGAGCCTGGCTGGGATCACCCCAGTGCCCTGAGCCAGCGCAGGTGTGAGCATGCTGCTGACCCAGGGGGATGTGAGAGGCCCCCATATGGCATCAGGAGCATTCAGAAATAATAATTATTTAAAAAAAATCTTACCCAATCTGTTGGCTGGATTCCTTTTAAAAAGGGCTCGCAGGAGGCTCTGAGCCTCAGTGCTCAGGAACTGTGGCATGCCCAGTTTCGCTCTGGGGAGGAAGTTATGCAATGAGCTGGAGGTTTGAAGAACTCAACCCACAAGACTGCAGCACCTCCACCCCAAAAGGCACAATCATCTCTCTGGCATTTACACTGCACCCTTTCAATGGATGGCTGATATGGCACCACTTGCCAAATAAAATTGCAAGAGCCCCCAGTTGCAACACCTCTCCTGTGAAGAGAGGAGAGAGAAACTCTTACTTGAGGATGAGGGTCATCGTCTCCTTACGGTCCTTCCCCTGGAAGGGCAGTGCCCCCGTGAGCATTTCAAACTGGGAGGGAAAGAGAAGAAGAGGGATCGTGTCTGAGCAAGGCTCAGGGCTGCACAGGTCCCACTGCCCCTTCCTGCTTGTGAGGGGTCCCAAGCCTGGCTCTGACAGAGCTCAGCTCCCAGGGTTTGCATGGGAACGTGTCCAGGCAGCGCCTGCTCCTGC
Source organism: Aegithalos caudatus (assembly GCA_013389925.1). NCBI lineage: Eukaryota > Metazoa > Chordata > Aves > Passeriformes > Aegithalidae > Aegithalos > Aegithalos caudatus. Next base: position 408,910 of record WEIU01019901.1, on the reverse strand, counting down.
CGGAGCCCTGGGATCCAGCAGCTGCCAGACGGTGGCACCAGATCCGCACTGACAGCCATGGCCCGGCGCTGGGGTGGACACGGGCACCCCCTGCACCCCACACACCCCCCACACAGACCCCCATGCACCCCACAGACACCCCCCCACACCCCACAGCCCCCTCACACCCCAGCACCCACTGCCACAGCAGCTTTGAGGGACCAGCGCTCCTGGCTGGAGCCCCTTAGGGAGCTCTCTGGGGGGTGTGGGGAGCCCCCCTCCCCAGCCAGCAGGTCTGGAGGACACACAGAGCCCTGTCTGGTGCTCCAGAGCGGGGGCAGCTGCCATTCCCAGCCCTGGACAGGGTACCCACCATGAGGACCCCATAGGACCACCAGTCAGCGCTGTGTGAGTGGCCCTGGCGATTCACCACCTCTGGAGCCATGTACTCCACGGTCCCACAGAAGGAGTAGGCTTTCTTCTCATGGTCTATGGCCTCCTTACTCAAGCCAAAATCTGCACAAGAGAAAGCTGTCAGCACACAGCCACTGCTCCAAACATTTCAAGCAGCTCTGTATTTCAGGAGTCAACCTTGCTGGAGCCCCAGGCTCTGTGGAGCCCCTTACCTGTGAGTTTGATGTGCCCCTCTTCATCCAAGAGGATGCTGCAGCAGGAATGAAAAACAAGTTGTTACTGTCTGTGGTAAGGGCTGGTGAGAACAAGCACAGCAAGGGATGGTCTGAGATCATTCTTTGGCTCCCAGAATCCAAAGGAAAAGTTACCTGTCCCTTCTCCCAGTGCTTTAAGCTCCACCAATCAAGACAGGAGTGGGGCCAGGAGCAGCTCCCTCCTCTCCACACCCTCAGCTTCACAGTAAACCAATGGTCCCAGAGGTTACCCCCCTCTGATCCCCATATACCCCAGGCAAGGATAACCAAGCTGGAATGGGCTCTGCAGAGCCCAGCCTGGTTCCTTCTCCCACTGAAGGCTCTCAGGGATCTCTGCTCAGCCCTGTGGCACACACAGCTCCTGCCTGGAACCACTGATGTGAGGAGCAGCAGCCTTGGATTGGCACCACCACCTCCCATCTGTCCAGCCCCTCTGGAAGGCAGGAGCTGTTCCCTGGCTCCAGGCTGGGCTGGATGCAGGGCTGGGATCCTGCCTCAATTGGCCACACGTACTTCTCTGGCTTGAGGTCCCTGTAGATGATCCCCAGGCTGTGCAAGTGGTCGAGGCCCAGTGCCAGCTCTGCCAGGTAGAACTTCACATCCTCCTCAGTGAACATGACCTGCAGGCAGGGAGAAAGCAGAGAGCTGCTGGGTTACAATGCCAGCAGCTCCCCTGCACCCAGGCAAGACCTTCCACATCCATGTTGCTTCCCCCTGCCCTAAGTTTTCCAGACTTCATTCACCATTCAAGGTTTGGATCATAACGGACCTTAATGGATCCAGCGCCACCCCTGCCATGGCAGGGACATCTCCCATTGTCCCAGGCTGCTCCAAGCCCTGTCCAGCCTGGTCTTGGACATTGCCAGGGATCCAGGGGCAGCCACAGCTGCTCTGGGCACCCTGTGCCAGGGCCTCACCACCCTCACAGGGAACCTTCCTTCATTCTAAAACAAACTGACATTCTTTAAATTCTCGTTCTTTAGGAGATGCTCATCTGAAGCTGTTGCAGAGGTGGGACCTGCCACCTGTGCTGCTGCTTTTCTGCTGGAGCACAGGGCTCCCACAACACCCTCTCCTGGTGCCAGCTCTGGACTAGCAGCAGGCTGGAGGCTGCTTTCACCCTTTCAAGGACTGCAAGGGTCAGTTACTTCTCCAGGCCATAAGCAGAGATGAGCTGAGCCTGAGCAGCCCACCGAGATGCCAGAGCATACCCACCTCTTTGGAAAGCCGAGTGAAAAGGTCACCTCCTCTGAGGAAATCCAAGATGAGGTACAGCTTCCCCTCTGTCTGGAATGCTGAAACACAAGCCAGAGCAGGAATCAGACCCCTGCACTGAGGGAAGGCTCAGTGGTGTTACATTAATCACTTAAATCCCAGTGGCTCCAGCTGGGCACATGCCCTGCATGGTTCCTGGGTTAAATGCAGGTAGGGCTGATGGGCTAAAGGAGATGTCCTGTCTCTGCTGCTGAAATGGGAGCTCCCCACAGCACTCTGGCACTGCAGAAAATCCTCATTTTATGGGGGTCTGGTTCCCTTTCTGCCAGTGATACCCTCCTGAAAGGGCTGTTTTCCTGGGAGAGGCACTGGTCACCTTACAGGGAACAAAGCTGTCCTTGCCTTCCCTAGAGTCAGAGCATTAACCCTGCCAAACTCCAGCTCGGCTAGTTAGCTCTGCTTTCTCCTTTTCTTGTGGTTTAATGTTTTAATCCCAGGGATTTGATGTTTAAACCTCCTCTCCCAGTCCACACTCAGTTGCCCATTCCTTAGCTGGAGCAGGCAGTGGGACCACAGATCCTTCCAGGAAAGGATTTGTCCTCAGGGGATTGTGCTTAAGGGCAGCCAGAGTCTTCTGGAGCTGCAGCCCCTCTCCCAGCACCCCAAAGAGCTGCACTCACCGTAGTGGAGTTTCACCACAAAGGGATGGTTGACATCAGCCAGGATGTCCCTTTCTATCTTTGTCCTCAGTCGATCCCGCACTGTGGGAAGAGAGGAGGAGCTCAGACACAGGAAAAGGCCCTTGGGCAGTGTCCAGCCCCATCCCAGCCTTAAGCACCAAGCTCCTTGAGCCAGGAGTTTGTTTTCCCACCTCCATCATAATGCTCTTGAACAGATGAAAGAAAAGGAGGATGTTTTGCTGGGATGAAGATCCTTCTCTTTCACCCAGCCCACCCCAGAGCCAGCAGTGACTGCTGTGACATTTCCCCAGTGCTGCTGAAGTCCCAGAGGATCAGAGCACTGCAGGAGGACTCTTCCTCCTACCTTTCAGTGTTGCCTTCTTGAGCACTTTCATGGCATAGAGGTGGTTGCTGTCTGGGGGTGTTATTTTTCTCACCAAGAAAACCTGAGGCAGAAGAACACCACATCCGTCAAGTACTAAACACTGGCAGTAGGAGCTGGATGCTTCCCAAAGTGGCAAACCCCAGAGTGTCCTTAAGAAGCTCAAGCTTTCCCATGGGGTTTCCAGGGAAGTGCTGTGTGTGGTCTCCTCTCATCCCTCAGTTTTATGCTGCACTTTCCTCCTTTCCAGCCTTCCACATCTCCTGAGTCCTGCAGCTCCCATGGGGCAGGGGCTGATGCCTGGGAGCTGTGACTGGAGGCACTGATGCTTCACTAAAACCTCCTGGTGTGCCAGTCACATCAACCCTGTGTTATTCAGGTCCTGCATCCTCTGGATCTTCATCTCCTTCCCTTCCCTGGTGTCTCATCCTATCTGGTCTTAGGCAGCATCAAAAGGATACCACCTGCAAGTGTGGTAGGCTTGGCAGTGCTACTGGTTGGACTGGATAATCCCAGAGGTCTTCTCCAACTTTTCTCTGACTCTACAAAGCCACTGCTGCATTTGCAGCACACAGTCCTGTCCAAGCCCCCGCTGTCAGCTGTAACTGACTGACCCCAAGATGATTTAATGTGTCAGCAGATGGTCTGTAAGAGACCTGGATTACTGAAACTGATAAGAGCTACAGGCTACTTCCTTCCTCCTTCACAGAAGGGAAACTGGACCATAGACAGGGGCCAAACCCAGCCTGGGGCACACAGCAGCAGTTCTGAGAAGGGAGGAACATGTGCAGGAACATTCCTGGGAGTCAGGAAAGTGGTTTTGTTGGGGATGGTTCCTTTCATCACCAGAATTATTTTCCTGGCATGGCACATAGGAAGAAGTGATCTCACCTTGCCAAAAGAGCCCTGTCCCAGCACCTTCAGGAGCTCAAACTGTGAGGGATCAGCCTTCTCAGAGCCCTCCTTCACATGGTGTGTGATGTTGATTTCCTGCACGACACTTTCTCCCTGAAACAGAGGGCACAGGGTTGGCAGGGACTCCTGAGCAAGGGAAAGCAGCCTGGTGGGATTCTGGAACAAGGACTGCAGCTCCAGACTCACAGGAGCCACAGCTGAGAGAGCCATAAAGGTTGGTGCTTGTCACAGGTATCAGCATCTGTAATCAATAATTCAGGGTACGGAGGACCAGGTAAATACAGAGCCCTCCCTCCCAACCACAGGAGCTGCTTTGAACTACATTTCAGAAGAGTGCCTGAGAAGCACCTTCCTTTTTGAGGCACTGGTAGCAAAAACAGGAGTGTTTATGCCACTAAAAATCCCACAACACAAAAAATACGGCACTGTTGTCAAAACAGGGCCAGGGCTGGCAAAAACCAGACATGTTGGAGCCCATCTGCTCAGCAATCTGAGCAACTCTGCAACATAAGTCTTAGTGCATCTTCAGCACATACAGATGATGCTTTAACAGACTCCAGCCTTCAAGAAGATTGAGGGGAAGCCAAGGTCTCTGGCACATGTTTTGTTTAAAACACATTATTTTACTTAAAAAAAAAAATAAAGAAGAAAAAATAGATCTAATCAGCATAAATAGAATAAACTTACCAAGGGAGCTGGGCCAGCAAAGACACAGACCCTGAGGTGATGCTGAAACACCACCTATTCCCAGCAAAACGTTTGGACCCAAAGGACAGTAATTATGTTCAAAAATGCATTAAACTCTGCTGTCCCCAGCCCTGGGGACGCTGTGGCCAGCAAAGGCTGCAGAAAGCTGTAACTACAATTTGTTTTTTTCCTTTGCAGAGTTGGAGAAAAAACTTACACGTTGTTTTCTAGACCTATTCAGACACTTTGTCTGGAACCAGTTCATCAAAGCAGCTTTTAAAGCCAGCCAGAGCCAGGTGCCAGCCCTGCCTGTCCTCCTGCCCAGCCCACTCCCACTCTCCAGTGCCCATGGATGTGGTTTCCCACCTGCACCGAACTCCCTCCCTTCCCCTCTCTCAGGCCCAGTTTGTCTCAGTTTAGGAAGTTACCATGGATTTTTAGGCTTTGTTTCCATGGTGGCAGCTCTGTTCTCTCCTGTGCTACTCAGGCACTCAGGGCAGGGGCACAGGAGCTCCCTGTGTTATCCTGCCTTTCCCTGGGCTCGGTGATCACAGGCAAAAAAGATCCCATAATCCCTTAAACAACACATTTTTGTGTTCCAGATGATCTCCCAGCTTAAACCAGCCACTTTGCACTTCTGGGTCCATCTGGAGGCTTAGTCCCTGCAGACAACTGCTGTGAGGAACAGCTTCCCACCTCCAGAGCTGGAGCAGGAGCCAGCCAAGGTCAGCGCTTCCTGCCAGCTCAGCTCTCCAGGGAGAGAGCCCACAGCAGGGAGACCCAAAAATGGACCCATTAGGAATAAATTCTTCCCTGTGAGGATGGGGAGGCCCTGGCAAAGGTGCCCAGAGAAGCTGTGGCTGCCCCTGGATCCCTGGCAGTGTCCAAGGCTAGGTTGGATGGGGCTTGGAGCAGCCTGGAACAGTGGGAGATGTCCCTGCTGTGGCAAGGGTGGCACTGGATGGGCTTTGAGGTCCCCTCCAGCCCAGACCATCCTGTGATCCTCCTGCCACAGAAACACTTTGAGAAGCCAGTTGGTATCTTGCTGCCACAAGGGATGATTTTCCCTCATGGAATCATCCACTAACTTGGAATTCAACACTCAGGATTCTTGTAACCGGCTCCTACAGCCTGGCTGGCAGCACACACAAGTCTCCAACACATAAAGCATCTTTGTGCCACCGAATTCAGCTCCTTCCAGTGTCACCATAACAAACCATTCCAGAAGGCAGAGAAAGAAAAGCAAATCCATGGGAAACATCATCCAGGGGCAGGAAGGGAAGCAGAGGGAGGTGGCAGCGGGAGGTGGCAGCGGAAGGTGGCAGCGGTACTGACCGGACTGGCGAGCTGGCTGGGGGCAGGCAGCTGCAGGCTGCAGGGCTTGGCTCGCTGCTTCCTCTGCAGCCAGAGCGTCAGGAGTGCCCGCACACGGCGCAGTTTCGGGTCCCTCTGCATTGTCCCATCCCGATCAACATGGTCCGGCCCCGGGAACGGCGGCCCCGGCCGCAGCAGGAGCTGCAGGTGCCCGCGCCAGCGGCGGATGCGCAGTGGGGACGAGGCTCGGTGGCACGCAGAGAGGTTCATGCTCCCCCACCCCAGCAGCAGCACTTGTGGTTGAGGCTTTTTTGGGTTTTTTGGGGTTTGTTGTTTTAAAAATATAGTAACAATATCACAGCTTGTTGCTGGTGTAGGGGTTCCCTGGCTCAGACAAGGCAGGAAACACACACGGGCTCATTAAAATGATTTCCATCTAATGCTGCCTGAAGTTCACGTCAGGCTGGGAGCTTGGGGGTATTCCCACAACAGGGGAAATTGTGAGAAACCACTTTCCTCTCTAAAACAGAAGAGAAAAATTCTCAAGAACCCACCCAGAAGTGTGACGAAACCATGGAGGGTTGCACGTCTCTGCTCTCCCGCTGGCACAGGGATGAGGGGTCACCCATGATGGGATTCCTCTGGGAATGTTTGGATTTGCATTCAGCCCTTCACTTGCCTTATGCTGCACAACAGTACTGGCTATGGAGCCTGGAATTATTTATCTGCGAGCCTCCCTGAAGGTCCATGTGAGGTGTTTTTAAGGGCATTTCTTGTTTCTGAACCCACCATGGCTCAGATTATTAGCAGGACAGAGCAGAGGAACTGAGAGGGCTTGTTTTGCCCCCTTCCCCACCCAAACCTGCTCCTCTCTGACCTTTCCATCAGGACAGACAGATGTTTCCCTGCATCAAGACCCCAGAGGGTGCAGGTAAGAGAGAAACCCCTTGAAATGAGTCAAAAGACACCCACACAAATGGAAATAGCCCCATGTCAGCACTGATTTCTGAATCTCTCCCGAGAGTGCAGAGGATGGAACCAGAGACAAATTATGACTGTCTTGGCCCCTTTGCCCACACCATGTGCTCTTTGAGAACTGATAATGAAAGAAACAAATGACTGAACACCAGTGAGGCAGCTGGGCCCAATCCCACCTCGGTGCCTGCTGAGCTCCGAGGGCTGGGGCAGGTGCCAGAGCATGGAAAAGCACCTGCAGCTGCTGAGCACAGCAGGAGCCTGGTTCACACCAACACCTCCTGCCTTCTGACACAGCCCAGGGAAGGGGAAACCCTGTCCAGCCCATGCTGCCCAAGATAAGCACCCATTCCACAGCAGCCCCACGTTCTCAGTGTGGGGGAGCAGTGAACTCGCCGTGCGTGGGGCTGGCAGGGGCTGATAAATCTCATCCTGACCCAGACAATCTTTCATGTCGTGTTACCAGCGTGGGAGAGGAGCCTCGGAAAGGCAAGAAAATCTCCCCTGCACATCCACGCAACCAAAAATGCCCATCCTGGCTCACTGACAAGATCAGAAAGCCACAGGAGACACAAATGACAGCATGGAAAGGGGGTTGGTTTGGGGAGGAAGGAGGAGGAGGATGAAATCAAGTCCAGGATGTCACGTCAGCAAGTGAGCAATAGCTGCTCTCTGCAGCAGCAGTCCCACAGAGCTGAGAGGGGCTGGCAGGGGCGGGAGGCAGGAAGGGGTTTGTTTTCAGAGCGGTCCCTGCGAGCTCTGCTCACGCCCTCGCGTGTGGGACAGAATGCAAATGAAGTGGATGAGCCTCCTTGAGGTGCCCACTGCAGCTCTCCTACCTTGTCTGCCGAGTCCACCAGGTCTTTCTCTATCCAAGTGATGTCAGATTTTGCCTGTGGGACAATAAGCAAACGTCAGCACAGAGGGACTGTGATTCTCTGCTAAAGTTTTCCCAAAGAACTTTTTCAGCAAGGACAGGTGAGCTGTTTACAGCCACTGTGGGTGTCTCACCAGCCAGCGCTCCTCAGGATGTGATTTGGAGCCATGGGGTGGCTCCAGGAGAGCAGTTGGAGCCAGGTCCCAGTAAATAAATTTATATTGATTTGATTTGATAAACTCAGGGTGACCTGGAGGTGGGACAGGAACTATGGAGAGGGAGAAGAGAAGGAAACACAAGCCCTGAGGGGAGGAGCTGCATGAGAACAGTGAGATTAGAGCTAAGAATTAACTGATTTTCAGCTCCAGAAGGATGGAATCAGATCGGAGGGGCCCCTGCAGTCACCTCTTCCCCTTCCTCCTCTGCACTGCTGTGCCCTTGCAGGGGGAGCAGCTGGGGAGGGTGATTATGCCACTGCTCCAGGAGCAGCAGGGTGACAAATCTGCCAGAGCCACAGCTGAACCCCTTCCGAGTGAAAAGTGATCACAAGACCCTCAGCAGATCCGGCCCAGGGATCCCTCCCAGCCACTGGGAAAGCAGCTCCATCCTGGCTCCTTCCAGCAGGCCCCAGCTCCTGCCTGGGATGGGGTGGGAGCATTGGATTCCCATGAGCACAGATCTCTACAGGGACAGCACTCCCTGCTCCTGGGGGCTCCCAGCACCTGCTGTCACCCACAGCCTCCAGAGAGGCATTTCCCAAAGATTCCTGCACTGCTGGGAAACGAGATGGGCTTGTTCTGGAAAATAAAAGCCCAGGAGGATGCTCCAGTCAGAGGAGGAGACAAGTTCTGAACCTCCCTGTGCCGCCTTCGCAGGGCACAGACGACTGAGTCACCCCAGAGCAGGGCTGGGGACAGACCAACAGGGGCTTTCCCTAAATTCAAATTACAAGTCCTATTTTCTACTTTCCCCTTTTTTTGAGGGAGGATTTTACAAGCCAGAAGCCAAGAGACAGGTTTGTTTTTGCTCGCGTTTTGTCACTTTGCCGGTTGAGACCGTCACATCTAAATGCAAGAAAAAAAAAATCCACCCTGCAAAAGCTCGAAACAGATTCTGCTCTTGGCATTTTGCTTCCTATTCATCAACAACTAACCAGAAGCTGTTTTAATTTCTGTTGCTTCAACACATGCTCTGGTCCCAAAACACTCCCAAAATCTGGCAGCACCTAGGAAAGACACTTCTTAGAAAGCAGCATACCCTCCAAAATGCCTTTTCCAAAAGAGTGCTTAATTAAACCTGGATAAGGTCTGCCTCTCTAGGATCAGGAATTCCCTGGTTCCTTGTGTCCTGCAGAAGAGACAGAGCCCAGCACCGCAGGCACAGCAGGTATTTTATCAGACACTTGCCTCCTGGATCCTTGGCTTGCTGCGGAAGAGGAGCCTCAGCATCTCCAAAGCTTTGGGCTGCTATCCTCCCATCCTTCCCCAGCTGGATCCTGAGCTCGGAGCCCAGAGCAGCACCCGGAGCGGCTCGAGAGCCCCGGTGCCGTGCTTGTGTCACTGGGATGTATTTTGGGAGTTTCACTGAAAGGAAGCGGCGGTTTCGTATGGGGAAATGGCTTTGTGAGGCCGGGGCTGCACAATGCAGCAGCCAAACCAGAACACTGGGTGGCTTTATGGGTGCTTAGGCGTGGAAAGAGCCATCAGCAAATCTCAGAATCAGGATCAGTTTAGTCCCCCCCATGTCACACACACAAAAACAGGCATAGAAAGAGAAATTTTAGGCACTGCATGAGGCAGCAACGAGCAACTGAGAGTCTCACTAGTTTTCTTCCTCAAAATTTCTCTGTCCCTGTTCTGAGCAGCACAAACGCTGATCCAGCAGGGATGCTCTCCAGGGAAAGGACCAGGAGGCAGCAGCAGCTTCTGGATCAGCACAGGAGCAACATGGACCAGCTGGAGAAGACCATGAAGATGTTCCAGGGACAGGAGCCCCTCTGTTCTGGAGCCAGGCTGGGAGAGCTGCGGTGTTCACCTGGAGAAAGCTCTAGGGAGAGCTCAGAGCCCCTTCCTGTGCCTAAAGGAAAGCTAGGGACAGTTTTTAGCAGGGCCTGTTGTGATAGGACAAGAGGTGATGGTTTTATGCTAAAAGAGGGGAGATTTGGATAAGATAAAGGGAAGAAGTCTTTTACAAGAGGCTGGTAAAACCCAAGGCTGAAAGCAGCTGGTCTGCTGAGGGAACTGGGAGTGCACATGTGGCTCCTCATTTTCCTTGCACATAGAAATTGGGAGAGAACTGGCTCAGGGTGATCCGGCTGAAAACTTTCATTCCCTGTATATGCACTGCCTGACTTGGCCATTCCCACCTCTGTCCCTGTTGGAAGGGTTCTCAAAGCCCATCTCATTCCACCCTGCCATGGGCAGGGACACCTTCCACTATCCCAGGCTGCTCCAAGCCCCATCCAGCCTGGCCTTGGGCACTGCCAGGGATCCAGGGGCAGCCACAGCTGCTCTGGGCACCCTGTGCCAGGGCATCACCTCACAGAGAAGGATTTCTTCTAACATCTGATCTAATTCTCTCCTCTTTTAGCTTAAAAACTTCCCCCTGAAGCTGTCACTGTGTGCTGTGTGAAAGAGGTGACCCTGCCTGTGGCTCAGATGCTGGTACAGCACTCTGTGGCTGTAAACTCTGTGTGAACCTGCTGCCAGGGGCACCTCAGCCCCAGGAAAGACGATCCCCAAATCCAGTACTGCCAGACATAAACGGCTCCCAGTGCACAGATTAAAGGTCCTGTAATCCAATTCTGTGGAGGACCATGCTTCAGCCATTCCCAGCTTCAGCTCCATAAAACAGGACACTGGCTGCCCCACAGATTTCCATCAGAACATCCAGGGGCTGCCTTTGCCTCCTGCCAGGATCCAGTTACACGCCCTGAGCTCCAGGAGGGAAGGATCAGACTTTCACAAACAGGAAGGTGATGGTGTGAGGAACTGCTCCTTGAGGAGGGACAGCTGCTGGCACAGCCACAGCTTCCCAAGGGGATGTCTTGGCAGAGGTTTCAGTTGCTGCCCAGGAAGGACTGGATGAAGACAACTTCAGACCCCTCCTTCCCTGAGTGTCAGCATCAGGAAGGAATGTGGGAGCTTCACACGCCTGAACTTTGGCATGCAGTTATTTTATGTGACCTACTCTGCAGCAACAATTTCCCCGTGGAGCAGCAGCTCCTGCTCTGGAGGGAGCCTGGAGCCAGTGGGAAGCACAAGGTGCTGCAGCTCTGAGGAGGAAGCGAGGCAGAAGTTTGTGGAGAGCAAGGGCTGCTCTGTCTGGAACTTTTTTTTCAAGTGGTTCTCAAAAAGGGGAACAAACAAAGCAAAGAAACCTCCCCAGTCACTGCCTGCCCACCCTGCAAAGGCCTTTTTTGGGCAGGGCTGGCTCTTGGCCTCATTTGCAACAAAAGAATTGGCCAGAACCTCTTACTTTTGACTCTACTTCTGTGGTGGATCCTCTTCAGTGCTCCTGGGAGCCCCCAGGCTGAGAAATCCCATGGGACACTGAGCAGAGTCATGGCCCAGGCTGGGAAGGGAAGAGTTCAGCTTGGGGTATCTGTGCCTCGGGGCCACGGACTCTCTTAAAAGAAGAGGGAGATTCTTGGAGCAATCCAAGAGGATCTGCAGGGAGAGAGAGGCTCCCTGAGCCCTTTAGGTCCCACTGAACAAGGGTTTTGCTGACAAAAGCCTTGGGGACACTGGGGCTGAGGAGGAAGGGACACGGCGGGGTGGCTTTGAAGGTGGAAATCCTGCCCGAAGTCACTGCTACAGCACAGCCCGGGAACTTCCCAAGGAGGGGATAAGGACGGGGGTGGATTCCTGGCAGGTTTGCAGGAAGGGGTTACTGAGAGGGAGCAGGGCTGCACCTTTCACCCCACATCATCTCCAAGGACTGGTATTGGCCTCCTGAAAATAAAACCAACCAAAAATGGGAAAGGGATGAGAAACCCAGAGGACACAGTCAGGCCTCTACCCTGTGGGGGTAATGTGGTGTCCAGAAATCCTCAAATCATCAAAGCTCTTGTGCCCAAACCCTTACACAGCCAAGGCACCTGAAGAAGGAAATGACCAGCTCCATCCTGGCATGGAAAACATCAGGAGCTCCCCACACACACACATGGCTTAAACAAAAGCCTGACTCCTGGAAACGCTCTGCCACCCCCCCTGGGGGCAATTCCTCCTCACTCACAGAGGCAACCAAACTGCCTAAAATTAACCTGGTGACTCCTGGGAAGGACTCTGCTGCTCCTCCAGTGATCCTGGCTCCCCACAATGGGGTTACAGGCAAATCCCTAAAGAGGGAACAGTGCCATGGGACAGGCAGTGTCACACCTGCACCCCTCGAGCACATTCCAGCAGGTGGCATCGGAGCATCTGCAATGCCCAAAATGTGTTTCTCATCTGAAACGGGACGGGGGAGGCCAAAGCCCATTTCATAAACACCCACGTCATAAACACCCCTCTGGGAAGATTCAGCACCCCTGAAACAGAGGGATCTTGGAAATTATTAAGGGATGAGGGGTTTTCTCAAGCAAAGCCTGAGGCTGAGGAAGGCAGAAGGCGGAGGGTGGCTCACACAGCTGAGCCCCTGTCCTTGTGCTTCACGACATCCTTTTTGATCTGCTGTTTTTAACCAACTCGTTTCACAGGGAAACCAAAATATCTGCTTTATTTCAGAGAGCTAAGGTCTGTTCTGGGATGGAGAGAGCAGAGAGGCTCCAGCACAGGCACCCCTCGCACTCCCCGGGCTCCTCCTGCTCCTGGCTCCAGCCAGGGCTATGTTGGCAGCAGATCCTGAAAGTTTCTTAAAAAAATAAATAAATGAATACAATTTCTCCACCCTTTCCAGGCACCACAAGCTGCAACTGGCCAGGGTCAGCTGACAATGAGCTGTTTGGGCTAAAGACACAAGCTCAGGCAAAAGATGTTCCCAAACTCCACAGAGAGCTCCCGATGGCTCCGGTGCTGCTGCAGTTCCAGAGTTGTGAGAGGAGCTCGGGGAGCCAGCAGGACTTTGCACCCAATGAAACGTGACACTGGAGAGAAAAACACTTTTAGCAGCGAGGAGATAAGGAATTACTCAGTTCTGCAGCTTCTACAGAGCAAATCAGCCTCCAGTGCAAAAGAGCAAAGGATGCAGCCTCCCCTTCCTGCACACACCTCCCAGCAGGGAGGAAAGCTCTGATCTCAGCAAATTCCCACCAGCTCGTGCTTTGATGGTGCTAAAACCAGGGAACCCAGTCCCAGGCTGTTCCAAACACAGAATCCCACTCTGAGGAACCAGCAGTAAAGCACCACCTTCCATCAGGGCACGGGGCAGGTCTGCTGCTTTCAGTAGAAAAGCTGAAAACTCTTTCTAGCTGAATTATAAAATACAACACTGGTTTCACAACAAGAACCAAGTCTTGTTTGCTGCCCTTGGAGTAATCGTGGGATGTGGAAACTATTCTGTATTGCAGGAACGGCGGAATTCCACACTCCTCCCACAGCACAGAGGCTGCCCTCCCCCTGCAAGGCACACAAAAGTGGGCCCAGGACCTGGAAAAGCCTTTGCTTGGGACCTGCCAGGGTTGGTCTGTGCAGGTGGGGGGAACCCAGCTCTCTCCCACCCTCTGAGGAGGTCACACATGCAGGACACACTGAGAGAAAAGGGATTGTCACCTTTTGGGGGTGGCTGTGAACTGCAGCAGGGTTAAAAACAAAAAAAAAACCCTGTCCAAAACACACCCCAAGCTTTGCATTACCAACACCCCGGTGAGAGCACACAGGATGAGTGCTGGAGCAAAGCTCTGTTTTATCTTTTAATGTTCATAAAACCACGGATGCTGCCAGCAGCCACCCCCTCCATAGCTCAGCTGCTCCATGTGCCAGGGAGAGGACCACAGCAGGGAGATCACATCCATCCCTTTTCCAAAGAAGGAGATCACATCCATCCTCTTCCCAAAACATGGAGATCACATCCATCCCTTTTCCAAACATGGAGATCACATCCAGCCCCTTCCCAAACACCACACCACGGGGATTGCAGCCACCCCCCACACTGGGAATGCCATGTTTTGTCCTGTTCCCCTCAGATGTTATTTTTAAGGACCTTTTTTCTCCTCATTCTGTCCCTGTGGAGACCCCAGGGGTCCCTTCCTGGATCCCAAAGATAATCACTGACCCCAGTGCTGGTGCAGAGCCATCACCTTCCCATCTGACAGCAGTCATGGCACATTCCCAATCCACATCCAGGCCAGCCCGGGCTGTGCAGTAAAATCCACCTCTCTGACAGGGAGGGGATCACTTCAGCCACATCTCAGGAGCACAGAGCGTCCTCAGCCCATTCCCAGAGCAGCTCTGCCCACACCGAGCCTTCAAGCACAACCAGGGATAAACACTCTCCTTTTCTGTATCCAAAGGGTGACGTTTCCCAGCTGTGCTCTCCAGGACTGGCAAGGGGAGGACCTGGATTTCACGCTGCAGTTGGGAAACCCTTCCTGCCTCAGAGCTGCAATGAGATCAGCAGGAGCTGTTGCAATGCCTCTGCTCCCACTGCTCAGAGCCTGCCCCAGGCACACACAGGGGATTTCCTAAGGGAGAAGGAAAAGGGCTCCAGGCAAGGCAGGAATTCTTGGATAGCTGGGACTCCCTTCCCTGGATGGTCCCCACCCCGTGGCAGCCCTGGCAGGCAGCACAATACAACCAGAGGGAAAACAGCTTTTGCAGTTTCACCTGGAGCTATGGAAGGAATTTACCGCTCATGTCCAAAGCAGGCTTCACTGCCAAATAAAGCTGAGACTGGTGAAGTTGCAGGAGCTTCAGGCAGATTTGCCTGTGTGTGCAGGGAGAATCCCAACCAGCATCTTGGCCAGCAAACCCAGCCAAGGGCACTCCAAGCTCCCAGTTGCTGGGGTGGGTGACCCAATGACCCAAACCCACTCTGGCCCCTTCAAGAATCAAATATGAATGAATTATTTGGGGTCCCCTCCAAGTACAACAAACAGTAACAGATTTTCAGGGTTTTTTTTCTTTTTTCCTTCAATAAATGAGGCATTCTGGAGACAGAACATGAGGCAGCTTCTATGAACCCACCAGGGGATAGAAATGGCAGAGAAGAAACCGGAGTGGTTTGGATGGGTTGGGGACCATGTGGGAGGGCTGCTGGAGCAGACTCTGCTACATTCCTCGTGTGCAAGTCCTGTAAACTGACCCCTCTTCAATTATTCATTAGAGTCTGCAGCTCATCAGAGACTCTGCTCCTCAAACAGGCATTTATTTGTGTTTTTTAAGAGCTCAGAAGCTGCTGTTCACCATAGCCCAGCCCTGCCAAGGACACAGAGCAAAAGCTCTGCCAGGAACCGGCCAGGCAGCTGTCAGGCACTGCTGGAGCAGCAAACCCACTCAATTCCTTCAGCTGACAAGGCAGAGCAGCCAGTTTGAACTCAGTGCTTTACCAGTGACAGGCTGGAAAAGACAAATGTTAAGAGTGGCCACAGCTCCTGCCCAGTCCCTGCAGCATCAGGGAAATTTCCAGGCAGCACCACAGCACACTGGAGATGTTCTGCTCCCAGCCACAGGGCCAGTCTGGCCAGAACACCACTGGCTGGGAGCCACAGGAGAGGGGCAGTGGGCTGAGAAGGGATTTGCTGAAGTACCTGCCCCTTCCCACAGCTCCACAGCTCTGCAGGTCCTGGAGGAACCAGCAGCAGCTGTGCAAACACGCACAGAGCAGAGCACTCTTGTTTGTTTTGAAATCCTTCACGTTAAGAGGCTGTGATTAGTGGTGTCCAGCACTGACCAGGATCACAGCACTGCATGTGGGCCCTGTCCTGCTCTCAGCTCAAGGAACGTGCTGGCCTGAGAGCCCTCCCTCACCTGGACCCTAACTGGACACACAGGCCAGGCTGGGCAGGGCTTGGAGCAGCCTGGGGTAGTGGAAGGTGTCCCTGCCCAGGATTCCTTCATGCCCTTTCAAGGGAAGGACTTGTCTGCAAGCATTACCTGGTCAGGATAAACCAACAGGAGCCACACAGATCTGGGGAAAAGCCTCATCTGCCTCTCCTGCACTGCCACAGCCAGGCTCAGCCTGGAGCACCTCCTGCCTGGTGTCTGTGGCAGAGCACAGCCCTTGCTCCAGTCTCAAAGGTCCCTTTTATGGTACTGAGCTGGGAGAGCTCAGTTCTTCCCTTCCCCAGTTCCCACTGTGCTCTGTGATTATCACCCCAGAACAAACTGATCAGCACCCTCAGCCCGCTCCCCAGAGAGAGTGTGGGCACACTCAGCACTGCAATTCCACTCCTCTGCTTTTCATGATGAAGTGATTTCACTAATTGGGTGTTGTACTTCCAGGTATAATTCCTGATGCTTGGCACCTTCAGGGAGCACAGGCTCACCCCTCAGCCAAGCTGGCTGCAGAGCAGGCTGAAAAAAACCAATTATGAGAGGTTCCATTCTTCCACTGAATTCAGTTGCTGTTCCCCAGATGAACAAGGACGAATTTCACCCAACCTGGCAATTAAAATTTGGAGAACACAGGAGAGAATGAGGTTCTGTATCCAGAGAGGTTTTTAATTACATCCACCAAAGAGGATGAGAAAAAAAATCCATCCTTGTACCCATCCTGCATTGGATCAGCAGTCTGGTGTTAGGGATGTGGCCATGATTAACTCTGTTCTTGGTGCAAATTCAAAACACAGCCTCATCCCATCCACAGTGAACATTGACTCTTCCCCAGCACAAGGATCTTGCAGACATTCCCAAGGTAAACACAGTGAGGAATGGGGCCTGCAGGGACTTGTGTACCACAACTGTTCTTGAAAGGTGGAAAACACAAGAGGTTGGGAAAGGCACCAGCTGTCCTTGGTAGGAAGCTGAGCTGGAGCTACAGAAGCAGCAGAAAGTACCAGAAGAGGGCCAGGCTAGCCCCAAACATCCCCTTGCTACCCCTGCAGTGACCACATCCTCGTGTTTCAGGTGAGACAGCAACAGAGGCATCACATTCCATCAATCTCACAGCACCAACTGTGAGCTTCCCAACTCTTTTGAGGAACTCTTGGATTTCCTCCTTTTCAGAGAGCCTTTGGTTATGGCCCAGGCACACGAGGGCTGTACTCTGGCAGCATCCTGCTGACAGGGCCGGGGAGGGACAGGGCTGATGCGTGGGCGTTGAGTAATCGCCGCTGTCGCCGCTTCGGGTTATTTTTAGCAGAGATCACAGAAAGAGCTGCAAAAGGATAGCACAAACCTGGGAAAAAGGTGTCTCTTCCCCTTGCAGCTCTCCACACACAGCACAGAAGGGTGTGGGAGGGAGCCTGAGCAACCTTCCATGTGAGAATAGTCACCTCGGATGGTGACGGCCACTTGCTTCTCCTGCTGGAGGTAGAGCCAGAGCCAGGAGCTGCTGCTGATGTCTAAGCACAGAAAGGACTGAAACACACAGATATTCTGGGTGCTGCCTGTTCCCCCATCTGCAGCATCTCAAGGCAGAGCTTGCCCTCAAGTTGAAGGTATGTGTTTACAGGAGGGATTTCATTTGTGCTGGTAGCAAACATACCTTGTACAAACTTGGAAAACGCCACCGAGGTTATTTCAGGAGCACGCAGCAGAGCTTTGGGTGCTCAAAAGTTACCCAAAATGGGATTGTCAGACACTGCTCAGAGGCATTTTGGCCACAGGGCCTCAGAAAAGTGGAAAGCAGGACACCTGCAGCAGCACAGGGCTCTTGTGGCTTCCCTGTCTGGGATGTTTAAGAATTGGCTCATGGCTCTGCTCCAGCTTGGACTGCACAGCCGTGTCCCACAGAGCAGCAAAGGGAACCTCAAGTGCTTTTTGGCCTCTATCTCATGATCTTTCTGTGGAATGGCACCTACAGATGGAATCAGCCAAGGTGTGTCTCAGTGATGTCCTTCAAAGAGAAAAAAATCCTAAATGATTTTTAAAGCAACATCCATCAGACTCATTTAGGGAAGGGCAGTTTAGCCAAGTGTTTGAAGATGAAAGAGGCAAAGTCTCAAACCTTAGAAACCCAGTTGGAATCCAACCAGAAGACACAGATTCCTTTTTTTCCCATGCCAGATATGCAGGCACAGTGAAGAGTCAGTCATAAACCCACTGTTCCCAGGGGAGGGAAGGGCAAATTTCATTGACCCGAATTCATGTGACCCAAACATTTCCGTGCAAGGCACTGAAGAAGTGCCAGGCCAGCTCCAGAGTGGGACAGAGAGGCAGAGCAGGTAGGAGAGATGAACTGGCACTACAAGAAATCCAGAAACATCCCAGGGAAAAAAAAAAAAAAGAAGCAAAACAAAAACTGGCTGAAATGTAGACAACTGGGGTTTAGGTTTAAATGTCTTTTGCTAAAAATACAACGTAACCAGCTGGAAAAACAACCCAACAAGCCCCCAGAGCCTTGGGCAGGGATGATTCAGAGCGGGAAGCTGCCACAGGGCCCTTGCTGAGGGTCCAGAGCTCTTGACAACCCGCTCAGGAAGGTTGCCCAGGGCAAATCCAATGTGTTGTGTCATTCTCCACGGTCAGAGCGTGGCTGGATCAGGAAAGGAAATCCTGAAGGGATTATGATTTCACGGTACTGACATGGCTCTTCTGCTCTGCACTGAGTGCAGGACAGGAACGGGCACAGTCAGGAAATGCCCACGGTGACAGAGTTGTGCTGCTCCTGTGCCTGGGGAGGGCTCACAGCAGACAGATCAGGTCCTTCCACACCACGCTGCTCATGTGTGGAGCAGGGTGAGCTTTGGGTGTCTCAAGAAGGACTAGCAGGTTCAGATCCCTGCCCAAAACACAGGAGGCAGCAGCTCAGCAGTTTTCTGTCATTCCCAGCTGATGCTAATGGGGATGCAGAGGGCAACTTGGCAGAAGTGGAGCTTCTCCCAGCCCCACCAAGGCAAGAGAATAAACAGATACCAGACTCTCAGCAAGGGCAGCTGTGCCAAAACCATCAAATACTCTTGTACTTCTCATCCCAGCTGGCAAGATCACACCACAGAGAAAGGCATAAACACAGCACCAGAACACCCCAGGGGTTCTCACTTCTCACCCTCAGCTACAGCCTCCGCTCCAGCTCCTGTGTGCTGGACCGAGGTGGACTGGAAAACCTTGCAGGCATGTTTGGATGACCAAAGGGACAGGAAGAAAGGGGTTTCTCTTTCCTCCTCCCCATCCTGAGTCCCTTGCACTCCCACATGCACTCCTGCAGATTTACAGAGCAGCAGCTTTGCAGGGTTTAAAAATAACCGTGCCCATCCCGCTCCCGAGTCAGCTCACACCCCCCACGCTCACAGGCACTTGCAGACGTAACCCTGGGGCATTTTTTACCTTGGATGGAGGATTCCCACCTTCTTCTGGAGCTGCCTGCCCATTCTGCAAAGGAAGAGAACCCACAGTTAGCACATGCTAGGCATGGGATTGTTCCTCATGTCCCTCACAAAAGTTGGTGGCTTTAGGAGCCCCTCACGTGGGACACACAGGGCAGGGTGGCACTCTGGACATGGTACAAGGTGGTTGAACATTTCTCCATACACCAGACTATTGTCTTTTAACTTGTTTAAAAGAAAGTCTCTTGCCCATAGAGTCTCTCCACACTTCCACCAAATGAAATTGGGCACCCAATATTGCACGTGGGGCAACAGAAGCAGCGAGGATCCCTGGAGTGGTTGGTGCAGATTCCCCCTGGGCACCACGTTCTGCAGACGCTGCTCCATTGCTGCTCCTGCTGCTGCTCCGGGACTGCTGGCAGCAGGCAAGAGTTAACAACCATTGTGCCGTGACATCGGCTTTAATCTGAGCGTTTATCAGTTATTTATTACCCTACGGCAGCTGATACCGGCAGGAAATCTGCAGCACCCGCCTGGCTCCAGCTCCAGCTCCGCACAAAGTCACAGCAGGTGACCTGGCACCGGGCAGGTGTCACCCCGGGCGCTGAACCCAGGAGGGATCAGGTTCAGCCCGGCACCGGCACCGGCACCGCCCGGGGAAGCCGGGGGAGCAAAAGTGGGTGGCATTTCATTGAGACACAGATACTCAGAGCAGGATAAGCACGTACAGGAGGTTTTCTGCAGACTGTGGAGAAAAACAAGGACAAGAAGACTTTGCTTTGACATCTGTTTGCACTACAGTCTCAGGCTCCAAAAATCATGGCATTCCTCTCCTCTGAAAGAACAAGGGCAGTTTATTCCCTCCTTTTCAGAAGTTATGGGCCAAGTGAAGAGTTGCAACGCCAATGGATTCGAGCCTCAGATCCTCAGTGGAATGACTGGGCTCTAGAGCCTTTCAGGAACTGACAGAAACGAAGCCAACTCCTTCCCTGGAGCAGCAAGGATCCATTCAGATGACCAATCTGACCTCTTCCTCAGGTCTCCACTATACTGCAATATTCACATCTCTGTGGAGCAGATCTGAGCTCCACAACTCACCTTAGTCCCAGCTTAACTTTTAGTTCCAAAGCAGTTTCAGCCAACGACTGAAAAAAGCCTCAGCAGCAGCACGCACGCCGAGCTCTCGGGGAGGAATGCTGCCCCGGTGTTTACACGGAGCTCTCGGTGCCATTAGCACAGAGAACAGCTGAGCAGTGAAGTAAGAATTTGTGTTTATGAACAGCCCCCACAACGCAGGGGGAGACACAGCGCTCGAGATAAGCAGACTTGGAACAGGCTGATGTTTACTGGCTCAGCTGTCACCCATCCACAACTCATAACTGCCTGCTAATCCAAACCACAGCTCGGGGAGGGCTGGTTTGCTCTCAAACAGCTTAAGAAGCAGAATTTCTGTGTTGGACAGAGGAAAGCAGTGCCTGGCTCTTGGTCTGGAGAACAGATCCACAAGGCACGTGTCAGGAGAGGGGTGAGTGGATGCAGGGGGTGTCCAACCCCTCAGCTTCAAGGTTGGGAGCTGGGAGACACCAGGTGATACCTCCAGAGCCACCGACTTTCAAGGGCTGAGTTTTATCAGCTCCCTGCTCCACGGAAAACTTGTTCTTCTGCTGCAGACAGAAACCCATCCTACCTGGGATGGAAGGAATGAGGAAAGAAAGAGAGCAGTGTTCATGCCAGGGAGGTTTCCTGGGCATGCAGGTCCCTGGTCTTAGAGGGATGAAGCTCCTGATGAAATGCTCACTTTCTCAGGCTGACGCAAGTCAGATGTGTGAGCAGAGAATTACAGTGTTTAGAGCCAAGTGCTCTCCTTCTACCCCAGAGCAAAACCAGTCCTTATTCCCTCATATGGAATTGGAAGGCCATTTGTAAGTCTTCCAGATGGAAACACAGCTCCAGACTCATCACCTCCCGAGATAAAATATGGCCATTCAGCACGTCATGAGCAGAGCTGAAATAGTTTGTGGGTTTTTTGGGCTGACATGTGCCTCTTTAAAATGCTTTATTTCTGCCCTGTACACCACACACAGGGGGGAGCAGGTGTAGCTGCCCGCTCACAGCACTCTGGGGCTGCAAAGGAGCCTCCCAAATGTCCTGCTCCGAGAGAACTCCCAAGATCTCCCTCCTGCAGCAACCAGGCAATGTCTGCTGCAGGAGGGAGGCACAGCTCCTCCCTGGGGTGCCCAGGGCAGTGAGGAGCTCATCCAGACTGTGTCAGAGCAGGGCTTGGGCTACTGAGGAAGCAGCCACACGAGAGCCCACAGCGTGTCCTTGCAGCTTTGCAGCTGCCCTGCTCCGGGGTGAGCGGAAATGGGGATTACAGAGCTAATCTGATGGGCACGTGGAGCAGCAGCCCAGCAGCCAGGGCACCTCTGCACTGACCGCTCCAACTGCCCCAGAGGTGACACAAAACCCTCCTGAGCACAGGCCGGGCGAGTTTCCTTAATAGCACACAGAAAAGTATCCTGGAAAACAAGTGCACTCAGTTACGCAACTGCCAGCCCGGCTGAACTTGGGAGATATTTATCTTAGGACATCTTGCGCTTTAAATCCTTTTAATTCCACATAATCCACAGCACAGGGAGCAATTTCCAGACCGGGCCAGTGTGCTCTGATGTGAAACCAGGACGAGGCACATCCTGGCAGGACTGTGGGGACAGTGCCCAGTCCTGCTCTGTGTCATCCCGGGTTATTGACAGCTCTGCCTGCAAAAGCAGCTGCTGCTATTCCTGCATCCTTACCTTTTGAGCAGGCACTTCTGAGGTGCCCCAAAGCACCTCACAAGTACCAGGTACCCAGAGATGCTCTCTCACCCAACTCTGATGAGCCACGAAACACTCAAGGAAGGAGCAGGGGAAGAAACTCTTCACCCCAGAGCTCCTGCTAGTTTGACACAAGAGCAAGGCATGTTTAAATTCATTACCATTAAGTGGAATTTATGGATCTTGCCTATTGCAGTTCAGAGAAAGGAAATAATTCTACAAAAATAGAGATCTCCAAAGGAACTCTGGTAGCCGAAACAGAGGAGTCTCTGCACAAGGCACATCAGAGATGACAGTCACTCAGCTGTCTCCCTTGTCTCTTGATTGTAGTTTGCACAGTTCAAGTTACCATGCTTGAGAAAAGAGTTATTAATGAGTAGTTCCTGCTCAATAAAGAGTGATACATATATACAGGCAAAAATAATTAGCTCGAAGTGGTGGAGTTTGGCATAATCCCATGTCAGTTGCATTGTTGTAGGTTTGTGTAATGAAAGAATCTGAAGCGGAGCGGAGCCCTGATGACAGATCCATTGCTATGGGGATGAAGTCATGGAATCAAAGAAACACAGGATGGTTTGGGATGGAAAGGACCTGAAAGCCCATCTCATTTCCTCTGCCATGGGCAGGGACACCTTCCACTGTCCCAGGCTGCTTCAAGTCCCCTCCAACCTGGCCTTGGGCACTGCCAGGGATCCAGGGGCAGCCACAGCTGCTCTGAGCACCCTGTGCCAGGGCCTGCCCACCCTCCCACGGAAGGATTTCTGTGTCATTCAACTCCATTCTCCAGCATTTGTACTCTGCCCCAGCGACGTTTTTCTGCTACATAAGCAATATTGGAATAATAGAAGCAGAAGAGAGAATGGGAAGGGTAAAAAAAAGCAGGAGACATGATTATAAAGCTCAGCCTCCAGGACAGAGGGACTTGGCTCCTGGCAGGGAGCAGCTCAAGCTCCCAGTGCCACCCACTCCCACGCATTTCCCTGGCATGGCTGAGCTCTGGTGGGCTGGGACAAGGGGCACCACAGGGCCAATTCTCCCAGAACACAGTGGAAAAACACCAAATCCCTCAACAATAGGACTGATGCCTCCACCAGCGCGGTGACAGCACCTCTGCTCCATGACTCAGAAAGCAAAGGTCGGAGGAAGCCGGTTTCTAACCTGGATGGCAGCGATCCCAGGGCAATTTACGTAACCGGTGTTCCAGAAATGTCTCCTTGCTTTCTCAGTGGTGCCACCTCTCCCAGGAGTGGTGAAAACTTCCCCCTTGGGCCCCTGCCCTTGGCGATTTTAGCCTCGAAGTGGAAAACTCCTCCCAAGCCCAGTTCCCGCTCTGCTGCTGGACCTCAGGGAACTCTCTAAGGTCTGACCCAGGTGTAGAGGTGAAGAACACCTGTATTATTTTCCTCGCTGTAATCAAGAGCGTGTACTTATCATTTTAAACCAAAGGGAGGTAAATTGCTAAATCCCACTTGAGATCCTGAGACGCAAAAATCCTGATCTGCTGAAATCCCACCTGCACGTGGTGCCTGACTCTGACCCCGAGCTGTGGCCAAGGTGAGACGGGGGAAGGGGAGAGCCAGAGGCTCCCTGCAGTTTCAGTTTACGATTAACACACCCGCTCCTTAATGCAATGAGGAAAACAGCCCGTGCCGCTGCCCTGAGCCCGCAGCTGACCCGGGCTGACCAAGAGCCCCCGGGCCGTTTCCGCTCGGAAGCGATCCCGTGGCGCTGACACAGCGCCCGCCCCGCACCTGGGACAGCCGGGATCAGGCACGGAATGAAGCCTCGCCCGCGGCTTCCACTGCCCTGGGCACCGGCATTCGTTTCCTCCCATTATGAGTCGAGTGGCGTTTTCTGGCTTTTCAGGCATCTCCCTTCTTAGGAAGGGAGGAACCAGAAATAAAAAGCCCTGTCTCCCAGCAGTAACCTACGGCCTGGCTCTGGGCACATGATTTGGGATTTGCCGCAGGACTTCCCTCCTCTCCCAGCTTGGAGCACAAACTCCTCCTCATGGCTCCAGCGATGTTTCAGAGCAGAGGCTCTTCTCCCACCGCACCTTTGTGCCAGGTGTGTTTGGCCCAGGCAGAGCCTTCCCACCTTTCGGGGGACTCCAGGAGAAGCTGTGCCATACCTGGCTAATGAAAATTAGGAAACCTCACTTTGAATGACCAGTGCCTCCCTGCTGTCCCTGCAGCGGGGGGTGAAACGCTGCCTCTGCTCAAAGCACAGACCACTGCAGAGGCAATTTTAAACAGGAATGGGCAAATCTGACCAATTAACCACGGAGACGTCCCCAGGTATGATAATGGAGTGTGACACCAAATGCGTCCAAGTGTGAATCCAAACAGAGCGACAGGAAAGCACCAAGGTCTGTGAGACACCTGGGACAAAGTCCCCACCTCCCCTCCGGTTTCTCCAGGGGAGCTGCTGGTTCCAGTTGGAGTGAGATGTAACTGAGGAGTGCCAGAGCACAGTGCCCCAGCCGGCTGCTCTGCCCTGGGTGACAACTGCTGCAAGCTGTCCCTTCCTTCGGAAATGGCTGTGGTGCCAGCCCGCAGATGTGGACGGGGTATGAGCTCCATCCTGCACATCTGGCTTGGGGGTCTTAATGAGGAGGAAAAGAGCCAAGTGGGAGGGAAGCACAGACGTCCAGCAAAGTGACACAGGAGCGTGATTGGAGTTGGCGGCGCAGGCCTGTGCGAGAAGACGGCGCTGCGAGGGTGAGGGAGAAAACCCCTAAAATTGAGATCGTTATTCCCTGGGCCTTCAGCCGGGTCAGCATTCCTCTGTGCCCGGGAGGTTTGGGACCGCTGCCTGCACTCCCCGAACCATCACAGCCCGCACGGGCAGCAGCGAGCCCGGCAGCCCCCGGTGCCCCGACCACAGCCCCGGGCGCGCACACCGAGCCCCGGAGCAGCCCCGGAGCGGTGCCGGAGC